>VZTF01000380.1:832650-1196661 GCA_013397755.1 Cnemophilus loriae | reverse complement strand
GGGGCAGGGACCAAAACAAACCAAAAAAAAACCTATTCAAAATGAAAAGTTTGTTTGGACACAATAATGTAGAAACCAGTTCAAAGGGATAAGATAATATTGGATTGTCCTAGGGTGAAATGACATAGCCATTATCCCTCTCCCTGCAAAAGGAAACTTCACACATCTGAGAAGAACAAAAAAAAAAACAAACAAGGAAGGCAAAAAGATGTTTACAGTAGGTGTTAAGACTCTAAATAAGAACTGCACTGTCTTTTAATACTTAGTGTTTATTTTTATGGGTGGTTAAAATTTCTGTCTTTTAAGGGAACATGCAAATAAGCACCACGTATGGCTTCCTGATCCATTTGTATTTCCAAAGAGAAACAAAGAATGCTTGCTTTGGAAGAACATCTAAGAACTAACATTTTCTGAAATAAGTCCCTTGACAAGTAGAATACTAATAACGTTATTATAAACACTGTAGGTGAAATATAACTTCAAGCCCAGGCTGCTCTTATGCAACGTGCACAGAGTAAGAAACCACAAATGATTAATGTGTCTACATTCAGACTTAAACTCACAGTTTCTACTAATACCATAACACTTCTGACCTAACTTCATTTTCACGTCTGTACAGCATCATAACAGCCAAAAATGGTTAGATGCATTATCATTTCTGCACCTGATTTCACATTCACCCCGAAAGCATGGCACAGATGCATGCATTTAAATCCATGCTGGATTATCACACTTCTCTTACTGTTGATAATTCTTAATAATTACATCATTAGTTCTGGCATTATACATAAATATTCTATTAATTCTGGCATCATTTGTACGTCAAAAATACAGCCTGAAGTAAGTAAAAGAACACAATTTGACCAGGATGGCAAAAACTTCGGATTTCCCATTTTCTGGGGGGAAAAAAAACTGATCCCATCTTTGGCTGTGGTATCTCAGAATTAAAAATTGTGTCTTTCCCAGCTGTCTAAAGGAATGTATCCACACACTGCAGTCCAAATTTATATTACTGTAGTCTAAATAGCATTTTTTCTTTTTTTGCCCCTCTATCCCTTCTTCCTAAGTTTCGGACAATCATTTGCCTCTAATCATTTGAGCCATTTTTTTCCTAGGCATTATCTACTGCAGTGACCTTGCCACAGCAATTCTGAAACTGCAGGTTTGAACTGAGATTGTGTAATAATTTACTTTAAATATAATAATGTCAATACTACAAATAATAATAAAAATAATAACAAAACCAATTTAGAGTATATGCCCATCAAGGGATAATTTTCTCAACTTCGAAGGCAAGATGAATTAATCTACGTGGTTTTCAGCAAATCCCTGAAGTATCCCATAAGTAACACTGGACTCTTAGGTGCTCCAAACCCCACAATATTTAGCCACCCTGCAGTGTCCCTACCTCACCAGAGCACAAGGGAGCTGCAGTGTTTCACTCATGGGGTTGTTTATTGCCAAATTGTAGGCCTGCAATGAGTGGTATTTGTTAAGATTGAGACATCCAGCTAATGTCTTTAAAATGCAGAAACTTTGGAAGGCAGTCCTGCCTTTAAACACCTTTAAAGCAGACTCCATGTGTAACTCCTGTGATCTGAAAAGCACTGGCTTTCTCCAGGCAGGGGCAGGGCTCATCCCCAGGACACAGAGATCACTTGCAGGTGTGCACACTGGATAGGGAACAGGCATGCTACCAGCCCTGTCTGTACTAGGGGTTGTCAGGAACCAAAAATCAGCCGCCAAAAATCTGAACCCAAGCTAGAATTATAACTAAGAAGTTCTCTGAATGGGAAAATATCATTCCGGTAAAAGTGGGAGGGGGGTGACAAGGTGTCACACGATGTGACCATGCAGTGGGGTCATATGGTGGAAGGAACCAGAGAGGGGCTGCCTGCCAAGCCCCTGAACACCTCTGCTGTAAAACTTGTGCTGACACCAGGAAAGAGGGATAAAAATCGGCTTTCTGTGAACATCTAGTCTCCGCTCACCATCACAGGAGACAAGACACACCTGCCCAAACATGCCTGGGACTGCTCCTCCCAGGAGCTCGTATACCCAGAAAACCTCTTTTGTTTCTCCCCCACTAACCTTTGCAAAAAGTGCAATACAAGGACACAGCATGACCTGCAGAAATTAAGAAGACTGCCACCTGTAATCAGCCTTTAAAAACATCTAAACGTCCTATAGCCTTGCAGTCACTGCACCGTCCCAGGGAGGAAATACCTTTCAGGCAGAGGAAGGAACCAAGCCCAAGTTACAGAACTATTTTATAAAAAGATGACAATTACTTAATCTGCGGTAGTTTTCTTAACACATCCTTCCTTTTCTGTTGCTTTTTTTGTAACCAAAAAGACAGTTATTCACATTAGCTTTACAAAAGCTCTTCTAAAATATCAGTGGCTTCCTTAAAGAGACAAGGGCTTGGTTGTGGATGGGGGGAGAAGAAAAGGGTCAATCACACGGCACACAGCAGGCCCGCCTTCATCATGGCTTAATGTCAGGATAACCAACGTGCATTTAAAATACAGTCCACATCTGTGGTTTGTTTTCTGATCCACTCTAGCATAAAATATTCCTCATATTTACATGAATGACCACAAAGCCCTTTTATTACAAATAAAGGAAAAGAGTTATTTAGCCACAAGTTACCTGTTCTTAGACACGGTAAGTTAAAATAACAATGACAGTGGCCAACTTAACTACTAATATGAATATTTTGCCTTCAAATTAAAAGCAAAATCAGCAAGGAAATAAACAGTTGAAAGTTTTGTTAATGAAAGGTTAAGGTTGCCAGCCATGGTGTGGACCATTTCAAATACCTCATTTAGTGGTAAGAGAAAAATATATCCAGAACATAAAGTTTACAACCAGAAAGCCATTTAACACTACTTTTCTTGAGTAATACTCTCAATAATGACCACCTACAGTCATCCATTTAGATCATTCTTTTGATGTTGCAGGACCTTTGTCAGAGAAATGTATTTGTCACTGAGTAGATTTCATTGTGGAGAAAATCCACATTTAATTTCTATTAGTCATATAAATACACATAAAGGCAATAAAAATCTTTAGTTGCTTATATCACAGAAGAAAATCAAATAGTCTTTTACTTTAGAACTGCTGGAATTTCTGAATTACATGGGCATAGCTTAAGGAATTTAGTAGGGAAAAAAAAAATCCAATCCCTTTCCCCAAAAAAATCCCAAATCCACACTTTAAACACAAGAGAGAATGGCATGAAAAGTCAAGGACTCTAGCCCATCTGATTGAGAAGATTGAGTCAGGTGGGCTGACAAAAAGCAGGGCTCAGAAGTTAAATACATGCAAGAATGAACCCCCTGACTAGATGCTGCCACCTGAGATAAAACAGAGGAGCTATTAAAAGCGTGTCCTCTGCACAGGTGTCACTTCCTTCCTGTGTATTTTAACTGGGAAGACAAGTGATGCAACTTACTCTGTCACACTGTTTATAATGCTTCCTCCTTTAGTAATCAGCTCATATGTGGGAGTGGGAATCAGCTTCTCTTACAGAGAGGATCTGGAAAATCCCATCTATCCCTTAGCTCTTTATTTTCTCTCTTTGTAAATTACTACGTACTTGCCTCTGTTATATGAATGTTACCAAGACTTTGATGTCTTCAACATTAACAACTGCAGCTGGCTTCAGCATTTTCTGGTACCTATAATCATACTTTACATCATTAGAAAATAGTAACTACAGTATAACAGTATGAAAGCATCAGGATTAGTCACCAACAAATAAAAAGACTGATCTGTTTTCTTTGTGAGTTCAGATAACACAAGCCATGCTTAACTGGTTCATTACATGGAAGTGCATAATAAAGCTGTAAAACTAAATGAATTGCCAATACAGACTAATCATTTCACATTTACCCAAGATGATGGCATCTAAACAAGACTACTGCATTGCAAAGCAGATTTCTTAACTAATGTTAAGTTCTATTTGTCATGCTATAAGAAGGTATCTTTATTTTATACTTAAGTTCAGAATAAGATGAGCAATGTGAAATGATGCAGTCATTAGCAGGCCATGTAAGGACCAAAATGAGCTACAAAGTTTAATGTTACAGTTTAAGGATCCAGTCCAAAAAGGAGAAAAGATAGGGACCAAGAAAAGGTCAATAAATATGCTGTTTTTCATGGATCTGGGGATTTATATGATGGCAAAAAAAGAGCATGATTTGTGACTGTATTTCTCCTCATTAAGAGTTTAGCTTAATGTTTGTTTTTCACTTTAAATGTTCTCAAGAAATATATTAAGACAAGTTTAATGCGATAAGACAAACAGTGGTGATGTGCTGAGCAAGCTTTTATGTACTTCAGCCTTGAGCTGCAGTATCTCTGACACAAACCAACTGAAGCAGAAAAGGGCACTTATTCTAAACTACGCTCTATTATGGGACAGAAATTCAAGGAAAAAAATGGACTAAATCTGCCGTAATTATTTTAATTCTACCTTGCAACGGACTTGAAAGCAGACTTTAAAGACAGGACATTCAGTACCTGAATATACTCTGTCAGCAAAACTTTTAAATGGCAACAAAAAGGACAATGACAAGGTTACTAAAATTCCAAAAACAAATAAGAACTGTGTAGTTCATACAGAAGCAAGAATATCTGGTTTAGAACATCTTGTGAATAGATGACAAGCACTCAGAAAGGGAAAGGAGTTTTATAAAAGCAATTTAATTTATTGATTAATCACAGTTCCTTGAAACAAATCTATTGAAAAGAATCTAGCACAAATACATACTGAAATGAGAGGGAAAAATAAAGGAATGGCATGAATTAGAGATACAGGAAAGAGCTATATTCAAACCTGAAGAAAGAAAATGAAGAAATGCATGGAAAGATACACTGATACTTGGACATCAAAAACCCTGGACAGATAAATAAAGGCCAGCACATGGAATTGAATATTTTAAGCTCAAGAAACACTCAGAAGTGCTTCATAGAAATAGCACATGAAAGATTACATTACACAGCAGGCTTATTTCTCAGAACACACTTTTTAAAAGGTATGTGACGATCTGGTTATATGCATAAAAAAAAAAATCTCTTCTTATCAGGTCATGCAAGAATCCATGTTGCACAAAAAATAGATTTTTCCAGTCTTCCACAAAATTTAGACTTAACTTCCACTAGTTAAGCAGGAAATAGATAACAATAAATTAGTGTATTTATGAGTTAATGAAATACACTGGGAAAAATATCTGTTATGACTTGTTCCTAAAAATCTGTGAAATTCTGTAAAAAGAATACATTAAAATGATAAAATAATTATTACCATCTTGCCTTCACATACATGTGAAAGAGAATTGTTCTGTCTAATTTTAAGAGTAAACTAGTACTACTGAAAAGGATCTAATTTAATCAAATATTTTATTTATAATTGAAAAAAAATCTTTCCAGTGATATTCCTGATATCCAGGAAAAATATACATATTGTAAATACCTACTGAAAAATCTGTAACTGTCAAGACTGTCATGACCCAGGATTCTATACAATGCAGAAGAAACGTAAAACAACTTTAATAAAATAATAACATTTTAAAAAGCAGTAATAGAAAAATGACATAAGTCACCAATATCCAGTTCAAAGCTAGGCAATATTTATTTAATATGCATTTGCTAGTATGATAATATGTAAGTAGAATGCTAAGCAGCAGCTACAGTACTTTTCATCAGCAAATTCAAATTACTATCGTAATAAAAATATATAAGATATGGCTAAGAAGTATTCTATCGCTTGAACTGCCACTTGGAATTCAGCAACACTTCCAGAAGACTGAAAGAAAGCTATGTTACAAATATTTAGCGAGATTAATTAGCAAATAAAAAAACCTACAAGTATTATGAATTGGTCAGACAACAGAAAGAGTGCTAATTCATCAAAAGCAGTAATGGAACTTAATGTAAGTAATGGTTAGTCAATACGAGTTTGTGGAGCATTACTTTCATAAAATTTATATTTAGAAGATTATAGACTTGATTAACTTTAGTACCACCATAACTGTTTTTATTAAGATCTGGTACAACACAGTACCTCTGTTAAGAAACTAATACAATATAAAAAACATTACAACTTTCATTGAAGTGCTTAAAAAACTGAATTCAGAAAATTAGTCCTAGTAGGTATTCATTTCATTGTTCTCTCTCTCCCAACTTGCTCAGTCAATTTAAGATATTACAAGCCAGGGTTTTACCACTTGCTTAAGAACTAAAGAGAAAAAAAATTAGATGTTATTAAATGATAATTCTTGTGACATAGTTTTAGATGTCAAAAGTATTAATCTCTTGAAATTGGTTTTAAGCACCTATCTTTGATTAAAATTAATTAATCTTTTTATTTTTACCATGATCTCCATAATTTACATCAATGTTTCACATACAGTCCTACTAGGATTTGTAACCTCCCAATAACATTGTGATAATAAACTCATTAAAGATTAGAAGTGGACCAGTGGCTACTGTAACACTTTAGATTAATCAACTTTTGTTCTCATATTAAAGGAAGTGAATGTTTCCTTTTCTAAATACAAATATTGTGGCTATGTAACACTGGCCAACTTACTGTGGCAGCCTTAATGGAATCTAATATAAAAGTCAGGCATTTCTTCACTCTTAAGAACTTCTAACCAACCTTGTTGAAACAGAAAATTGAAAATATTAAGAATATTTTCAAATGATTCATTGGATTCTGAATGATAACACTGTATAGGTTGCATGCTACACCAAGTGAAGGAAAAACATACTTTATACCAGAATACACTTGTGTCTCCTCAAAATGCTAGCAAGCTAATATAAAAGCTTCTAAAAATTCCTGGAAAACTATGAAAAAATTCAAAACTTCCATATAATTGGAAATAATGCCATTTGTAGGATTGTAATTACAATTTAGACATCTCTTAGCTCAAGGAAACATGGACATTAAGAATCTTTCACTCTCCCAGCTTAAGAAGCATTTCTTCAATACTTTAGACAATACTTAACTCAGCCTGATGTAATTTTCCAGTAATTCCTGAAGGCCTGGCATGCATAAAATAGAGGTCACGTTGAATACCTTGCTCATTTATTGTAATTTAACCTTACTATGCCAGAGATACCTGTAAAAGAGAGCCCAGAATTAGTTGTCTTTATCTCTAAAGAAATTTAAAAATTACTTTGCAACTTCCCAAATCTGAGCTGCTGAGATATAGCTTTTGTTAATTCAGTGGGTTTATTACTTATGCCTTCTTTAAAAGTGCTGTTAAAAAAGCAAGAATCTCATTTTTTTTTCTGGACTGGAAGAAAATAAATGTTGGTTTAAAAAAAATAAAAATGGGCTGATCACAATTGACAAAGTGCAGAGCTCTGAAAATAAGACATCTGGTTTCTGAGACTGACCCACTCATTGAGATTAAAAATAAAGAGAAGATTATGAAAAATCTAGTCCCTGATTCAATAAAGTATTCAACTATGTCTAGCTTTACATATTCAAGTTATCCTACTGAAACTAATGAAATTACTTACTTAAAAAATTATCACTATGCTCATAGACAATGCTGGAGTAGAGAGTGAAAGTACTTCAGGGAGAAAAAGTAAGGCAAAGCTTTTCAGGGGTCAGGCTGCACCTAGCATTGTGGAGAAACTCCACAAGCCCCCTGTTCCAGAAAAGGCAAGGATTTGGCTTCACTGTTTTCAGGTAAGCAATGAGCCCTGTCCATGCAGTGATCACTTCCAGTATCACCTAACGCATGTTCCAAGCAGCCTTGCTGAGGAATAAACAGCAGTAGAGGTTTGAAAAGGAACATCTGGAGAAAGGAGCTGTTAAGCAACTCCACGAATCCCTCCCTTGGGAAGATCAGCAAGTTGCAGACACTACTTTTCTGTATTTTTCAGGATACATGAAAACCAAGATTTACTAACAATGGATACTTCTAGCACAGCTTTTTCTCCTTAGTGACAATAAAACATACACATGAACAACTCAAAGAAGAATTAAGGTATTACCAGTTGCTCAGGGGAAATTAAATTCACTGAAGAAATCTCCTAAAAGCAGCTTACTAGGAAAATAAAAAAGAAGAAAAAATGGCCAGACTTTCATTGTAAAATTACTAATGGCTGCAGAATAAATTGTAACTATTCCTGTTTCTAATGTGGTAACATTCTATAGGTTGAAAAAAAAATTACAACAGAAGTAACATCTTTCAGAAATATTTAAATAATCTTTCACTGAAATAATAAATATTCCTTGATATTCCAGATTACATTTTTTTTTTAATTTCCATTTGTTAAACTAACTGAAAATTAAGTTCAAAAGCAGCTGCTGTTGAAAATTAATTTAAAGATCAAGCTGCATTCTCTTATAGAAAATGCAATTCTAGGAAGTTGAATTGAAACTCAAGAAACCATCATCAAACATTTTGTTGAACTATAAGAAACTTTTGTGGTCAGAGAAGGACTTTTTCATCTATACCTTTCAGCAAAGTTGAACTGGAACATTTAGCCATAAACTATTTCAGTGGAAATAATTAAGCAGCTCTCAAGAGCATGAAGGCAGGAAAATCAACAGCAAAAGTAAAAAAAATACTTCTAAGGGAAAACAAGAAGTTGTCTTAAACTATTTTTGACCACTGAAATGAAATTATCTGAAATGACTCATCAAACTCATGTCAAGCGAGGCCATCACTTTCAATTCTCTTAATCTACAAAGAGAAACTTCAGTAATTCACATATTGCTATTTTCCTGATTTTGTTCATTTTAATATAATTTGCAACTCACAGATAATATAGGTATAAGAAACCTCTCCTCTTTGGATATGCAGTTTGTTCGGCTGTTGCCAACTGTTTTCTGTTGCTACAAACTAAAACTATAATAGGTATTGAAGCAAGATAAATTAACTATCCTCCAGATTCCAGCTCTAGAATGTTCCATTTTTTAAAATTGTTAGTTTTATAAAGTTATTTTTAAATATTGGGGTGAAAAAAATCTTTTTGCCAATCAAACTTGCTTACTTGGATACTTATAAGCTTAGGAGTCCCTAGGTACCCAGCTCCTATGTAGCCTAAGTAGTAGTCCAAAGCTGACTGGTGAAATTTCTAATTTTCTTCAGTTTAACTCCTGTGCTCCCTTCCTTCCCCAAACAGGTATGCACATCTTCTGCCTGTTTCTAAACTTATTGTAACAAAATAAAAAATGCATTTTTTCCCTCCTTCCACAGTTCATCTTTAAAAAAAAAAAAGTTAACTTTTGATAAGACTTATTAATAAAGTTAAAAGAAAAAAAATCATCAAAAGGACTGAAATGAAAACATCAAATATAAGTAAGCAGCAACCATGCTCTGCCAGCCTGCTCGTTGATAGCTATTAAAATGACACAAATCTTTTCCATCAGTCAAGATAAATGAAGGAAGAGATCCATTGAAAGGAGGTAAAAAAGAAAAGTCGTAAGTATATTCTCTCCTTTGGAAGGAGGAATGTAAGTGAAGATTTAGATTTTTTCTTTTCACAATTGATATTAAATGTCATAAAAAATTTTGAAGTGACAGAACTTGCCACTCTGATCTTCAGGATGTGCTACCTCATTTAGCAGTAAAAGACTGAGTCAATAAATTTACTAGCAGTGTCTACCCTAATCAAATATTAACCAACCCTCTTCAAGCTATATACTATGGCAGATATATACTGCAAAGGATATAGTTTAATAAAATGGGAGGAGGAGACTTTGAAAATAAAAGCAATTTGAAAGATGATCATCCTGACTCACATCTTGCTCTGCTATTTTTTAAGAGAATCAATTGAAATCTTTTATTTCCTTGAATATATTAATGAAAACAAATTTACATTTTTCTCCGTTGAAAACTTGTTTACAATTGCAGCTTTAATGTCATCCAGACATCATGAAAATAAGTGTATTCAGCAATACAATCACTACAGCTTTTCCTCTTCAAGTTATGCATCGAAATTCCCAGTGACTATATGCTGGGAGATCTGCACATTCTGCTCCTCACTGCTCCAGTAATCTGGGATCCAAAAGTCATCAGGTTAATCCTGAAATGAAACTGCTGCTTTCGCATTTTTTCCACCTTTTTGCACAAAGAGCTTCCTTTCTTTTTCAATAATTGTTTTGCCTAAACAAGCATAACGTTTCCAAAAAATCACATATGGTTTTCAGATTCAAAGGAGTGATTCTTCTGTCATAATCCCCCATACCACAAGCAACTCCTCATAGTTTATCTGAACACCAAAAGTTTCTTGTACTTTATGCAGTCATGCTAATATAATATCGGCCTGATTGGCTTCTTTCACCTACAAATTTAAGGGATTTGGTTTTGGATTTGTCTTTTTTTAAATTTATGTTTCATATCTTAATCTGACAGAATAATAAATTTAGGTACATGATGTTTATATGATCAACAAGTATTTGTGAGCAGAAGAATAGAGAACTATACATTGTCAGAGAAAAAAATTAAGTCAGAAGAGGCTTCCAGGGATTGTCTAATCCAGCCCTGCTGCTCAAACAAAGTCACCTAAGGCAGGTGGTCCAAGTTCATGTCCAGTAAGGTTTTGAATTCCTCCAAGGATGAAGCTCCACGGCTTGTCTGGGCAACCTGTGCCAGTGTTTGCTGACCCGCCCAGTATTAACATGTTTCTTGATGTTCAGGTAGGAAGTCCTGTGGTTTAGTTTGTGCTCCTTGCCTCTCGGCCTGTCACAGGGCACCATGGAAAAGTCTGTCTTCCCCCTCTTCAGTCCCCCCACTTCAGGTATTTATTTACACTGATGAGCTCCCCCTGAGCCTTTTCCTCTCCAGGCTGAAGTCCCCGCTCTCTCAGCCTCTCCTCATAGAGAAGATGCTCCAGTCCCTCAGTCATATTTGAGGCCCTGCACTGGACTTGCTCCACTATGTCCACATCTCTCTCATACTGGGAAGCTCAGAACTGAGCCCAGCACTGCTGATGTGGTCTCATCAGTGCCAAACGGAGGGGAAGGATCACCTCCCTGAACTTGCAGGCAACACTTCTAATGCAGCTCAGTCCCTATACTCATTTCAGTTCAAACTCTAACTCAGAGTCTCTTGGTTCCTTGAGACAACCCTAAAGGCACAAAAATTTTTCAGATAAAACAAGTAAAAATAGTAACACTTTGTCTCTATGAGGAACCATGCAGGTCTTGGTGCTTGACCTACTCAAGTATCTTTCGGCTAATCATTCCCTCTTGCACTTGAATTAAACATGGTCCAATTACACCCTTTGGAAAATTATATGCCAGTGTGAAAATTTCTAACACTCCAGGATAATTGGAACTGTCTCCTGTGTATAAACTGTATGTAAATGGAAGAAGGGAGGAGTAATGAGAAAATACAACTCTCTAGCCTGGTGGCAAGATTAGTCTCTTGGGAAATGAGACATCTGGTTCCAATCCCTGCTCCCCTGAGTGTTTAATTTTGTATACAGAGCAGCACAACAAACCTTATTTCTGAGTTATTTCTAGTCTGGTAATCAGAGCACTTTCCTCAGAGAGGGAAGCTGCATGTTCAAGTGTCCTAAGGCAAAAAATAGTGAGTTAAATCTGAGTTTACTACATGTAACATGACCACCCTCATTACCAGGCTAATAGTTTAGTGCATTATCAAAAGCAGTACCCAGCCACTTTGTCCTTTCCCTGTTTCACCATGTTTATAACATAAATTATTTCTATAATTGTTAACCAAATAAATAAAACACACATGCAAAAAAAAAAATTAAAAAAAGAAAAAACAAACTCAACTCCCCAAAAACACATATAAAAAAGCAAAAAATACCTAACCCCAATTGTTCTGCTTCAGGTGAATATCATATTTGACACCATTTTTCCAGCAGTAATTTTGAAATTTGACTTCTTCCAAACTGGGTGGGTTTTGTTCATTAATAAAAAAGAATCTCATTATATAGTTTTATTATTTAACTATTCATTATGTTGAATCACCAGTAGACTTCTTAGAAAGGATGAAGAGAAGGGACCTGTCCCTCCTGAACACTATCCTGCTCCCCACCAGCCCGTGTGACTAATATACACCTTACCCTACAGCCCCTCTTCATCTCACTGCAGCCTTGGATGAAGGCTGATTGAGTCTGTTGCTGTTGCAAGGTCACACTAGGACCCAGATACCAAGGCCTACCTGATAGCTGTTTACACAGGTCATAGCAATGAATAGAAGTTTTCTTCCAAGCAACCTGCAATTTCCTTGAATGTAAATTTAAAAAAAAAAAAAAAAAAAAACCTAAGGGGGTCAGGGAAAGATNAAAAAAATGTCTAGAGGAGCTAGCGTATGCTATTGTATCAGATCAAATATTTAGGGCAAATGCTTAAAACTAATATTACATGAAGTATGAGATAAAAATAATGCACCAGGGCACTTGACATCATTCAAGAAAAAAAGGCAATATAAACTGACCAGATATGTCAACAGAAACAATTTTGAAAAGACTAGTGTATACAGAACACAGCATCATCTTTCAGAATTACATGATTAGGTATTTTATGGAGAAAAATTGCTTCCAGTCAAGTCTGACTCCTTCAGCTTCAAAAACCAGCACAATGAAAACCCGCTTTCCTTCGGTCAATAAAAAATGAGCATTTAGAGAAAACCTCTTTCCTAAGAAACATTCAATCACAGCTTAAAATTTTAAAAGTGGTCTAAGAAATTCTGGCAGCCAAACTCCATTAAAATTTACAGCCATTTGCCACTTAACTCTGACACATCCCATCTGTAACTGCAGGAACGGCAGCAGCCCCATGGCCTCAAGGGCGGCGAGAAGCGGGATGCCGTCAGCGCAGCCACCCACAGTTCCTCTCAGCACTTTGTGGATGATTGCACCCACATGCACGATCTTCCTGAAAACTGTTTCACATGATCAGCTGAGGAGAAATGGGAAAGGTGACTTTTTAAGAACAATAAGAAATAAAAATATCTAGGTGAGCTGTCTAAGCCTAATGTTGACAGTGGTAATTCACAAAGCCTCTAGATAAGAAGAAAGTTTCTTAGGAAACCAGACATATATTGATAGATAAAACCTGTATTTTGATTAATAGAATCCTCTAAAGATTTTTTAATTATGTTCATTTTTAAGATACACTTATTTTTTCAGCTAAATGTTTTGTTGTACACATCATAATGCAAACATTAATATATGTGGTATCAATTAAATTAAATACTTCCATATCCTTGTGCAACAGCAAAAGGCAATGCTATAAAACCTGACTATTTCTTAACAATAAAGTCTTTAAATTAATCATGATTTAGACATGAAAGAAACTACAGCAAAAAAACCTTGGTCTCTGTGCCCATGCATCTTAGGGATTTTAACAGCTCTCCAGTGACTTTTACTTGCTTCCTACACAGGACTAGCCTCTGTTTCCCTGCTTTTCTTTTCTAACACTATCAGGCCTTTCTTACCTGAGGGTCTCCATAGTAAGTTAGTATACAGGGAGAAGGGGAAAAGCAACATTAGTAAGAGCCCTGAAGGAAACTAATTTGAAATGAATCCTGAATGTTATGCAACAGGACTACAGAACAGACAATATAATTTTAAACCACGTAAGAACATGATAAAACACAAAGACAAGCTGAAGCTGGTCTCTGTCAGACACGTGACTGGTAAACTGCTGCAGATAGATCAGAGTAGCAGAAATGAGCAAAATGATGGAAGAATTTACTTTAAAAAAAAATAACACATCTGCAGAGAAATACGCCCAACTCACATAAATGAACACATATTCTAAAGTCTCACAGCACAAGAAAAAAAATTTCATGTAGGTACATATGTTTAACACTGATAACAAAGAGATTAAATGAAGTTACAAAGAATTATGAGCTTTTTTCTTTTAATTCTTCTGAAAAAAATAAAATCATAAGCTAAGCAGAAAAAGTAAAAAACTTCATAGATGTATATGTCAAAATAAAGTACATAAAGAGATGCTCACCAAAGTGGGAGATTCACATTCAGAAACACTGACAGCAAACTTGACCATGTGAATTGTGTTTTAAGAAAAAATAGGGCGACATTGCCTTACGCTATAATGAAAAATTTTAAGCTCCTAGTACAAGGTTGACCTTGACATTATAGATGTCCATTTTATTTAACAGACCTGTAGACACCTAAATATAGTTGTCTACAGGTCTGTTAAATAAGACAAACATTTAAGAGCCATTTCTGTTTCCTAGTCACAGCTACCTGGATTAGGCAAGTGAGACATTTCACAGGGCTTTAGGAGACAACCCAGACCACAGGCAGCTCTGTGCCTTGCTAGGAGCCCACGGCCACACCTAAGACAGACAGGTTCAATAACAGAAAGCCAATTTGTCTTTCAAAGTATTCTACTCTTCAATGTTTATCAGATTCACAACATTCTGTAAGCATTATCTGATAAATGCATAAAGCAATCTGCTGTAAGTTTGGTTTTCTACTGATAGAGAAAGGTCAGGTAGTAACAATTTATATTCGAATTACAGCTTGCAGTGCTACAGACACATTACACAAATCATTTCAGCTCACCTTCGCCAGAAATGGCAAAATAATAGTATTTTCTACTGAAACTTCAAATCAGCAGCAGTTGCTGTCAGATACCTTGTAATTTCTCAGCTAAGTCATTGTGTCCAGCTCAGACCTTAAAAAGTAGTTCCTTACTCAATTACATGTCATTGCTTACTCTTTATTTGTTGATTCATTCTTTTTTTGGTGGGTTGTTTCACCCATTTTTAATTACATAAGAGGCTTTATAAAAACTAGAAAATGTTTCATTTAAAAACACTACACAGTACTACGACTTTGCTACAGTAATTAAAAAAAAAATATCCTACTTCTAGAGTGCTTTCAGACAAAGCAGATCCACTAGGTAAGAAACTATTAGAACACATTTCAGTAATTTCTAAGTTTTCCTGTAAATTTGTTTATTTTTATTTCTCAGTAGTCTTTGCAAGGTTTTGTTCCATTGTAACATAATGGGAGGCTCTGGAAAAAAAAAAAACAAAACCCTGGCATCAGCATTTAAGTATTAGAGCATAGAGTTGAGAAAAATAGTTTACAAGACTGCAAGTTTATTCCCCTATTCCACTGCTCCAGGAAAAGAACAAGAGAAAAAATTAAAAATAAGAAAATGAAAAAAATGTAAGCAAATAGTTAACAAAATAAAGGCCAACATTTTCCCACTGATCTGCTCAAGGCCACGAATAGTAGCTCCCACTGCCCAGTTATTTAAAACTATAGTAATATCTAGAGTTTTTCCAAATACCAATACTTAGTTTCCACGTGAACTAGTCCCACCACCTGCTGTGTTCAACAAGCCTTAAACCAAACCTGAGCACTGGAGGAAACTTTCTGGAAACAGACTGAACAGCTCACAGGACATTGGGACCAACGGCATCCCACCACATATGCACAAAACCAAGCTGTAAGCAAGAAACTTGTCCAGCCAGGAAGAACACAAAAACCTAAGTGTGGATCACAGCATATTCAACTGAGCATAGCAGTGATGAGGTTTCTCTTGTGCTCCCGTGTATTCTGGAAATAAAAGTATGAATGCTTAATGCCATCGTGGAAGCCAGGTACGTACCACCGTCTGCGAGTGAGGGAGCTTCTGCAGATAAAAGGGCCGCATTACTTACATGTATTTTTAAAACTTTTTCAGATAAATAACTAAAATCCTCTAAATGTTTTAGCTAGATAGTTTGTAACTTCAAATTATGTTGAACTTGGTGGCTCATATTGCTTGATGGTTTGTGCCCTCATGGAGGACACTTTGCCATATGGTGTCCTGCACAAGGAGTCAGCTATTTGCAAGAAGAGCGTCCTTCTTCTTCCAAGAGCCAGGCTGAAGGCTTCTAATGAATAAAAACTGCATCAAGCTGAGCAACCAAAAGTGACAAAGTCTACAAAAAGAATAGGCTACCCTGTCAAACAGCTTTTACTGGAAAAGGGTAAGAAGAGGTATTTCGAATTAATTCTACCAGTTCTGTCTTTATATGAAATGAAATTATGCTTGACACTTTTTTTAAAGGAACAGTGTTCACAGAAGGAGTTGTATCTGTCTCATGTCAGAAGTATGCACCTTAACGAAAATATTTTATAAAAAGGCTGGACTATGACATTTTGCAGCCTTTGTACCTGGAGTGCAGACAACATCTGCTCCTTTATGTAAACAGAAATACTTCTTCCCTGCCCTCACCCCCTGATTTACCAGCCCTACAAATCATCCTGAGGCTGGGAGTTCAGGCTCAGTGTTCCCTTCACAGCTTATCTATCACCACCAACATTACAGGCCAAGTCACTCACTCAACCGCACCTGTTCAGCTCGACCAAACCTGAAGCATAAATTCACTGATTTCAGGAAGAGTAAGCTTGTATAACATAAAAAATCAAACAGTCACAGCCTGATGTGTGATTGCACCAGATCTTTTAATTTATTTAATTTGGTGGCAGCTCATCAGTTATTGCAGGGCAGGAATATATTTTAAAGGGTTATTCAATGCTCTTTGCAAGAACGATGAATTCTAAAAACAATATTTAATATTTGCCCATCCTTAAATTATAGGAACAAGAAGATAAGACTGACTTTCATCTATTTCCATTCTCTGATGGTAGATTTGATGGTGCCCAACAAAAAATTAATGTAAGCACTTCAGGCAAATAGGTTTAAAAATATTAATGTTTTTAAGTTTGCAGGGAGAAAGTAAATCATACTGTCATGAGATCCCTTAATTTATCTGTATAGCAGAGTTGTAAATGCAGCAGAAAACAGCTTACTGCAATGTAAATAAAGCTTTGCATGCAGTGCTAACAGGGCAAGTTTATTTAATATAATATATTACACAAAGTCATCATTGCTACCTTTCAGTTTATACTTCTATGGTAACAAACTTAAAATAAACAGAACCCTTGTGTTAAAATCCAATGCAAAGTAGCAACACTGATCCTTTTCAAACCTTAGAGATCATTTAGCTCTTCACTTTTTAGTTTTAGCGACTAGAATTAGTTCAGTTATTAAAAGTAATAGTTTACCTCTATTAATAGTCTAATTATTTAAAAAAAATAGTACTCCAAAGTTTCAATTTAATTCTTACTCTTGAACACTGCATAGCTGTAAATTTAGTTAAATTTTACCAACTCTATAGGATGTGGTAACAGAAAAATAGTTTTATTTATATCCAAAACCTATAGAAACCTACAGAAAACAATAATGTTCCGTGTATGTTCAGGTATTCCGCAGTTAAGCTTGATTCTGACACTGTTGTATTCTACACATTAGAAAAAGAATGCCTGAAAACCTTATGTTGTTAAACTTTTGGACACTTACAGCACTCAGTAGCAGGTAAATTAGGTTCTTTATTTAAGGCCCCTGTAGAGTATCAGCACTAGAAGCACCAAGGAACCCATGCATTTCGACTCCAAAAATTGTTGATGTTTACTATTTCCTGCTTCAGATCCTCATTTCTAAAACTGGAACAATGGAAGAGTCACTGAAGAAATCTACTAGCCTACGGCAGCTCAATTTGTGATAACTTCAAGAAAAAAGAAAATAAAACTAGCTAAATTCTCAGATAAGAACTGCAAGACAATTGATAGTGCAACCTGATGTTAAATTGGCTCCAAGAATTCAGAACACTGGAGCAGCTGGTACAATAATGACTGCATAATTATTATAGTCAGCGACTCCCTTGGCACCCTGAAATCCTGAATCTTGGCCTCCAAAATTAGCGGATACTTGTGCATAGGTTCTTAATACACAACAGCAGGAAAATGTATTTCTTCCTTCCCTCAAAACAAGAGGTATATTATCACAACTCTTTAGAAACACCCTACAGTACACATGAAATTGATAAAACAGAGAAAAGAAAAAAAAAAAAACAGGCCACAGAAGAGAAGGCATAAGGATACACTGTTGCATGTTCTTGGCCTCACAGAGGAGAGGAAATTGAGAAATCTCACACCACTCATACTTGCTCTAGCTTTCAGACATGCCACCTCACTCGCAGGCCTGCTCTTCCCAGATCATCCCCAGTTCCTGCCTGGGGCAGACGCCTCCAAAGTGCCTGAAGCTGGATACAGCAAAGTGGTACGATGCTGAGCTGGCTGTGGTACGCCAGGACAGCCAGGTCACAGCCAACCCCTCTTCACTGGGCTCTGCTTCCACACGGGGCACAGACCTCTCCTCCCACTCCAAGACAACAGGGCTGGCCTCCTCTGAAGGGCTCCCTGCTGGCCTGTGTACCTGCACAGGCTCGGCAACCATTAATTTCAGAATTTTTGTAAGTAGTATTGCTGTAAGTATGCAAAAGAGAAAAACAGAAAAAAGAAAAATTGAGGGATAAAGAGAGGGAGCAAGAAAAAGCACATGGCGAATGGGATTATAATGTGAGAAGGGGGAAAAAAGGCTACCCAGCTGTTTTCCATTCAAGCACATAGGACTCTTCTTGGGATTTATTATTCAGACACACCAGACTCCAGCTCTTAAACCAAAGAGCTGCAGAGCCCATTTTGGGTTGGCTCTGCTGCCTGTAAAAGTGAAGTCATGCCCCATAACCTCTGCTCCGACATTGAGGGAGAGCTGCCAGACGTACAATGAGTGGAAGACACAGAACAACGGCAGGGGGGAATACTATCCAATACAAAGAGAATTCGAAACTATGAAGCTTTTTTTCTTTCCCACTTCTCCTGGAAGCACCTGCAGCTCAGAGAACTTTCTCCTGCACTGCTGGGCTTACTCCTGCACACCTCAGAGAAAAGCCCACCAGGGCCAGGCCCTGTTCAGAGCACCAAGACGTCAGCAAAGAAGCAAACAGCACTGTTTTGTGGCTTCAAGCCATCCCAGCAGAAAAGGCAGCTGCTGCTGCTGCATACATGCTGCTTGGGGGCCGGGAAGGCTGAGCCGATGGGGCAGGGCTGGAACTGGGCATCCAAGGTGTCAAGCGACTGCCCTGCCATCTGCTGTCAGCAGTGATGGGCAGGAGAGGAACCACTAACCACCTGCCATGCCCAGCCTGCTTAGCAAACACATCTTGGGTGAGATCACTGATGAACACAGCCTTGTTCGGCTCGTACAGGCACACCACCCAGCCAACTCCCAACAGAGGGGATGGGTCAGCCACAAGGGAGTTTTTTTTCAGGAACCAGAGTGACTGCTACAGTCCAACAGACCCTGGTGTGAATAAAATGCCCAAAACCTTCAACTTTGAGTACTATTTCCCAATTTCTAGCCCTCAAGACCAAGAACAACCAACACAGTCCCAGGCAGAGGCTCATGTGTTAGTGTTTCCCTGCCTCCCACCCTTCCCATTGGGCTTGACCGAGCTTTTCCAAGGCCTTTCCCCCTCACCAAGCTGGATTCATTCTACTCCGGATGTGCCTGAAGGCAGCTCCAGGAGATTGTGACACCACTGATAGCAGCCTGGAGTGGGTGGGGAGAAAGTAGGTTATCCAAACGGTGAAGAGTAACTCTAGCACTCTTTGATTATAGGAGACACAATCAAATAATCAAAGCCACAGCAATGTTTGGCTAGTAAAGATCATGTTTGCAGTAGAGGTGGGCAAATGGAGAAAGGGACCACTTGCCTTCTGGGTTTCCCCTTGCCCCAGACTCTCCCTGCTGCCCAGACATCCTGCTGCAGTTTGCAAGCAGGGTTGAGCCCAAGGACCAGACAGATAACTGCAAGCAAGATTAGTGCCCCAGCCTTCTCCTGCTGGGGGTTTTCAGAAGGAAATGAAATCTTCCCCCTCCAACATTTACATCTTTTCCCGATCAGTGTTTTAACTGCACAACAGCATACTTTCCAAATATTGTTTTGCAAATAGCATAACAGAGTCAATTATCTTGTTTATATTTGTCTTGTGTTTTTAAACAACGTAATTTAATTCTCAGAAAAGACACCCACCTTGAAAGCAGCATATAACTTCTTTCTTGTAGGAGGAACTTACCGTTTGTGCATGCCTGGCTACTGCATGCAGCCCATTCTTTAAAGTCAGACAGGTTTGTTTTGGAGTTCTCCATCAATATTTCTGTTCCCACAATGTATTTGTTCTCAGAACCGCAAAATTTTAGTCAATGATCAGACAAAAATAGCAAGTTGTTAGTAACCTCTTTCTCATAAACAGGAAATAAATACACTTCTCCTAATTTAATGGAGTATTTATGGAACGTGCTGACCAACAACTTAAAGGTAGTTGTACCACCAATCCTGTTTCTCTTTGTGATACAGTATGTACAGGGCAGATCGGTTTGTTTTTTCTTGGAGAAACAGTCCGGGACACAAATGATCTCTACATTTCTCAGTACAGCTCTCCCCCTCCCTTTGAAGGCATTTACACTGGACAGTGGAATCAGTGTGGGAGAAAAACAGAGACAAAGGAAAAGTTTACCTCAATCCTGAATGTGAGCCCTGAAGTTTTCAAAAAATGGCTAGGCCCTATTGAGCTTAAGAGTAATAAGAATTACATAAGTCTACATAATTCTTCTGTGCAGCTTTGAACCAGAAAAGTTCACCAGCTGCTACAGAGACATAAATGTAAATCAGGTTCTATGGTACAACTTCAGCTTGCAGTGCTCAGGTCAATCAAAGCCAGTGCTTGCCTTTACTCCAGAAAGGGTTTGTAAGGAACAACCACATCAACTTCCCCACATCCTTCAGTGCAGGTAAACACCACTCATATTGCAGGATAGTAAGGAATTGTCACAGCAATCATTTACTTGAAGCTTCTCAAAACCCACAGAAGTACAGCTAAGACCAGAGGTGACCATTACATAGAGCAGAAGTTACCAGTGCCACAAGGTAGAAGTCCCTACTGGCTTTGGTCTCATGTGCTGCCCCAACTCGACCACAGCTCACAAAACACAGCTCAACAGCACTCATTAGGAATAATCCGGGGAGTTTCAACAAACTGATTTTAAAAGTTTACACGTCATGTGTTTCATAGTAACTCAATACATGTTTGTATTTCTGCATCCTTAAAAATGAACATTCCACTGTTATTGTTAGCACACAGGCATGAAAACTAGAAAAAAATTCATAAAGGTGTATCATTTCAATCTTTGGCAAAAATAGTCAAACTTTCAACAGACATTGTGACTAAAAGCTAATTACAGATACAGACCAATGCGCTGACATAGAATAAATTAGATCCTGAACTTGCAGCTTGTCAAAGTACATTCCCTAGTACAGAGTCACCATGTTTGAACAAAAATATGCTTTCCTTAGGAGGCGAGGCAAGGCAAGGAACTCTGGATACTTCTCATGGAGACAAGTTAGCCTACTTTCTCATACCCATTCAAATCCATTTGGACTGTGCTGTATCTTCCGGGTTTTTAGAGAAATAACAAAGCTGTAGTACTTTTGTCCTATTTCCAAAAGTTTCAGCAAGAAAAAAGAAGCACATAAATTTTGATCCTGCATTAAAATTATGGTCCCAAGTAAGCAAGTTTCTCAGCAATAGGAGCTCTAGCAACACCTTTCAGAAAAGAAAACTACTAAAAAAACACTTCTCAAAAATAAAAAAGCCAATTAATTTTGAAGGGTTTTTTTTTTCTTTTTCTTTTTTTTTTATGCTTACTTGCCATTTGTTTCCATCCATTTATCAGAAAACTACTTTGGAGATAGGACCCAGTATCTGGACATGGACCTAAACTATCAGGTATTTGCCAAGGTCCTCAGAACATTTTACCTCAGATGCTGTGGTAAATAATTTTTTGACTTGCAGTTTAAAACCAAGGTACATTAACCTAAAAACAGTCACAAAAAAGTAGGACGGGAGTTGGACATTCACTTTGATAGAAAAAATGCTTCTTGTTAAAAAACTCTCCTGAACTAAGAGGAATTTTTGCTGCTTCACTACCACATGAAAGCCTTAAATCTCCCATAAACATATTTGTGCTAAATACTCAGGATAATGGAGAGCTGAAACACAGAACTACAAAGTTATTACTACTGCAAAGGCTGCAATATTACCACAGCCTTGCTTCTCAAAAACACTCCAAGAACACAGGGAGAAAGCAGAATATCCAGCACATCCTTTTCTCAACCACTAACAAGCTGTTCCTTCCCTCCCTGAAAGCCCAAAGGCTGCCTTGAACAGGCTCTGTGAAAGAGAGCACAGTACCTGTGGCCGGTGCTGCTATTATAGTACACCCATGATGATTTCTTTCTGGGAAGGATCAAAGCCACCCTCCCTGCTGTGCTCCCCTTTTCTCCTTGTCAGGGATTTGGCACTAAACGAGCCCCATTTCAGCACTGCTCACCTCAATTTCCACTGTAAGTCCAACAAGATCACCAAATCATGTGATTCACAGAAACGCAAGTAAAAAGTAAAGGCTGCAACTAAATAATACTTCCAAAATCAGAGAATCAATGCAATATACTTTGTGACCAGATCTCAACTGTCAATTTTTGTTTAAGTGAAACAAGAACACCAAACAGGAGTTAAAGCTGTAACAAATACTTAGACTAGTTTGGTAGAAGATAACCACTCATACATGTGACAGATCACTTGTACAGCTTTTTAGAGTGTTAAGGATTTACTTGTATCAGGAAAGTGACCACACATACTTTGTTTGAACAGTCAATACCACAAAGCCATTGCCATGAATACAAGGCAATCTTGTTCATTAATTACATGGTTTTAAAGTGGTCTTCATTGCCAAGCTGAGCTTTTAAAGTCGCTTAAAAATTAGAGCCTTGTCATGTATTCAAATATGTAAGAAAATATAACCATGATGTAAGATCAGCTGGTCCCTAAAATGAACAGCAAGGCTCCTACTGGCCACAGTTGGTCCCAATTCCTTACCTGCTATGGCATGAAGGGAAGAAGGCTGTTACTGGAAACAGGAATAACAGGAAAATACAGTCTTAACAGGATGCAAAGCTATACTTTAGAGATTAATGTAAAGATTTTGTTATTAGCTTTGTGGTTTCTGCCCTTCTTTTTTTCTATGTTTACAATACCAGAGGAAAGGCTCCTGTGCTATATTAGATTAAGGTACTGACTTGGGAAGGATCATTCCCAAATTGTAGTTCCAGCTCCAATACTCACATACTGCAGCAGGGCAATTCAATTAACCTTCCTCTGTATTTGCTTACCTTCCTGTGTAAGGGGGATAAGATCTCCAGAAAAGGGCTCTATTAAGCTTCATCTTTATAAAACTACTAAGATGAAATAGAAATATGCCATACAAAATAAAATGTGCACAAATAAAAAGTGCATAAATAAGCCACTGTTTACTAGAGCTAGTTGGAAAAAACTACAACCAACCAATTATCCACCATAGAATGCTGCTTTATTGAAATCAAAATGCTACACACAACTCATATCCACTGTGCTGGCATTTAATATCAAAAGATTTCTACTGACAGTTTTTGAAGCATGTGTGTGGGTTCATTTGGAATAATAATAAAAAAAACCATTTTAAAGTTCTCCATAAAATGGCATTTATTTTCAATAATTTTATTTTTAAACTGCTGATATGCGCTACATACTTTGGAAATTTTATGTCAAAAACTTTTAACTGTGCTTTGAAACACTTTATTCTTTTCCAAATTGACATTTTAATAAAGTTCTTTATGATCTGAATATATCATATATTAAAAACTCAATCCATAGCTTCAGTGTTAACTACAAAATTTTCAATTACATGCTGACACACCTTCCTATGGCTCTTGTAAAGTCAGTCTGTATCTTTGTATATAATTAAAACACTTTAATAGGTTTAATTTTTTTTTCTATATTCAAACAATTATTCATTACATTTGATACGCAGATCCATAAAGCAAACATCATGGTGAATTAAGCCCTATTCCTCAGGTTAGAGATTTCCTGGGTTTGCTTGGTTTTGATTTTACTTTCTTAAAAGACTACATAATCTGAACTCTCATTAAATTTTGGAGGTTTTTTCTGCCTTTGTAGAGCTTTAACTCTTGTTTTCATTAAATATATATGAAAAACGACTACTATAGTAAGTTTTACTGATTTCTTTTTTTTCCCTCAGTTAATTTTATCTACAGTTACAAATAGAACTGGGGATTAAGCAGGACAGACACTGCAGGCCTAAGAGGTCCTTAGCAACTTTATACAGAGTTATTACCTCAGACTTCTGCAACCCATTATATGTTTTTACTGAAATAAGCATGATTATTGTACCCTGAAGCACACTTAAAAATGTCATAATATATTGGTTTGCATTAGATGTCATCTACAGGGGATACCTGGTTTAAGTAAAATGATTAAAACAATCTTTTTTTCCTGTCATTTAGGAAAGATTTTTATGCTCTGTCCTTTGAGGTAGGTTAGAAATTCTGGTATCTATGTGGAAAGCAGAAGCCTTCAAACATGCTGCCTAGTCCCGGAGCCCCTGTGGGATTTAGGTTTTCACAAATAAACATCCTTAATTGCCCAGCCTTCGATTCCATACAGGCCTTAGTGGTCCAACAATATCAAAGCAACAGCAGACTCAACTCCTCACAGATCTGCAAACTATCCACCAAACTAAGCCCTCCTCTACCTTACAAGCATTTACACGTTTCTTGTAATTAACAAGAAAAGGAGCGGCTGTGGGAGAAGAGAGGTGGTAAGGTGATACCACATCCACTGCCCCTCAAGCAATAGCTCCCTGGCGAGAGGAATTGCTTGACAATTCATCAGGGTCCCTCAGGCAAGGATGGGTACCAAGGCTCCCCCTTCTCACATAGGCAAGCTCTCCAGGGTTCTACCAAATGCTTGCCTACTCCCGACCACAGAAGTCTTCCTCTCAAAATTTCAATGGCTGCTGCTTCCATTATGGTGTAGAATGGAAAGGTTTTAGTTTGGGGTTTTTTTGTTTTTAATTTTAGCTTCAGAGTTTGAAGAATACAAAAAAGCTGCAAATATTACTTACAACACAAAGAACTATCTATTCCTAACAACCAACCTGCTGCCTGCATGCTATAAACACATCAGCATTCAAATCCTTTTCACTGAAAATCTGAATTAGAGCTGATTTTAATTAAATTTGTGGAATCACCTGTATACACACATCTGTCTATAGTTTAAGATTATATTTATTCTAAAAAGAAACATTTTAAGCTATGCAAAAATAAATTTTAAAGATTAAAAATTTTAATCTTAAACAAGAGTTTCTTTAGAGACAGAAGCCATTCCAACTATTTAAATCAAGTATACAAGGCTTTATTTTCTAATTATTCAAGATCAATGATGCAGGGGATCAACATGCTCTCCAGGGTAGAAACACTGTGTGGCACAGTTGAAAAAAAAATATTTGCAGTCAGATGTGTTTGGATAGTGATTCAAAAGACCTCTGACATAAATTTGCCTTCTCGTGACTTACGCAGATGCTGCACGTCAGGTAACCAACAATCATCAACCACATCCATGATTTCAGTTCCTTGCAAATTAAGTCAACATGCAGCTCAGATGAACTACAGTAACCCCTTAAGGCAAAGTATTTAAACCAATGTTTGGGTCCTACAAACAAAGTCTACCAAGACCTATTTTATAAACACCAAATTGTGTGTTTAATCAACATTGTTATTCTGTCATCTGCTCAATCAGATCAGAAGACCAAGAGGAAAATAAAGTTCCTCACTCTAGCCAGGATGGATGACTGGATTGAAAGGTTTAGGGAGATGAAATCACCAATACTAATGAATTAATCCATATCCTTCAAGGTAGTTTTAAAATCAATATTAAATACAAGTCCCCGAAGTTGTTGATACACTCTGAAGTCTTTCTTTTAAGCAACTCCTTGATTTTGTGATGTTGTGTGGAAAGGACAACATGCACATACATCAAAAAGCTATGAAGCTTCACAGAAGTTCCAATAGTCACCATCCACAAAAACAGGTCAAAACATTTTATTTCCCTTTAACAAAGCTAAAATAAGATCAATATTAAGAATTCTGATTTTCACAAGAAAATAACGAATGTTTAGGTCACAACACAAAACATTTGGATATTTTAATGAATTTAACTTCATTTGTGAAAGTCTGACAATATGGCAAAGCCTCCAGCTCTCCTGTAACAGAAGAAGTATTCTCAGTTTTATAAACTGGTACTTCTGCAATTCACACCATTGGAGCTGTACCTCAACCCTTACCATAGAGTTTAAACGCACATTGTTTGTGACAGCAATTGCATTCGTAGCTTGGTAACTTACAAACACAAGTCTCAGATTGCACTTTTACTAGGTGCTGCCAGAGGTAAATGCCACAATGGACCCACTGGGATGAACCTGCAATGCTGCTGTCAAACCAACATACACAAGACCAAGAACCGAAGGAAGGAGGGAAAGGCTCTGTGCGTGCTGCTGATGACCCAGCCTCCAAACAGCCTCACCACAGCAGCACAGTAGGGACCAGCTTTAGAAAACATCAGGTCTAAAAAACAAACCCCAAACAGAGACCTTATGTGGAACTCCTCCTGAATGCTTTAGCACCCCTGCTAAAGCATTCACATTTACCTTTACATTAAAGCTGAAGTTATTTAATACTTTTTCTGCTTGGCTGCCTTTTCATCCCCCCATCCCTTCCAAGGCTTCTGGCCTTCTCTTTCACCATTATGTGCATATCATCTGCAGCTATGAAGGTTTAACCGATGCAGTCTTCAGTCATGGTATATTTACTGGTTTATTTTTCTCCATGCTGCAGTGTCCTTGTGTTATTTTTGTTTTATTTGATTTTAAATTTACTTTTATGTAAAACATCTCTACTTACACAATCAAATGGCAGCAGGAAACAGAAGGACTAAGGAGGCTCCTGATGTGCCCTCCAGCATTACAATTAAACCGCTTTCAGCTTTCACGGATACAGATTTCAGTTTAGTTTCTAGAGCACCTAACTTACGCTCACATGAAAATACTTTTTTTGTTCAGCTGCTTCAACTTTGGCTATCAAAAAAATCATGTTTCAGTGTCAAGTATATAAGCAACACCCATGTTCCATCAAGTTCAAGGAAATTATTCCAACTAGGGGATGTAGTAGTTTATTAAACAAATCATTTTCCAGGATATGTGTACTTATGTTTCTTTTTTTAGGTACATTATGTTCTTTTCTGCTCAGTTTTGTGAGAAGCATAACCGTTCTACAAATCCAGTCTCCCTGTCCAAATTGAAAATAATGCTTATGCCAGTAGCAGGCCTCTCTGCCCCATGCTTCACACTGCTCCTTTCAGGCAAACTGTGCGCATTTTGGAGATTCCTCTGAAGACCTTTTCATTTGCCTTTCTTCAGTTAGTTTCTTTAGGTTTAATGCTATGCATGTTTTGCATTGAAAGTTAAATAATGCCATTATGTCAGATTTTATTATTGTTGTCAAAAATCTAGAATATTTTTACTGTACTTTTCCCCCAAAATGGAAACTTGTATTTTCTTTTTCTACAGAATGGTTCTCAGACAGAAGGAAGTGCAGGTATCACTAAATGCTTTGCAATCCCTTTTTTTATCAGCTAATAAAATTAAGCAGGTCTTTGAGCTTTTATATGAAGCTAATAGCATGAATATTTTGAGTGCTACATTGCTCATATTTCTGTAATAAACTGACATCTCATTTATTTTTCTTTTCCTAATCGCAAACTAGCAGTTATTTGCTTAACAAAACATAAATAAGCACAACCTTCCAGCACATCTTCCCTTTCAGTAATTCTATTTGTCTTTACACAGAAGCATATGGCAGAAAGCACTAATGGATCAAGAAGTAAAAATGAAGTTTAAAAAAATTACTTTTATTTTACTAAACTTCATTACTAATCTGTTTTATAAATAGAATCCTCCATTTTTTCAGTATGCTGCTATTACCATGAAATCTTTAATACAGCAAGTAGTACCAAGAAGAGCAGGTAGACATGCCCAAAAAGTTCTAATAACAAAATATGTAATGCATAGGTTCAGGAGTATTGCTTACGCCGTTACAGTTCTCACAACAAACACCCATTCTGCGCCATCCCGTTCATGGAGTGGATCAGGCAGATATGAGCACTTCATCTTTTGCCTCCAATTTCCTTCCTTTTTCCCTTTCTCTGCTTCCAATGGAAATGGAGAAGCTAAAAGAGGAATGGAACGCCAGTGACTGGCTGAAGATGCTCATAGCTAATTGCTAGCACAGGATTTATTGTTTTCCTTGCCATCCTTCCTGCCCACACTTCCCTGTGCCACTGCTTGTAACACTGCATGGCCACAGGACAATGGCAGGTCCAACACTGTAGTTCCTGAGTTACTCATCTCTGAAGCAAAACTCTGCCCTACTAAGGAAGTCAGATGTTAACAGATACAACTGAATATGTATTTGGCACATTCATGCCAGAAGTTTTATGAGATCAAAGTGTGCTAAACAGCTGAGATTTGATGTTTGTTTTAAACACTCACTTAAATGATTGAGTATAGCATCAGTTAAATATATACAAAATGCTCGTTACATGAACATTAAAAATGAGACCAGAGGTTTTGGTCAACAGGGACTGTGAGCTGCCCAGAATAACCAACCTCAGTTCACAGAGCAGAGACAAGGGCACCCAGTCTCCTGGCTCCCAACCCATCCCACCTTCCATTTACTAAAAGCTTTTATCCTAAGAAGGAAGGAGTAAGTTGGCCTTTTTTTTCCTTCTTAAATGACAGTAAATCAACGTAGATAAGTGACACTTAGCATAACAATCAGGCCAAAAATATTTTGTTCCTTAATTTTTTTGTGTTTTTTTTTAAACTGTCTACAGAATAAATAAGAAAGAAATTACTGACAGCCAACAGCAGGAGTGCAAAAAAACAGAGGAAAAAAAAAGGGTTGATAAAAGCTGCACCACAGACCCAAAGATTTTGAAGCCACAAATAGTTAGAAGACTTACTGAGATAGAACCCGGTTATCAGTACTTGGCTAAGAATTTCATTGGAGAAACAAATGTTTGGGAGGTTGGAGTACCCTGCTGTTCAAAGCACCTTCACAGAAGTCAAGTGGAAACTTTTAGAGTTTGAGAGCTGTTCTTCCTTGGAACAACAAAGCATACTTAAGAGATAATTCTGAGATTTTGATTTTACCTTACTACCACGCAAATCCATGATAATATAATGATTTCTCTCAGCATTTCACCATACAAAAAGAACTTAAAGAAATCCATGGTTCAGACAGCCAGAAAGTCAGACATCCAGATAAAAAGCTCATAAAAGACCTAAGAAAGGGATCAGCAGATCATGATTTAACCGTTGAACGGAAAATAACTTCTGCAAAAACAACTTCTTTGTTCACACATGTGTACTGACCTCAGGAAATGCACTGCATGTGATGTAGAAGAGAAAAAAATTAATGATAAATTTCAAAATCCAATGGAAGACTGCTTTCAATAAATACACAACACCATTTCCTGGACTAGAAACAAAACTCCCCCAGGGATTAACAGCATAGTGATTAATAGCATAGTGACTGAGCAAACCATAAGGTACATGCTAGCATACAGGCCTTACCTTCCCTTTATCTTCCTTCCTTCTACAAGGCGATAGTATAAAAAGAAGAGTACTAATAATACTACTGCATGATCAGTGCTGAAAGTTAACAACCTGAATAATCTTTATTTTAACAGGATTTCTAGTGTACTAACATATCCAAAACAGCTGCTGAATCAACATTGCCTGAGTTAACTTTGTATTCCTTACTTTTTTTTTAAATTACTTGAATGATATCATGGAGACAAAGCTGACAGGTAGCTGCTTCTTGACATTTTCAATTGCTCAGGGGCCACCCATCTATTCAGAGACTAAATGGGAACTGATGAAAGGAAAGAAAACAGGTTTTCTTCTTCAAGAACTCCATCTCTTTCATCAGACAAATTGTAAGGAAGTGGCCATTCCCTACTTCTCAGGGTTGAATAAAGAGCCCCTGGCAGCATCTGGTGCAGCGGGGGGAAAAAAAGCATCATTTGTGGGTACAGACCAAAACAGATCTCTCTTCACCCTGCTGCTCCCTTTTAGGGTTGCTATGATAAGAAGCAACAGTAGTGGTTTGAGAAGTTTTAACCAAGCAAAACAACCAAAAAACCCCAAACAACTACCACTAATAACTAATCTCAGTGAAAGATTCTTTAGGTAAGTAGTTTACTGCTGACGTAATATCAGAAGCAACTGAAAAATCAGCATTTTTAATTAACTGTCATTAAACTTTTAAAATACTTTTCTGGTCTTGAAGCACAGGGGAATTTTTTGACTGAATCTTCTTTAAGTGAATAGAAATTATTAACACACAAATTAATCATTGTTTTGTGTAAGGAACTGTAATTTAAACATCTTCTGGTTATTAGTGCAAGGTCAAAGAATTATTCCCTTATTGTTTCCTCTAAAACAACTAGAACACCAAAGCTAATGTGTCATTATCCTCAATTCTTCTGAGCCATGGCAATAAAAGTTGAGTCTAGGATCTTCATTAGGTCTTCCTTTGTTTTACCATTAGATGAGAAACTAAATGTTATGAAGAGCTATTTCTGCTACACAATTTGTTAAAGCAGGAGCAAGGAGACACACAGATTTGGGATGATGCATTTTATTAGTTTTGCTTTTTATTGAAAAAAAAGAAAGAAAGAAAAAAAAGTTTCCCTGCTTTAAATACAGCTTTCCAGATTTCTAATCTGGTCCTAATAGCTGAAGTTAGAGCTTCAACACAAAACCAAAATACACTACAAAGTAAACTCAGAGCTTTATTTCCACAAGAATATATTACTTCAAAGAAATACTGAGCAGTTTTCTTTACCTAACAGTAGTCAAAGACTTAAAAATATTAAATGCCTGTAATATTACTTTTTAGAAACATCTCAATACAGAGACCATGCAAAGGTAAAAAATGCCAATTTTTACCCTTTTTGAAAACTTTTTTAAAAAATGCTCGAAGAGGAGGATTTTTTTGTATCATTTTCAAATATAAAACCAAGGCAAAAGAAACAATCAAACTGAAACTGAATAAAAGTTTTCTAGAAGAGTGTCTCTTTTCTTCCCACTTTATTTTGAGGTAATAATAACAGCTGTTCTAGAAGATTAACTAAATCCTGTGCCATGAGGACATAACCAGAAAGCAAGTGGTCTGTGATCAGACAGAGGTACTGGAGGCACAAAGAGAATGTGTCCAATAGGGACGCTAACCGATGCAATGCAACTGAACTGTATTTTAACTAAAACCACAACATTAACAAGGCAATCATACAATGCCTGTATAGACAAATTAATGATAGAATAATTTGGGCTGGAAGGCTCATATATTGGGCTTTAAAGGTCATATATTTCAGCATTCTGCAATGAACAGGTACATTTTCAACTAGATTGAATATCAGGTTACTCAGAGCCCGTCTGACCTGATCTTGAGTATTTCGAGGGATGTGGCGTCTTATCACCTCTCCAGGAAACCTGTTCCAGTGTTTCACCACCCTCACCATAATAAAAATTTCTCCTTAAATCTAGTCTGAAGTCTGAATCTAACCTCTTAAAATCATTACCCCTTCTACTTTACAACAGCAGTCAATAGTCACTTTAACTGTAAAACATCAAGAACAGTCCTTTGAGGTATAACAACATTTAACCAAATTTAAGATCAGAAGATACTATATCTAAAAACAAAGACTTTTTTTTTTTTTTCTGATCTCCAGTATGCTGCAAATCTCACTTCAGTCATTTATTCTGCTGTATTTAGGTCTGCTAGTGCTAGCTTGCCAGAGAAGGCTTGCCAGCATAGCACAGAGGCGTGATGAAGGAGTGCTGAGGGCTGGAGAACCTCCACGAGTTCTGGTAACTTTTCTCTTCTGAGGCTAAAATCTGGGCCTTGGTCTCAGTCATCCTGCATTTAATCACAGCATTAGAGAGGAAAATGCTTTAATACTTGGCTTTTTGTTTTCAAAATTCCTCTGTGCCGTTATTGCACTAATTCCAATTTTTGATTTTGTTAGCAAACTTAGCTAAGAAGACTTGCTTTGTTGTTTGTTTTGTTGGTTTTTTTCCCCAGAGACATTTATTCTAACTTCTTGAACATTTGCTCTTCTCAATGTTTTCCTCCTCATTCCTTAACACTTGTTTTCAATTCAAATAGTAAGTGTCTAGGGTTAGCCTCACCAATCTCAACTATGCTTTTTACATATATACACAAACACACAGGTATACATATATTCCCATATATATGTATATTCTCATACATACATATATATATAATGAATATAGAAATATCACAGTCTTTTTTTTCTACAGCAGCACCTAGGAGACAAGGACCCTTTCAAAGTCCAAGTATTTCAGACTGTGATTTCCAGCCCTATGACTGGGATCTGTCTGACTTCCTCAATTTTAAAAACTGGCTGCTTCAACTGTGAAACTCCTTTGATTTCACCATCATAGCTGTTTACTGTTTTGATAAAATGTGTAGACAGCATAATTGTCAATGATTTCATCTTTGTTTCATCAACAACAATTATTTCAGGCTCTGAAGAGATGGAGGCTTCTTTTTGAAGAGCCACTTCTGAGATGGCATCCTTTTCTTAATCCATTTAGCATATGCTTTATTGGTAATGTAGTTAGTGCAATAAAGTGATGAGAACACACCCAACTTCCATTCTTTGCTTCTGGGACTGCTTACTCATTTTATATTAGGACTCACCAGAAATAACATAACCTGTCCTGGAAGCAAGGAACAAAAGCTGTTCTGCCCCCTTCCCAGCAAGCACCAATAGACTACAAAAGCTGTTCTGCTTCTGCTGCCTTCCAGTCCGTATGCATGAGGTACCTCCCATCAAAGGAGTAACTTTCAACATTGTGGGCAGTTACAGAAGACTGATCTTACATCATCTTCCTCCAGCAGGTGATCAGGCCCTCAGACTCCTCACATGTTTTCCCTTTGTGTGACCTTCCTTCCTTTCTTGGCTGCACAGCCTGGGCTGACTTCCCAGCACCAGTCTCAGCCAGCTCTTTTTAAGCCCTTACCAGGGCAGTCAAGAATCTCCGAGGCGACTGGGCCACCTAAAGCTTTAGTATGTCTGAAGGAGTCAAGGGAAGAAATGCTCTCCAATTCACAGAGAAGGCCAAAAATCAGAAAGCTCCCTAGTCCTTCTATTTTTTTTCCGGTCCGCATTCATTCACTGCAGGCAGCATTAGATTTTTTATCCCTCCCTTTCCCAAATCACTCAGTACTAGTGGTTATACAGCCTTCCGCATGCTGTTTCACTTTTCACTGTATTGTGGCAGAAATATTAGAGCATCAATACATTTTTTAACTATCACTTAACAAGCAAAGTATAAATTTCTTTAGACAGAAATTCCTGAATTCTGAGCTGCACTTTACGTGTTCATTCCTTCTGTTGCATAGTCTCTCTCTAGAGACTACAAACACTACAATAAAGCTGAATTATTCCAAGGAACAGCAAAGTTAAAATGCACTTGAAGAGGGGGTAGTAGGGGTCTGCATCCTCCCACAGCTGAAAGCTAAGCCCTTTGACTGACAAACTTTGCAGTAGTGGACCTTAGGTACTCTATATAAGCACAGGGTGGAATAACTGAATAGATCAAATTTCATTTCACTTCCAAGATGAATTTAAAAAACAAATAAAGAAGAACTAACTTTTGCAAAATGAGCAGGTTTTAGAAAATGGCAGATACATTTTACTTTGGGTCAGCTTTAATTTCTAAACAAGCCAGGACACAACACACATTAACAACTGCCATGCCTTATACAGATAAAAGCCACTATGTGAGACAGTCCAGCAGCCCTCATAATATACCATAGTTACTCAGAGATTAAAATGTCAGTCTCAATTAAACTGACCTCATTTATTTTCATGTTTCCTGACTAAACATGCCTATTCTTTTCTCTACAAAATTTCTGAATAAGTTGTAAATTTCATTTATTCCAAGAGGTATTGCAGACCAAGAAAGTTCATTAAATTTACATTAGACCATAAACACAATTGGAAGCACTAAATAAAACCAAGCAAAACCTGCAAATATCTCCTTTGCCTTCTAAGGAACAAAAAACCTGCTATGAACATCTATGAAACATCTCCTAAATGTATCTTTAAAGATCATCCATAAAATTGAAAGTACCACCTTAAAATTACTTCTGTGAACACTAAATTTCAACACAATTTCAAACAAACAAAACAAACCCATACAACCATCTTTGGAGGTAGTTCTAGATGTTGGCCACAGTCTTAGTTGGAGGCTTAGATTTCAATCAGTACTTTTCAAGTTTTCCCATTACTATCTGAAAGCAGCATTTTTATTATTTCACAGGAAACTAATCCAACAACATAAAAGCATAAATTAGAAAATAAAAAAAACCCTGAATTCTTTTTCTAATAGCAAATAAAAAACCCTACCCATCTTTTCAATTTACTGTATTTTTATTTCTCAAAAATCATGTTCATCATTTCTATTCATACGTATATATTTTAGAGGAAATATGAAGTTTGAAACTAAGCAATTTTTCAAGTGAAAACACTGGAAATTAAGAGCAAGGCACACTAACAGTTCAAGATGCGTACGTGCAAAGATTACCATATGGTGATGTAACCTTTATTTATGTTTTCAGTAGAATAAACAAAGAGTCTACCACAGCCAAGGAGGAAAACCAGTAGTACTCATGTCAAGTAAAAATATTTTTTTAGAAAAACAACTATCAATACTAACATACAGTAACAAAACAAGACAGAGGTATATGAGTAGGGAAATGCTGAAGAAAAATCTCCAGCTCTTTTCTAATGTGTATTAACAAATGATACAACATACGTGAGGACGGTTTTATCTGGTCCTAAGTAGAACAGCATACATAAATTGGAGAGAAGTATTTCACTGAGCTTACAATATCACACCTGTGAATTACAGTTTTAAACTAGCACTTTTTAAAGAGATATATGAAAGCTTGAGTGCTTTCATAGCATTTCACAATGTTTAACAAATTCCTATATTGATGAAGCATAATTACACAAACCGTTGTACAAAATAAATAAGCTAAGTAATTCACAGCATGCAAAAAGGTGTGACAAATTCTCATGTCATACACAAAATCTTTGGTAGGAAAACAAAACCCTCACATTTTGCATTAGGCAGGTATTTCAGGGGAAGAGAAACTAGCAGTGTACATGAAATTGTCTCTTCATGGAAGTCACTATTATGGGTGTCAGTACTACAACAAAAACTCACATGCCTGTTAGTGAGAAGCATCACAGAGGTGGAAACTTTGAAGTTATACTTTCAAAACTAAATCTTTGTTCATTTGTAGCCAGATATCTGATGACCTTCATAGAGAAAAGCCTTAAGCTTGATCAAGCAACAAAATTTCAATTTAGGACACTGTATCATGCCTGCATCCTTGCCTTTCCTAAACTGGCACATGGCATACCTGAGAGGTTTACATGTCCTGTGTGTGGCCTCAGAGGCTTCAAGATCAAGTGAGATCATCCTTGTAGATTTTAAAGGTTCAGCTGTACCAGAAAGCTTTGTGCTTCAACCATTCCCACAACAACAGTATCCTTCCTGCATGCTACCATTTCATCTCCTCAACATACATGGGTATTACTAGACTAGCATAATTATGATTACAGTATAATTAAGTCCAATTTGGAAACTAGAATGAGGTAATACTATGGTTCCATATCTATGTCATATTTCACAGAAAAACCTTACTTCAATGATAACAGTATCAGTAATTTCACAAGTACATTTCAGAATGGGCTATTAAAACATAACATTTGACAGTGTTTGTTGATACACCTTCTGCAGGATAAGTATATTGCTCAGATTACATATTATTTCCTACTTGCTTCAACTCAAAATGGGTTCTGCTAATAATAAAAACATACATTGTTTAAACCAGCTATGCCAGATGAGAGAATTTAAGTCAATAAATCTTTAGCTCACCTGGTGCAGGTTTTCACTTTTCCAAATGGTAATTATTTTAAAAGAATTTGAAGAAAAAGGAGAATTAAAGAGAAAAGGTACATGACAGAAAATTCAAACCACGTTAAAGTGGGAGTGTCTTAAAAAAATTGAATTTTTTTATTCAGGCTGCCCTAGTACTGGACTATAGCCCTAGGCTCAAAATAAACTGAACTTTAATCTAGGTATTTTTGCCTTGCGGTCCATCATACTTTCAGAGTTCAAAACAGCAAAGTAAAAATATGATTTTAGAAAAGAAACACTTTTCTCAGACTAAGAAAAATGATGCTAAGGACGAAAACACAACAAACAGACCACAAACACCACAACATTCTATTTCATGTTTTACATAAATGCTGAGAACCCGAAGGGTGTAAGCAGTTGAAACTGCACTAACAATGCTTATATACCTGCATAGTAACAGCTACTAGCTTTTCCTCTTAAGGTTTTTTATATGAATATCAAGAAAAAAATTTAAGTCCAACATACTAAACTTAATTGGGCCCTCTTTCTATGGAGGTGAATTAATTAATTTCTTTTGGCTCTTATAGAGGAAGACTTCAGTGCACATTTCCCTCAAGCATGTTTCTGGGAAAGGACTGGGCACAATGTTTGTATCAATTCCAGCATAATTCATCTCAAGTAAGGATCTGATGATCAAAATGATGTTCAACTTATTTCTTACAGATCTACACTGGCACCCCAGAAAAGGCTATTCAGTATACAAAGTGACAAATTTGGATCATTATGAGCTTTGTATGATTATTTTATTACTCTCATCCCAAGGATTAGTATCTCTGTTTGGCTGTTATCTCTATAGCAGAGCAGCATACTAAACATGACATGCAATTGCAGGCACCTTCAGCTTAAATGCAAATCAAAACCAGGAGTTCAGAAGAGGCACATCAGTAGTTATGACTTCTGTTTTGACAGTGGGTAATACAAGACAAGATTCTGCAAAAATCTGAGCATATAAACAAATTGGTGTGTTTATAGCACCTAAAGAGCGCTTTTGGCAAGACCAGAGTTTTTCTAGACTCAATGTACAAAGCATCTAGAAGAGACCAAAACTCAGGTGAAGATGAGGAAAAACACAGCAGACGGTCAGAGGTTTTAGTCAAATGCTTTCTTCATTAGTTGACTGCCACTACAGAAGCCAACAGAGACTTCGAATGGATGAGTGAAGTTTTCCAGCTCCTCAGTCTCCTCAGACAAGTCTCCTCTCCCTCCTGTACCTCAGTGAAATGCTAACAGTGTTTCGCAGTCATGAAAAATCATGCATCTGTAAGAAGCAATGAAGCTACAGTGAAGTCTTACAGAAGCAGCTTACAACCTCAAAATTGAACTTAAACTTGAAAGCTGTTTAAGTTTATATTTCAACTCTTTGTTTCACCCATGAAAGTTTCCACTTGTTGCTTAAAATAGCAGACGGAACATTTCTGTTTACTTCCACCCAAGAACAAAATTCCCTGAGATATCAAGGCAATGAAGAATATAAGTACATGAGAGAATGGAACAGCTTCTGTGGCCAAATTAGTCAAGTACTTTGTATATGGAATTAAGGATGCCAGGAAGAGCTTTCTGATGTTAATTTTTTGCCTAGTGATAGAAAGTTATTATTGAATGCAAGTTTTATGTTCTTGCAAACACTTACATAAAAAGAATAACAGAATTATCTAAGAAATGCAATTACTGTACCTATAGTAACCTCTAAGTATGCATAGATTCCCAGATAACTTAGCCTTGACTCATTCATCACTTTAAATGTAATTATATAGGACTCAGCAAAGAGAGCTCTTTTCTTCCTACTCCCACTTGCTCATCACTGCAAGTTATCTAGTCCTATGAGCAAAAAAACCTCTCACATCACCGTACATGATGACAAGAAGGGAATTTTGAGCTTCTAAAGACATATTACATCTATGTATATGTAATTAAAACTGAAGAGCAGTTATCATTTATGGAAGGTCCTGCCAGACTCCTGCAATATGAACAAGAAGTAGGGGTTAGAGAACTGTGCTTACATATGAATGTATTTAGTCATTATTCCTGAAAGGAGGTGCCAGTAAACAACTTCCAAGAGTATATCCTCTACCACAACTACACCTGAAGGGGTTTGCATTGTTGGTTTGGTTTCTTTAGAATATTTTTTGATGTGAATTTTGTCAACAATAATTTGCTTTGCTTTATGTCTTGGTGTGAATAAACTTTTAATCCTTTCACACAGCTTTTTATATAAACACACAAGAAACTCAGAAGTATAAAATTCTGTGTCCTTTAAATGAAACTGTAAAGCCAACAGATTCAATTTTGCAATCAACTGGTTTCAACCCAAATTGCTATTGTTCAAGATTTTTTTAATGGCAAAACGGAGACCAAACCGAATCACCTCCTATCAAGTAAATACGTTACACTCGACCAGCAGGGAAAAGGCATCCAAATAAAGACTTATATCTGAAAGAAAAGCCCATGCACAGAGTTTACAATTATCACTCAGGCCAAACAGTATCCTCAGAGGCAGCACAGTATTGAACCCCTGGGTTCAAGTGTACATTTCTGACTTCCCAAGGACACAGTTAAGTTTGAGATTTTACTGTTTTCCTTGGCAGGGCTTTTCTCCAAAGACTTTGAATGATGAACAGGAACAAGGTACACGCAGAGACTGTCAGCCCCAGCTGTGCTCCTGTCCTTGCTTCACAGACAGCCCAGCTACTCCTGAGGTAGCGCCAGGATTTCTGCATTTTATAGCTTTCGGGCAAAGCAGTGGTTACTTGAAAAGCCCAAGACAAAGCACGGCTCTTGGAAGGCTGCTCAGTGGTCAGTGTAGTGCTAGCAGGGGATGCAGCTACAGGGCAGTCACCTCCCAAGTCACTCACATGCAACTCTCACCTATATGAGACACGGGCACTGGACCTTCCTGTGGAAGCTATACCATGTGATATGAAATACATGGAGAAAGAAAACATTTGACTTACAATTCAGACAGAAAGAGGGATGCTTGCCTAGAAACAAAGAGGGATGCAACAGCAAGGCTGCAGTTCTTGCACAGGTATGTGCTAGCTGGTTACAAGTACAACCATGATCTACAAGCAATGCAAATCAGAAAAGCTGTATGTTTGACAAAGTCTCCAGGAAAAGGAGAAATACTCAAAACTCCTTAGAACAAGGCACCTGATGCTACCTTGGATGGCAAATGAATGATCTATCCTAAGCTACTGATTCCCCCTTCTTATCCAGTGATGAGTTTTATCGATATGCAGGCATTGAGTCAGACTGCTTCTAAGCATTCCTAGTCCAAAGCCTTCTCCTGAGAACACATTTTTTGCCTGATCAACTCATATCTTGACCTGCAAACGTCCCACTCAGCCCTTGTGATAAACAGCACATCTACCTAATCCAAAGAAATTTTTTCACTTTACTTCTTGAGAAAGCAGAACAACTGTCTTTTCTGTTTCCTTTTCAGTATTCAACCTGACTACTTTCTACAGTTAAGAGTAACCTCATAGCAGAAACTCTTCCATTTACCCCAAAAGGGAATTAGGACTTCTTGGAAACATTTTCAAAATAGTTTCCTTACTGTGTTTCAACAATGATTATTTAAGCCACGGAATCAAAATGACTCAGAGGAATTGTATTTGTCATTGTACAATTTTCAGCATGATCTACAATGTGACCAGGCAGCAATGACCTGTATTAATCACAGGCCAAAGTACAATCTAGGTAAAATTTATGTACCATGACGGTCTGGCAATTGCTGTCCATGTTCTCACCCATCCTGCTGGCTTGCCAGACTACTGTGCTTCTGGTGGAGAAGTGGTTTGCAGCTGAGGAACTCGTCTTGCACAGAGCAGACTTAAACAAATTTAAAAAAAAAAGGGGTGTGGGGGGGGAGCAATCAATTTGTCTGAGCATACAGAGGAATTCTTTATACCCTGATTGTGGGAAAAGCAATAGGGCAGAAGAGCACTGCTAAATCTACCCAATTCCCTGTACAAGAGTTTCCAAATGCCTTAATCCACAACAACCCTTGCGGTATTCATTCTTTTTTTCTCCAACATACACAATTTGCTTCTCTCCTGTGACATGCTTATGGTTCTGCTTGTAGTTCACGTTAATGGTGAAACACACCTGCTATACTGACACATAATACTGGCTTACATTTGTCACCAAAGGGTTTTTCAGCAACCCAGCTTGTGGAAATGTTTGACTACTACAGCCTTATAAGTTTAGCGAGAAATATACAGCAGCCTCAGAAATAACAAACAGTTTCAAGAAAGAAAGCTGTAACAGGTGGCTGGGAAACTGGAAACACACTTCCAAACTACTTCCTCAAGCTAAACACCTAGAAAAAAACACAAACATATGACCCACATCAGGGTCAATGTTTCATGGGATTAGCTGCCACAGAATTACAGCAAATTTTTGGGAGGAGGGGAGTTTTTTGTTGAAGCAGATTATCAGCTCCATTTTTCAGTGGACAAAAAAATGAAATCCTTGAAGATTCATTAGTAACCAGCAGTTTACAAACTCACAAGAACTTTGGGATACAGCTACACGCTACCATGACAGAGTCATGTTAAAATTATATACAAAGACTTCCGGAAGCCAAATCTTGACATTTCTCCTTCATTGAGAAGTGCCTGTGTGAATGCTCATACGTGTCCAAGTCAGGGATACAAGCTAGAGAACTATTTCAACATCACTTCCCATTATCTCATGCCTGCCATTGCCTCCAGGTTCCCATACCTTGCTACCAGACAACTTGCACGGTCTCGCTGAAAACTAAAATATCTGTCTAGATTTTCAAGGCATAATGGTAATGCCAAAGTTTGAAAGCACTGCACTTCAGATCTGTGAATGACAGAAATTTCAACTTCCCCAATTCCTCCTCATTGACTAGAGTCATTATAAACTTTAAACTCTCTTGGGTGGCCAGCCCGTCTCTGCAGTAAGATAACTGTCCTCAGCTCCTTTCTCTGAATATTAACTAACTACAGCAAAGGGGAAATCCCATAGTACTAAATCAGTGAAAATTATACAGTATCACATCCATCTGCTGTCTAAGCTAGAGAGTTTAAAAGTTTTCTGAGGTAGTAATATAGTTGTTGTGGAACTGCAGAGATTCATAGGCCATGCCTGAAAAATCAGGTAAGTTCCCTTGACTACAGCTAGCTGAGTAATTTTTACAGGCTTTGTCGGAAGAGTAAACAAATTCCTCTGGCCAGAATTATTTCCTTCACGTTTCTTATTGAAGCTGTTATGTAATAAAGTCACTTTGTAGCATAGGAAGTTTTGAGTATTTCAGCTCAACTCTCACTACAACAATTTCAAGGAACTCCTGAAATACAGGATTGGCAGTCAAAGCTTCTAAATATCAACAGGGGAATTCGCAATTCGCTACTTACACACTTGCTTTTCCAGTATGGAAATCGCAACACTCAGCTGACATTTTCAGTGACTTTCATCTCAGAAAGATCAACAAACAGTACAGAAGGAACCAAAAGTGTATAACACCAAGCGTGTGCAAAAGGAAAACAAAGCAGCTGGTACACAGGTCTGCTTACAGAGTGCCTTTTTTTTCCCCTCAAGAGACCTAAAGAGCTTCAGCTGTAGTTATTTAAAATTCTCAGGGGTGGCAGAAGCTGAGTGCATACAGTTGGTATTCTGTGGATTACTTCAGAGGAGCTACAAATTGATACGTGTAAATGTGAGTTAACAGGACGTGGCTAATTCATAACCACTCTGATGTTAGCACACATTTCTTTACATTAAACTCTTCGGGACAAAATGTCACAATATACTTCCATGGTTGTTTGCACACATATTTACAATCACAGAAGTAAAACTAGCCTTTCAGTCAAACATACTGTGCACATTCAATTTAGTGTCATCTTGTGGTGACAGTACAGATTCACGAACATAACTTCCTTACTTCAACCACCTTTTCTTTGCCCATATCTGAAATTTTTGTTAATTTTATATGATCATCAATTTAGATAAAGTTCAAATGGCTAGAAAACACTCAATAACTATTTTGCTACATCTAGCTGACTGAATAAAACTTTGACATAATCATTTATCCATTTTAAAGCATTCTGCACTACATTTCTGCTGAAGCCATTTTCACATATTTACACGATATTCCAGTGGACATAACATTTCACTAAACCCAGATACTAAGAATTTAGAAGCAAGGTAAAGGCTTGCTACTAAATAACACATTCAAATAACCTATTAATATCATTGAAACCCCAAGCAGTTTTCAACAGCCTACTGATTAGAGTCACTGGTTGCTCATCTTTCTGTTCTACGTATTACTCAACTCTCAGTCAGCTCCCTCAGCTCTGTCCAAATATTGCTGGAAAGATAAAATGCCAAAACAACACAAATCCATCATTAATTCTATTACTAATACAGCAATACTACATCAAGGATCTTTCACTCTTACAGGCTGATTCAGAATACGACTTTCTTACCTTCACATGCACAATACAACTGGGATTCCTTCTGCAGAACCTCAATTCTATTCCATGTGTGCCATTTCACTCAAGTTTCTCCAAAGATTCATGGTTTTTTCCACATTTGAGATCTATTAACAAGCACAACCAAAACCAAAACTTCCTACCCAAGGCTATGAATAAAAACCCCTATTCTTACGATTTTGTGCATAACTACCTATTCACAATACTTATTCCAGTTCCACAATTATCACTAGTCTTATATATGGATTACTGCATCAGAAACAAACTCACAAATAACATATAAACAAGAATATTTGGAAAAATTACATACAGATAACTAACAGAAGGAAAAAAAGACAAGACTAGAAATTCAAAAGGGAAGTTATAATCCTCAAATGAAAGGTTCTGGTCTGGTTGTACTCTGCACTAGGATCAGAGGAAGAATATTGCTTAAGCTTATCTTCATATGAAAATAGCTACACATATTACAGCTTTAATCTCATTTAAATTAATATAATTTAACAGCTGCAAATAGTTTGGGGATATTTATTTCAATTTATTTTTCTTAAGTTGATTAGGACAGGCCTTGAAGTATATTTTGCACACGTACACTGCAAGCATATAATTAGCTAAAACAAGACCAACTGGCCACACACTTCTAACATTCACATTTCTGTTCCAGTTTAACTAAGAGAGAGTAATATCTTAGGTAGAAAAAAATTAGAAAACCCAAAAAAAAAATTATAAAGAAACACACAGGTAAAACTGAGGAGAAAAAAACCCCTACACTTTTCCTTGTTTGAGCTTAAAAAAAGAGCAAAAGAAAGTGAAATACAGGCTGAAGTGAAAGCTCAATTTGTCCAAATCCAAAACAGAAAGAAAACCCAACCTTTAGCTTAACAGTGTTTGGTGTCATCTCACATTTTCAAGTAAGATAGAAACAGTCAGATGGTGTATACATACAACTACCAAAAGTAAGAACACTGCTACAGTGCTTACTTTTTATGTTGTACCTTTAAGTTTAACCTTCTGCATGGGCTAATCAAACACGACTAGTGAACTTTTCTGCATTTATTCACTGCTCTTACTCATGAATAATCCAGGACACTTGGCATTAAAGACTGAGAGAGGGGGAGAGGAAGGAAAACAGGAGGGTAAAAGGGAATAGCACACTACGGTTTTCTAGTAAACACATTCAGGCCCAAGCATAACCTATCATCTTAATCATCAGAATTCTCAAATGCCCTACAGAAATGTTTCTTTTTAGTACCTCTATCAAAAACAGTATGGTAATTATCTTACATTCCCTAAACTGACAATGTTAACCTGCAACTGGCCATGAGTTAGGTGCAAGACTTTCCATGATCCATGCAAAAGTTAAATTAATAATTTAATATAGTAGATTCAAGTTACTTACCAATGAGTCCACAAAGCCTTGAATTTGTTTACTATCAGAACAGGAGCAGCAGCATTACCAATTTAAAAACCAAGTGAAAGGCCATCAGAAGTTATTTTTACGGTAGTAAAAAATAAATATATAATGGAAAATAGCTGCTAAAAAGAAACACAACCGCAGCTTCAAACACACAGTCAATTAAAAAAAAAAACCAAAAAAAAAAACCAAACAAACAAGTAATTCAAAAGACCACTCTGGAAATCCAGGGTTTCAGTATGTCCAGCACTAAGATTCAGAAACACTCTCCTTAATGGCATTGGAACACTCAATTCCAACTAGAATCAAAAAGCAGAACCAGAGTCATACAAGTCACACAATCACAAAAGACTGCAGCCCAAGTGTCCTCTGTATTCTAGTGTTCTTGTTACATAAATCAATATACAATGCAAATAAATTATTACCCATTCCATTATGTGAGCCATATCAAGGAAATGTTCCCATCGGAAAAATCCAAAGGATAAGATTTTGGGGCTGTGTCTGGTTTTCGTTTGTTCGGGGGTTTTTTTTGGTGCTGGTTGTTGTTTGTTGGGGTTTTTTTAAAGGAACCTTTGCTCTCCTTACCTTCTATAAAAACAGCACAACAGCGAAATTTAAGAGAAGCAGAAGCAAGACCGCACAGTTGTTGTAAAAGGGATGCATTATTCCTAGAAACAAACCAATCCACCAAGCAACAACACACCAAGTGAAAAAAGTTGATCATGTCTGACACAGAAAAGGATACTGATCATCTGTATGAGACTCACAGTACCATGGAAAGTTTCCAACTGATGTAACACGGATAAGACCTCTGCATACCAATACTAGCAGGTTGCTAAGTATTAGATATTTAGCTACATTACAAAGTAATCAGTATGTTAAAATTGTTTTAATTGCAATATTTTCTTCTTGGAAACAGCATACGTGATCATATTTATCTTTGAAACTCCATTTTCTTAGCTTGCAAATATGACAGCAAGTTAAAATTGTGTATATGTACTAAAACTGCGGGAAAGAAATTAGGCAAGATGAGCTTTTTTGTGTCCTATTTTATTTCAAGTTAACTTGAGATCAATTTGTTTTTCTCCTGATTGTTGCTGTCAGCCTACAAGAGTCACATAATCATCATTCTTCCGTTTCAGGCATTTAAAAGTCTGATTTTACCATAATCATAATGCAAGAGTTGATCCTGGCAGATAACATCAGCAGCAGATTTCAGTGCCCTGAAAAGCTTCAGCATGTAATGCTTCACGAAAGTTCTGCACTCCAAATACCTATTTAGTGGACCACATTTCTGGATGTCGGACTTAACATGCACTTATTTGAATGAGTGGCTGAGAGTTTTTTCAGTTTTTTTCCAACCTAATTCATTTTTTTTCAACCCAATTCAAGGAGGTGTTTAATACAAATCTACAAAACTAAATCCATGCTTGCTTAACATTCTGGAAAAAAGTGTCTCTCCAGTCACGATTTTCATTTCACAACTTGGCACTGTTAATTGGGGAGGAGGGAGGAGGGAAAACTAATACGCACTAGTAAAAATCATGTTATCTGTTCAGCTTCAACACATCACAATGAATGCAGAAGTGAATATGACAAATGACATTTCTCTTCCCCAAACTGGATGGAAAGGTAAACAGCTTTAAAGCTCTCTTCTATGTAGCTTGTAAAAATGTGGTTTTAACAATGGATTGCTTAAGTGGTGCTAACAAGAAACACAGCTCATATAAAATACAAGCTTCAGAGTCATGATAATGAAAATTAGATTTGAATGAATACATCAATGAACTTTTCACCAGGAAAATAAACATCCAATATTTCTGATCACGGGATATGAATCTAAAACCTGGATATCCAGCACAAAAAACTCATCAGTTTCCAAAGAGTTTGGACATTAAAGAAAGAACCGCAACAGTTCCGTGTACAAATTAACACAAATTTGTAACTTATTTTAAGTTCTATTGAGCTCAAGCTAACATCACTGCAAAAGAAAATCTAAAATTTCTAGAGACATTGCAGCAGAAAATTATCACATCTTAGTCATTTTTTAAAGACTAACTGAAAGGTTTATATATATTAAACTCCCTTCACTTTTTTTTAATTTATTTTTTAAATCTCCTACCATTTTTCCCAGATGAACAAACCTACTGCAGTATTTATAAAACTTTAGTGGCTCTGGCTGGACACCAGGTGCCCACAAAGCTACTCAATCACTCCCCTCCTCAACTGAATAGGGGAAAGAAAACACAGCAAAATACTCAAGGGTCAAAATAAGAGCAGGGAGAGACCACTCACTGATTGACACCATGGACAAAAGAAACTCCACTATGGTAGTAAGTTGAAAAATTTTCCCTGTCAGAATTGGAGTAGGATAATGAGAATTAAACCCAAATCTTAAAAACACTTTTCCCCCTTGATTAGGGTCTGCACTCACAGTTCATCACACATTGCCTCTAATGCGCCTTCCTCCTCAGGGGAAGGAACTCCTCACACTCTTCCCCTGTTCCAGCATGGGATCCGTCACACAGGAGACAGTCCTCTACCGACTTCTACAAACTGAGTCCTTCCCACAGACTGCACTTCTTCACGAACTGCTCCAGCTGTCCCTGGCAAGGTCACAAGCAAACCTGATCCAGGCTTTCACGACAGAAAACCTGCTCCAGCGCTCCAGCACGGGCTCCTCTCCCTGTGCCCACAGATCCTGCCAGAAGCCTGCTCCAGCATGAGCTTCACGGAGTCAGAATCTCCTTCGAGCATCCACCTGCTCCAGCACAGGCCTCCTGCATTTGCTGCAGGGGGATTTCTGCTCCAGCATGGCCCTCCATGAGCTGCAAGGGGACAGCTGCTTCACCACGGGCTGCTGGGGAACCCTGCCCTCCCTCTCCTTCTTCACTGATCTCGGATCTGCAGAGTTGCTGTCCTGCACAGTAACATTTTCCCTTCTTGAATATGTTATCCCAGAGGTGCTACCACCATCACTGATGGGCTCACTGATGGCCATCAGTGGGACTATCTTCGAGCCACCTGGCACTGGCTTCATCGGATATATGAGAAATTTCTAGCAGCTTCACACAGAGCCTGCCCCTGCGTTCTCCCTGCTACCAAAATCCAGCCATGTGATTCCAATAAACCTTTTTTCAATCTTGCTTGCACATTTTTGCCTCTTTAGCATTCCCTTTGGCAAACAAACACAGCTTTCTTTGAGCTGAGTGAGAATGAAAATTACTGACTCAGTATTGAACAGTATAAACACCGTCTGCTGCTTCTGTAAAGTACAGTTCATCTTCACCTTCTATACACTTGCTTTCACAAAACAACTGAATTTTTTGAATGGAGATATGGAACAGGAGGAAAACTAACAGTCACTCGTATTTTTATTCGAAAGTCTTAGTAGGCATCATGTTTTTCCAGTGAAAGCTGCATGTATGACTGAAAACGAAAAACCTGACAATCCAAGCCACATACCTATGACTGTCTATCAACAGGAAAGTCAGACACTGCCTTCAGACTTGTTGATGCATCCGCACATCACACTGCAGTTTAACACCAAGGAAAAGGAGAACCAATACATGTGCCTAACACATCATCACCAGCCAGTAGCTATTGAACTGCAGTTTCCAGAAATGGGAGCTACAAATTATTCTCATTGCTTTTTCTATTTATATTAGTTCTCTTTGCATCGTACAGCAGTATTTTTAGCAACTCTTTATTTCCTACAGCACAATCCTTTACCCATTGAGTTGTACTTCTCTAAGTTTCTCTTTCACACATATTTGCTTCAACATAGACCTTTTGTCAGTGTTTGCTCTAAAGTCATTCTTTGTTAGCTTTGTCTAAACTGTATCCAGGCACTAGAGATCAATTTCTTCTCTCTTCCAGAGAAAATCTGTCTTTTTTTCCTTAAGAGTGATTTTTTTCCATCTCTTTCCACAGAAAATACAAGACAATTTTATACAAAACAATGATCAGAAAAAATAATACAAACACATTTGTAATGCAGAAGTCTCCCCCGCAAGCCTCCAAACTACATTTAAGTCTCCTTGAATTTACCTCAGCAGCTCCAAGCCCAAGACAGGACTCCAATCCTTCTTTTTTTCTCTCTCTCCTTAGGAGACACTGCTAGACTGTCTTTGCTCAGGTGCTGAGCTTCTAGATGCTTTCTGCAATAGATATTTTTGAACAATATTTACATAAATAAATAGTCCAGGGATCATCTGTCTTCCAAGAATCCTGGAAGTAAAAGACACTCAGCATTTCTTCACTGTTGTATTTTGTAATGCTCTTTGAGCCTTTATTGCAGAATTTTCTTTAAGATTCCCCAGTTAACAAAGCCACATCACTATGCTAATAAAAGGAATAACCAAGAGATACAATTTGAAAAGAAATTTAAAACTTTGACTGCTTGAAAATGGTAACTTTGACATTATGCAGAGGGCTATGAATGGCTCTCCAAGAAGAGGTATTCTGACAAGAGCAAGTTGCAGAGGTGTGGCCCTGCATGCAATTGTGTTTTCAGTATTTATATCCTCCCAGTTATTATCTGCAAGGCAAACAGTCTGGCCAGGGTAACCACAGATGGTCTGCTGGGTGGTGGGGGCACTGCATATAAAGAAACATACTTTGATAATACACAGAAGAAGCAGCCTTGACATCCAGCAAAGCACCATTAGGAAGCCACCCACTTCATGAGGTGAAGGAAGAATCCACAAAACAACCTTTCCTCCCCAGGAAACTATCATGTCCTTCCCAGGATGTCTACCACAGACATGTTCTCCCCTCAGAACCCAGAGTCACATCGTTCCATGTTTTTCTGGGTCTTTTACTGTTCCTCCTTTTCTCTGTCTTGCATGCACGTAAGAGTCACAGGCTCCCAGGATAGTCCCTTCAGACTTCCCTCTCACAAGCACTGCTCCTCCTTTGACTATCCTCTTCATTTCCTTAATTTACAGTTTTATCATTCTTACCCTTCACCTGTCCTTATACTTTCTCCTCACACAACCTTTTTTCAATGCAATCAGCATCCTTAGAAGCATAGCTCCCCCTAAAGATTTATAAGCTTTCACTACCTCAAAATCTATCACAGGTAATAACATCAATCGTGGACTTGCAGTGCAAGACCTTTCCCTTTTTTTCCAGTGTTCCTCAGGTATTTCGCACTTCTACACCCCTTATGCCTCCTGATTTTTGTGTGTGCATATATGTGTAAGTTCCTTTGTCTGCCTTTTATCAAGAGAGATAACAAGGTAAAATGCAAATAGCAATCCATTCCAATGAAAAAGATGTTTCAGCTGGTGAAAAAGCAGAGATAAAGCACCATCTAATTCTGACTTCATAGATTTGGATTATCTGCTGTCCAGCTAATCCTGAAACCTACTCAGGGTTTTCCTGCACATGCATTGTCAGGGCTGAAGAACAACCATACTTTGAGAGAAGATGCAGCAGTTCATGTTGAAACATTATTATCAGAGATAAAAATCTCCAGAGTATTCAAAGGAACGATGTATTTTTTCTCTGAGGAGACAGTGTGCTGTAATTATTTTGTTCAAAGCAACTATGCACCTTTGTACAGCAACTGGAGATGATTAATAAGAAGAGAATGATGAAAATTTTCAAGTTCTGTTCTTTCATGACAGTTCTGAGTGTTTGCATTACTCCCCTTCTTTTTAAAAAGGAAGTTCCTTAATCCTTCGAATAGTTCTTACAATTGTGCTTATTACATATTGAGATTGAATTCTCCTACTAATTGTCTGCAGTGAAGTTCGAAAGGATTTGTTGCTATAGCAATACTTAGTGTTGATTCAAAAATTAATGACAAAAGAAGTGGCAATTAGCACTATTAATTTTTACTAGAGAAACATGGGAAAGTGCTAAAAGGCTTCTGGCCAAAAAAAAAAAAAAAAAGGCAGTAAGATTTTGCATAGGTGACCAATATAGAGCTTGCAGCTATAAAAGCAAGCATAATGGATATTTCATGCTTCAGTACATGCAGCATGAATATTGCTGCCTTACTACCTCGAGACAGACTCAGCCTCTGTTGTGTTTCAGGAATTCCCATAAGACCACAGGGATGTGTCTCCTTTCATACGTAACAGCATCCTGTGGGACAAGATCCTCTACATTAGTATCAGGAAGAGGAATTGAATACTTTTCTCTACAGATTTGACATCGTTCTTACAGTGTTTTGCAGGGACCTTTCTTCGGCACTTTTAGTGAATGCAAGTATGTTGCTTCAAGATAATGACCTGCTTATTCTCATCCCTGATTAACAGCCATGAAGCAGATAAGTGTTTTCCAGGTCATACGAAACAAAAAGAGGTAATTAATTTTCTACACCAAGACTGCTATTATCTCATCAAATTATTTGGTTTTGTGGTAGCCCAGGACCTTCTACAAGGTATTTAAGGTTCTGGTTTTTTTTTAAACGCTTGACTTGTTATTTCAATCCTATAAAGGATATAGTACGGCTCTATATGACTATAGTGCAAGGCTGAAGGAAATGGAATGCTTTGCTTCTTCAGTATGTATGAGATTTTTTTAATGTATGATTTGACAGCCTTAATAATGTATTTCCCGCTATTAGAAACCCACATAATTACTGAACTCAAATTTACTTATTTCATAATGAAATAATGGAGGCTTTTTATAAATCCTTGTGGATGATAGATAGCATTTTTTCCCTTCAAAACTGTCAGGTTTATTTCCTTTAGATTCTACAGTTGATACCTCAGACCTTCATGCAGGCATGTTGGGAAGCTTCCTTAAAACCCATCAATCCTAGATGCTGGAAGGGTCTTCTGCTTATGAGAAAGACAGACAGGAATAACGAGGCTGTAGGACAAATGTATGTTGTCACAACTTGATACACTTGACCTGAAAAGTTGTCCCTTCATACTTCACACAGAGACTTAAAGGTCCAAGAAGAGCCCTCAGCATCTGGCTCCAGTACACTCAATGCTGTCGAGTAAGGTAGTAATGGACAAAACGTTACACACAAACACAGCTAGAGCTCAGCAGGCAAACAATATTGTACAAAGCCCCTTGGCCAACCCCAGCACCAGGATTAGATCGTTTTCTTTCAGAGAAGTGATGTACACATAAAGACATGTCCTGGTAACTTCAAACATCTTTTTTAATCCCTTCCTTCCAAATTTCTCAGTTGTCTGTGACCTTATTTGTAAGAGGTAAACATTTGACTTATTATAAACCTTTGTATGTCATAATTAGTCTTCTTCCCATGGGAATGAAGCAGGACAGATTTTCATCCAAAAAAAGGTAAGAGATTAACCTCACACATTGTCACATCTCCTATCCAGAGAGGGAAAGGAAAAATACAGAAATTATAGAAATATAGATCATTATAGAGCACAAGTCCATGAACTTGTTGAATGTACCTGGACAATCCTGGAACCATCCAGTCACATTCACTACCCCCACAAGAACTGTCTACAAACTAGCAGAGCAGCCGCAGCCTCCTGGAGATCAAGACCAGGCCTAATGCCCACAACACAGAACAGCCAATTTGTCAGACGTTTGGTGTGCATGAAACTCTGATACTGTGGCTAAAATGCTGTATCACACTGGGCTAAATGAACAAAACTTTGAATTTGCTTGCAGAAAATTGTTTTAAATTAAACAGGTTTTTGTTTACTCCATCTTTAGACAGAAAGCACAGAAAACATAGAAGGAAATGTAATGGCATTGACAAGTATCTGCATTTTCAAATCATACCCAGGAAAACATTTTCTGATAATCCATACTGGAGCTGTATTATTTAATATTTCTCTGTAACCATCTCCATCAAGATTAATTTAGAGAAGTATGAAACTACCTCTAGCCCTCATTTCAGCAACTGATTATTTATCATTTGTAATATAACTGACATCTTTTGTTTTTCCAGAGATTTTCCAACCATAGAAAAGACTTTGCCTTCAGTTTGCAAACATTTAATAGAGAAACTCACTTAAACCTTCCCTCCAACAGATGCCTCCATCGTGAAACCACATACTTAGAATATGCGAGGAGGTTAATCGTTCATTGTCGCCTATTTTACAGTCAGTAATTTCAACATTTCTCATTCAGAAGAATGGCTTCTCTCTTTGCCCTCACTGATTCTCCTAGCCAGGCGTGCATGGACAAGGTTGTGTTCTGCTGGCACTCAACCAAGGCACAAGAAATAGAAAATGTTGCAGCCTGCTCTTATCCTCTTAAAACAAAAATAAGACATAAACAACTCCTGAGCATGAAGTCTTAATCTAATCATGGCGCACCAGGCTTATACTAAATTTATTTATAATGTTTTGCCCCCCAACACCATCAGGAACATAGCCTTGTATATGCTGCAACACTGTTGGGTGGACTAGGAGGCATAATTTGTGCTTCTAGAGGTGTAGGTGACAGACACTCTCCCAGCATCTCTGACAGTTTCACATGTACAGCAGCCATGCAGCCTAGCAGAACTGATATTCTTCAATAGAAAAAAGACACAGAACAAAGTCACAGAGAAAGTAGCAACACTGTTGAATGGATTTGTGAAACAGACAACTTTTGGTGGTACCAGGCTTTTTCTTTTCATTCCAAGCTTACAGATCCCTTTAAACATATGAAACATATTCACAAACTATTCAAAAACAGAACCTTAAATACAGATAAGGATACTGAGATGGCATTGCATATCCTCCCCCACATAATCTTTAAAGCTTAATTATATATCTTCACTAAATGAGAATCTGCCATTACAGTAAGGGATACCGTTAATATTAGTAAACCCTTCTATCATATTTTGTACTAAACTAAGCAACCACGCGTTTACTTGCGCCGAGCAGAGCTTTCATTGCCTTCAAATACTGCACAGATACTTTGTCTCATCCTCAGAACACCACCTCCTCTTAATGGCAAACTAGCCGTAATATGATAATGACCAATACTATTTAAGGTCATCCAGATCACTTCAAACGTTTTCCTAGTGTCAAGCACCTTTTGCACCCCTTCCTTTTTGAGTCACATAACACTGCGTAAGCACAGTAATTGCTGGCACAAAGTACACAATTAGGCTGTCTGCTACAATGAAGACTGAGGGAGAATAGAAGATATGAACATAAGAACCATAACGCTGTAGTATTCATGTGGAAGAAATTTCCACATTAGTCATCATAAGATTTTCTTCAGCATTTCAGGATTTGACCCTGAAAACATTCATGGCATTAAGACTAAAATCCAAATACTAATTCAAGAAAGGGGGGGTTAGATAGTTTTAGAGCAGCTACTATAAGTTTAGAATGAAGAGTATAGCAAGTGTGACAGTTTTTTAGACCAGCTTACAAATTAACCAAGACATTTTATTCCTTAACACTAATACCTAGAACTGTAATTTAAGGCACCATTGAGCACTGTGTTTATGATGTTTCATATGGACATGGTTGGTTTTTGCTATGAAAACCTACCTCTGAGACTGATACTCTAAAATACATTAATAAGCTGTTGGACGCAGACTATATTACTATGAGTAAGACGATATTTTTTCAGTAACAGAAAGAAAAATGCACTGCACTTGACAATATACAGATGTATGATATAATGCATGCAATCAGCTCCCTCCAGAAAGTTACTATTCATCTACTTGAAAATGAGATGAATTTACTCCTCACGACAGTTTCTGTAAAAAAAATCAGGTTAGGTTCTATTTCATTTGAATTAAATGTCAAAGGATACAAAACTGAATTTCTGGTTTTGATGGCAAAGTGTATCTGGTAGAAGAGAACTTGCAACATGTTTTGATACAGCTGCCAGCAAGTCAGATGAATTTCATACTGGATTATCTATCCCTGGAGCATTTCATTTCTTTGTTACTAAAATCCAGCAAAACTGCTACATCCAGAACAGTCCAAGAGAATTGTTTTCAGTGTTTCAGCTCAAGTCAAGAGATTCTTGTTCCCTATTGCTGGAGTTACCCTGTTAACATGCACATGACACTGAAATAAAAGCACATTACTTTGAATGAGATTCAGCACTGGAAAATGTAGTCTTCATATTGCTCGACAGGACAATAATGTACACATAAAAGCTTCTGGTAATAGCAGAGCTATTAAAAAAACAAACAATCCAATGTATTTTTTTTTTTTTTTAAAGAGAGCACAAAACACACAACATCAGAAAACCCTACAGTACTTCTTCTATGCCATGGAAAATTGCTACTGTATGAGCAACGTGCTCGCTTCCAAGCTGAGGCACGTTTCCGAAAGCCACCAAACCAGGCTTCCATTCTGGAAAAAGCAGCATTCCCTACTGCAGTCCTGGTCCAACACAAGTAAGCAAACCAAACACTGCCAGATTCAATAGAGGCAGACTAAATAAAATCAATATATCATTCACTAACTTTGAGGTGTATAGGCAGGCAAACAAACAAACAAAAAGTATAAATAATTCAGTCAATGTAGGATGCAAACACAGGAAAATATATCCCTTGAACAAAAAAATCCTCAGGACAGATCTTGGCTTATGTTCGCTGTTTTTAAAGTTTCTCGACCTGTGTCAGCAATACTGAAGTTATAGTACTTCTGTCTGTGACTACTTCTATATATGGTCAGCACAGATATTAGCTGGGATTTGCGTTTTTCCAAAGTAATCCCAGGCAATCAGAAACCGGTTAATCACTAAGAAAACCCACACGAGCGGATCCATAGCCCTGCACACGAGTCCATTTGGGTTTCTCTGCCTCGAGACTTACATAGCGAAAGTATACGGCTAGTTCTAGATTTAAGTAAACACTTGGGCTCTGCTTCAGACGCTCCCGTGGGTACGCTGGCAGCGCACACCCTACCCACCGATGCCTTCCCAAACCCCAGCCGCACGACAGCCCGCACTCCGGTGCGCAGTCCCGAGGAACCTCGTTTGATCCAGAACGGAGCGGACACCGCGCAAAACCGCGGGGACTATCAATCACCTGCCCAGGGGAGGCCGCGCACCGCCGCGCACTCCTCACCACCCCAGCGGGACCAGCCCGACAGCCGGCGGCACGTCGAGCCCTGCTCCGGGGAGAGCCGCCACAGAATAGGACGCCGCACCGGGCAGCCGCGATCCCCAACCCCACCGACCCAGGGGCGCACGGCGGGCACCGCGCCGCGCTGCTCGAGGGGCGCAGCAGCCCTCGGGAGCGGCCGCTCCTCCGAGTCCCCCCGGGAGCGGGGCAGCCCCGCCGCGGTACGCGGAGCCCTCCGGCGGCCGCCGCCGCTGCCACAGCCTCAGCCCCCCACCCCGGGTGGACAGAGGGTTCCGCGGCTCCGCAACCGCTTCGAAGCCGGGACCGTCCGCACAACTTTCCCCGCGGCGAGCCCCGCTGCGCTGCCGGCCCGAGCGGCGCAGCACGCCGCTCCCCGCCGCTGACACCCGCGCACGCTAGAGAGGACAAACACACAAAAGCTCCTCAGACCCACCCGAACCGGCGTTTCTCCTCCTTCCTACCTGCCCGGTTCCCGGCGACCCCACACCGCCCGCTCCGCGCCGAGNTCAATCCCCTGCCGAGGGGAGGCCGCCCACCGCCGCGCCCTCCTCCCCCCCCCAGCGGGACCAGCCCGACAGCCGGCGGCACGTCGAGCCCTGCTCCGGGGAGAGCCGCCACAGAATAGGACGCCGCACCGGGCAGCCGCGATCCCCAACCCCACCGACCCAGGGGCGCACGGCGGGCACCGCGCCGCGCTGCTCGAGGGGCGCAGCAGCCCTCGGGAGCGGCCGCTCCTCCGAGTCCCCCCGGGAGCGGGGCAGCCCCGCCGCGGTACGCGGAGCCCTCCGGCGGCCGCCGCCGCTGCCACAGCCTCAGCCCCCCACCCCGGGTGGACAGAGGGTTCCGCGGCTCCGCAACCGCTTCGAAGCCGGGACCGTCCGCACAACTTTCCCCGCGGCGAGCCCCGCTGCGCAGCCGGCCCGAGCGGCGCAGCACGCCGCTCCNGGGCCGGGGCGCCCCGCGCCCCCCCCCCCCGCCGCTGACACCCGCGCACGCTAGAGAGGACAAACACACAAAAGCTCCTCAGACCCACCCGAACCGGCGTTTCTCCTCCTTCCTACCTGCCCGGTTCCCGGCGACCCCACACCGCCCGCTCCGCGCCGAGCGCTCCCTGCGACGCCCAGGTGGCGTTAGGAGCGCGCTTCCCACGGGCGGCGCGCCCCCGGCGGCCGGAACATCCCCCGCCGGGCGCCACCAGGAGGAGGGCGCTCCGCACCCGCCCGTGACACCGACACCGACACCGATACCGATACCACCGGCACCGCCGCACCTGTGCCCGGGNGCCGACCCCGGCCCGCTGGGTGCCCCGCGGCACCGCGGGCAGCGCGCTGGCCGCCAGCGCCGAGGTGCGAAGCTGGGTGGCCCGACGGCCCGCGGCGACTCTGAGCTGGTGGGACATTGCGGGGGGTGGCGGTGCGCGGGCGGGCGGGGACGAGCGAGAGGGAGTCTGCCCGCAGCCCCCGCCCCGGGGTGCGGGGAGTTAAAAGCAGAGGGTTGCCAAAGCCGTCCCTCGCCCTTGCCAACAGCCTGCGAAGTAGCAAGGACTCACAGAAGATGAGGTTATGTGGGAAAGCCTTCCGCCAGTCTGCGATGGTTTCTTCTCTTTTTTTTTTTTCTCTCCCAGCCCCCCCTCTCCCCCCTTTTTTTAATCTATTATTATTGGTTTTAATTGAGACATGGAAGCAGCTATTGCTTGAAGATTGTGGTCCTGTTTGTGGAGAGTAGATCATTTTCTGTTGCATATTAAATATGCCTCTTAATGAGACATCAACCAAATCACATACCCTCATATAACTATGTAATATATATTAATATGGTATTTGTTCATTACTATCAACTTTGCAAAAAAAAATTTGCTTAAAATATTCTCCCCTCTCAGCTAATCAGGGTATGCTACAAACTCGTAGGAAGCCAAATAATTTATTAATGTATGCTTATACTCCATTAAAACATGTTGTATCAGAAGAACATAAGAAATCTGCGTTTTAAAAGATCCTGTAAAAGTATGTGATAACTTACGGCATCAAACTGAGGTGTCTCAGATTGCCATGTTTCTTCTGTCATAAAAGATTAATAAATTTGACTTGAAATCCTTCAACGCAAAAGAAGTTCAGCATTTAGCTCTTGTTTTTGCCGGCCACGTTGTTGGCCGCCAAGTTACCATGGCATAAGGGAGCAGGGTGTGTTCTACTTGCCTGCTTGTGTATTTCTTGGCTAGATGTAAGAGAAAAGTTACAAAGTAGTGCTCTGGAGAACATAAACAAAACAGCAGTGTATCCTTTCGAGGGCACCAATTCTCTATTAATCATATAAGTAATATGGTTTAGATTATCTACTACCTTCAGAACAAAATTTTAAAAACTCATTGTCAGTCATGCACTCTATGTGTTCAGTGAGGAAGAATCACCTGCGCCCTATGTCCTTACGCCAGGGTGTTCACAGAACATGCCGTAGGATCCTTAGTGACAAGTAGCCATGACCAGAGCCCGTGAAAGAATATATAAAATTCCAGGTATCAGTTTTCAACACTTAGAAAGAAAAATTGTTAATCTTCTGGTTTTAAATTAATTCAGTGGTAATTCACGACACTCTAAAAAAATACATGCGGGATGAAAAAGCAAAACATGAAGGCTACTTACGTAGGAAAAAAATGAAGATCTCGTGGTGTGTAAAGATTCCCCTGCTTTTGAGTTCTGGATATGTTGCTTTACTGCCCACCTATGCTTTTCTTTTTACCTTGCATCTCAAAATAGCATCAGGAAAAGCTCTATCGCGTGTAATAGGAAGCTGGGGTTTCAGCGCAGCTGCGAGCCCCTCTGACTGAGTCGTCTCAGGTGACCCTTCACAGTGTGAGTGTCCTTGGTGTTTCTGCACCTCAGCTGCCAAGGGCTCAGCACCCCCACGTGTTGGAGATGAGCTCACAGGATGCACCCCTGGCTTTTAAGATTGTATTAGAAATAGTGCATTTATTTTTGTGTCACTGAAGATGCAGCTGAAAATTTGAGCATCTTTTCCCCTTTGTTGCTTGTGTTAGCTGTTAAATTTGTGTAAGGGCTTCCCAGCTGTAAGCATACTAAATGTAGATAAAGTAATCTCAGGTTGAGATCTTTGTAACACACAGACCATTCATAAGGGTGAGGAAAACCACTCCAAATAGTAAATTATGTTATGATTAGACCAGTGTCAAAAAATACTTTGTAGCTTTGTATCTACCACAACCTCATTAATTTCTGAGGTTGTGGCAAAAGTCATCTATATATCTAATGCAGAATGTATTTTAGAAAATGCATTCTTTTTAAGATTCAAAGCAAGCTGAGTTTGGCTTGGCTTTGATTTTGCCATGTTTTAAGGCACATATCAATACTTTATAAATCAGGGCTCAGTTGCCTAGTACAACTGTGTAACAAATATATTTAACCTTGAGTCATGCAAAGTGAGCCTTTGAAGGAAGTGTATACACACTAAAATCAATGATCCTAGAAAACCCGCATAGGACAATGCCTGTATAAAGAAGTAAGTGTCAAGGCAGGCAAGGAACTGTTTACGGAAGCCTCAGGTATGGGAATAAATTTTGCAATGACACTGCTAAATAATACTATGTACAGAAAATATCCATTGATTTTAACAAGATCTTTAGCTGAGCAGAGACCAGAGGTTTAAACCTGCACAGTACAGCTCCTAGGTATAATATGGGTGTCTACATTATATTCCAAAGAGGGTACAGAGGTGGAGATGAATCAGAAGGCTGTTGGTTTTTTGGTGGTTTTTTTTATTTTGTTGGTTTGGGTTGGGTTTTTTTAACTAGGAAATCTTACTTTTTTTTTTTTAATAAGGTATCTATGAGAATAACAACCAAATCTGGCATCAAAAGTTGCACATCTCTCAACTTCTTAATTTATTTTTCCTCTCACTGAACAATATAGAACTTAACTGACATGTGGGATGCCCTGGAGGATCAAGACCAAGTCACCATGAGCGTGCCAGCCCTTGCAGAGAACAGTGCTGCAAGAAAGGTGGGGATGTACAAGTGAGCACCATGCAGTTGGATGACTGGAAAAGTGATGGACAACACACACTTCTGTTGAGGACCACTGAAATGTTGATTCTGCATCTTTGAACTACTGTGCTTTTTGTGCCTGTGTTCATGGCACTGCTGTTCCCAGAATAGGTGTATTCATCCTCTGGATATTCTGTGGTTGTGTATTTGCAGCTAAGATACAAAAAAACTCATTAAGAAATCAGCTGAACACTTGTTGAAGTTATCCTTGAAGGACCTTCTTCCTTCAAGGTGACATCACTTCCTTGTCTATGGTTTCATTCATTACATGGAATCAGGAATCATGTAGTTTCATTCAGAAGATCAGATGATAAAGATCATCTTTTACTTTTTGCTAGTGCCCATTTTGCTCTTCTGGAACAGCAGATCCTCACATCTATAATAGTTAGGAACTTCTAATTTTAAGCCTTAATTTATTTCTGAGTACTTTACTCCCATTCGTCTTGCCTGATGATATTCTCCTGACTTGAGCTAGCTCACCATTCTCCTGTGTTTTAATGTCTTTATAATGTCTCTTCCATGCTTTTGCTATTCTAAACCTGTGCTTTCATAGTCTTATTTTATAAATGGGGTTCTTCTCTTTTCTGCTTATCCGAGCTGCATTTTTGTATCATCATTTCTTTTTTTTAAGTTGAATTTCCTTCAATATAGGTGAAATTATATACCAGTTTTGGACAAGGTGCTAAATACAGCCGGTTAGAAAGAGCTCAGAGTGGTGAGAGTGCCCTGGACTGTAAGCCAGCGTCCATTCTGCTGCTTCCACAGCTCCATCACATTGCTAGCTAGTAGTTACCTTCTGGCCAAATAGTATTGACAAGTATTTCTTTTGCTTTTTTTGTTTCCAAGTGATAACGCCCGGCTCACAACAGAAATTCCTGTATTTAGTTTATATGTGTACTATTCGGTTTTACCTCACTGTATTTCTCACTTTGTGCCTTACTGTAACCTTATGGTCACTCCATTTTTTTATGGTCCAATCGCCAGATACTCATCAGTCAGCCCTGGCAGCACTTCTAAACTTTGTCTCACTGAGAGCCTCAGCTGGCATATGCCTTACTTTGGCCAAGACCGAGCAACTGCTGCTCCATTAGGAATTTCACCAGCAATATGCATCAAGCCTGCTGAACTGTCAACACAACACACCTCATTGTCTCCTCTTTGTCCAATGCCTTACTGTATTGACATTCTTTTACTAATCCTCATTCTCTTCAGCTTAACTAACAATTTCCCACGTGTTACTGTGCCAAAAGCTTTACTGAGTGCCAAATAGATCAAGAATTACCCTTGTCAAGAAAATTATTTGTCTTGTCTAAAAAAAGGGATCAAGTTAGGCACAATCTACTAAAACTGCCTTTTATCCGATTTTCATCATGTAAATCAGTGCAAACCCCACACCACTCCATAAACTCAAGTGATCCTTGTAGTATAAGCAAAATCAAAGTTGTGTTAATGGCTGATGATCAGGGTCACACTAAAGCCACCAACTAAGCACAGCTGAAACAATGAGACACAATTTGTGCCATTTTCTTTATACATCTAAAGAATTTGGTTTCATTCACGTTTCATAATGGTTTCAGAGAATGTCCAACAAAGATGACAGTGATCCACAATTTTCCAAATTGATAATTTAAGACATCGTTGGATATAACACCTGACAGTTTGTGAGGAAAACAAATACAAGCAAAAAAGTGTGTTCAAATGGGTCCTTGTCTACATAAAGCTGGTCTAGTCAAGACAGCAATTTAAGTTCTAGGCCAAATATTTGCTAACATACTAATTTGATTTTTGTAACACTTTGATTTAACATAATGGGAAACACTTCCAAAACAATTAATTGCTATTTTGAAGACATTTGTAAGCTTTATGTCATTATTTCCTAATTGTGAAATGCATGCAGTAGCAATAGCAGATCTAACAATGAGGTAAGTAGAAATGAAGGTTTTCTTCTTAACATGATACAAAAAACCTACATTTGTCACCTTCCTCCCCCGACACCTGTTAATGCCCAGCAGAAGTATAAATTGAGTGTACGCTCATTTTAACAGCAGTTCTTCCCTTTAAGAGCAGATTTTCCATAGCTCATTTTCAGTATTATGATTTCCCATACTCTTTACCTTTCTTGTGTTAAGCTTCCACCTCTTTCTGTGCTGGGAAGAGGCTCTTAAGGATGCCCCACTGCAACCTGGGCAGAACACTTTGTGCGGGATGGGTGAGAGGAAACTGCATGAGGAGAGACTCCAGTGACTTGATGGGGGAATTGGGCTGTAGAGCTGAAAGGGTGGAAATCTGTGGCACCCTGTGGGTCCCTTGCCCACACAGATGAATTTCTGTCCTCAACTAGGCTCTGCTGCCAAAATACAACCAACGTAGAGACTAGCTCTGCATGAAGCCCAACAGCTTCATGTGAGGATCCGGCATTTTCTTTCCTTCTTTATATGTGGGTTGTTGTGTCTTTTTCTCCTATACTTTTTATATTACCATAAGAGTTTTACTCTACTCCTCATTTCTTGAGCTACAGAAATTCTGCCAATGGGACCATTTTCTCATAATGAGACCCATATCCCTGCAGAGGCCATAGCTCCAGTCCATAATCATTGTTCAAGGTCAAAAAAAGAGACAAGGAAAACGGAACAAGTGTGAAGAGGAGGACTGTGCAGTCTTACTGGAGAAAAGGTGTTCTGTATGTTTTCAATGGCAACTAGAAGCATTTGCAGTTATGGTGAGCGAAAATATTGCAATCAAAGCAGTTAGAAACAGGAAAGTAATTTTGGTAGAGACACTTCATATTCTCTCAGGTAATGTGATCCAGAATGTCTTCAGTACTTAAAAAAATTTTAATTTAGGTGAGGAAAATAAAAATACTTTATTATTTAACTTGAATGCAAAACTAAATTTGTTAAATACTAGCAATTTTATCTTCTAGGCAACTTTTCAGAGTTACTAAAAGCTATAATAAGGTATATATCAACCCCTTAGACTGCCCAGAACACTGAAGCAAACAAAATAAAGAAAACAAGTTTAATGAGGTAGGAAGACTCAGTGCCAATGCAGAAATGAAAAAAGCAGATCAGCATTGGAGTCTCAAATCATCTCCTATTGCAAAGTGAGTATGCACAAGCTGCTTAGAAAATAAATGATGCACTCAAAGCTGGTAGAGGAATGCTGTTCCCAAGCAAAACACTTCTTTTTAGCATGTAATCCCACTACGGCACTTCTCTGCTACACAAACTGTAAAACGTACAGATCTGATGTGTCATTATGCAGTTGCAGCACGCTTAAACATTTCTGGTTACTGCAGAGTGAGAGCTATTTAATACCGTAGAATAAAAAAATACAGAGTTGAAATAATAGAATGTCACTGTAGTAAAAGACAGATCAGTAACTCTGTTATGACTCAGTAGCTCACGATAAATTATTTAAACAACTTGAGCTCAAGAATGACCTTTCAGCCATTGCAAGGCAGGAGAAATATTTTCCTTTCTTAACCTCCACAATTCAAATCCCACTTCTTCCATCAAAGTCAGAGGACCAAGATGAGGGAACTTGGTCATTAATCTCAGACTGTGAAGCCCTGAAGCACCATCAATTAGGTGTAGATAGTGGCATGGTAATGGAAGGATTGGGAGAGGGTCTGCTGGGCAGAAACCAGAGGCACATCATATTGCTTATCATAAATTTCTAAGCATTTATGACAGGATATTTAAAACTGATAAATCCTTCAGATTATTCAGTTTTGTAAGACTCAGGTCTTGAAGCACATATTTTAATTGATTCTAACTTATAAAAATAAACTTTAAGTACACATTATTCCAGTGCATTTTATGGACATCCAATGCACATTGGAAATTTGTAGGTCAAGCTCCATTAGCTCATAGTATCTAGACAGCTGCGTCCTTTTCAAATCTGACCTACTTCACGTGCTTTTAAGAATAGGCCATGCACTTGTGAGATGCGCCAAACCGTGATTTAGGAAGTCTCCTTGCCTCCTCGGCCAGGTGCCGGTGGTGAGGTGCTGGCAGGGAGGAGCCGCAGGAACTTTTGTGCGGAGAGGGGGGGGCTGTCCTGGCCGGGCACGGCCGATTCCAGCCGGACTCCTTGGTACGGCTGATCCCTGCCGCCCTGCTGCGGCTGCTTTGGGGAAAGCGTGTGTCAGAAAGGGACAAACACGTGAAAAACAGGAAAATGAACAGCAAGGAGGGAGTAGCGGGACGTGAGGGAGTTGCTCCAGGCACCAGAGAATGGTTTCCCTGCAGCCCCTGGGGAGAGTCACTCAGTGACGGGCGGCCATGCCCTGCGGGACCTGCAGCCCTTGGAAACCCCAGGCTGGAGCAGGTTCATCTGAAGGATGGCAGCCCATTGAGGGCACAGGCTGGAGCGGGGAGCAGTGCAAAGGGGATAGAACAGCAGAGGAGGAGAGCTGCCACACGCTGACCACAATCCCCGTCCTGACGCTCTGTTTTGCCTGGGACTGGGGGTAAGGAAGCAGAACTGGAAATGGAGGAGTGAAGTTGAGCCTGGGAAAAATTGGTGAGAGGTGAAGGGAAGGTATTTTAATTCTTGCCCTTTATTTGTCACCATCCAACACTGTTGCTAACTGGCAATAAGCTAAATTAATTCTTGACAGGTCAAGTCTGTATTGCCAATGAGGGTACTCAGTGAGTGGTCTCTCTGTTCTGATCTGCAAGCTTTCCATTTTATTTTCTCCTCCCTTCCTATCTAGGAGGGGATTTAGGAGAGAGCTGCTGTATAGGTGTCTGTTAGTTGTCTAAGGTTAACCCACCATGTCCCTATAGCTGAATTTGCAATGCTGCTGAGGGATCTATGTGAACAGCCGCTGTGGTGTATGTACTATATGGAGAAAAGCCATAGTATCCTTAGTATCTCCATGTTTGAGTTCTGTTTAAGCAAGAAGTTTCTCATTTTTGACAGGTTTAAGAAAATTATGTCCTGGTTTTGTGAGTTTAAAAATTGTTGAGTTTTTGTTGTTGTTCTTGTTTTTTGGTTGGTTGTGTTTTTTTCCTCCAGAGATAGATTTCCCACTAATGGAAATTGATTGAGTTCAATTCTCATATAGAGAACACACCGAGGAATTTCTTCGGTGAAGTATCAAATGAGCTGGAGATACTTCTTCACATTGCAACAAATCAGCACTCTGCCAAGTCATACAACTCCACCTTTAGGATGCAGGTGCTATTTCTTGATCATTGACCTGGAAATTTTTCTGAAACTGTGTGTTTGCTAATCTTTATTTTAAATAATTCCCTTTCGCTTATTTTTACTAGAAACAATGAAAAAAAAAAACCAAACTATTGGGAATATTTTGAAAATGGAGTGATTTGCACAGAAATTGTGAGGAGAAAATGGCTTTAGAGGAATCAGTCTGAAAGGTGTACTAAAGTAGGTGTACACATAGGAAATCTGTGGTTATGTGACTGCAGCTTTAGCCAGGATCTTAGCATGTTAGCAAAATGTTCTGTGATAACAGCAGATTAGTTATCAAAACATGGAGACTCTTCACATTGGATCCTAGAACATGATATATGAAACTCAAAAAATATGATAAAAATGTGACTCATTTATAGAGCCTTAAGGCTGGCGTGCACAGAGTTGAAGGGTATATAACTTTGATAACAATACATAATATTGTCTATTTAATGCTCATGCACATCTTCCATTTCCATGGTATCATAATAATGCGATATTGCTAACTGGGAATGCTGATGCTGGATCCTGAAGGGAGCTGAAGTTGTACAAGTTTTAGTAAATGCTGCAGTATCTGCAAACAATAGTGAGAAGGGGAAAAAACACGAAAAAGTACAAACCTATTTTATTCTGTGTAGTCACAAAGTAGAAGGTGATGGGAATGATGACACCAAGCTGAGTGGTTCAGTCAACACACCTGAACAACAGGATGCCATCCAGAGGGACCTGGAGCACTCAAGAAGTGGGCCAAGAGGCATCACATGAGGTTTAACAAGACTGAGTGCAAGCACCTGGGTTGGGGCACGTAGTGACAGGACAAGGGGGAATGGCTTTGAACTGAAAGAGGGTAGGTTTAGATTAGATATTAGGAAGAAATTTGATTCTATGATTCTATAAAAGTTGCTTGTATGTACTTTCGAAGGTTGAAGGCAAACTCTGGCAAAACAGAGAAAATATTAATTGGCCTCTAATGTTCATTGCTTGCACGTTCCAATCTTCAGTGCTCCTGTGCAGTGTCCTTTCCATCTGAGTGAGGCTAATGCAGATTGCTGGGAGACTGGAGCCTGAGACGAGTTTGTTTCTCCTAAAATTAGTACCACTGAATACATGAGACAAATTCATACAGCTTCAAGAAATATTAGTGGAGCACATTTGGCGCTGTTCCTTAGCTTCTCCGAAAGCAGACTTTCAAAGAAGGGAAATGTGTCACCTAACCACCTGAAATTCCCGTTTTCTTTCTTTCAGACCACAGCAGTTTACAGAACAGTGAGGCAGAAATCCCACTCTGGAGATACCTCATTTTTTACCCCTCAGAGATTTTTCTGCAGGTTTCTCTGTTTTGCCTGCCCCTGCCTGGGAGCACACAAGTGAGTATACAGACGGCTGGAGCCTGTATGCTGTGCTGTCACTGTACACCAGCTGCCTGTTATTCAAGAAATGTTGTAAAACATCTCAAGGAGTCTATGACTAACGCAGTTTCAGTAACGATCCAGACACAGGCACTAGAGCAGGAGTTAATTAGCAGCCACACAGCACCACTAAAGCGAAATGGGAAGAGCCTGTGTTAAAACCGCAAGCCTTCTCCAATCCACATAATTCACATTCGTCTCTCCCTGTACAAAAGCAGGCACTTAACTCTTTGATTCTCTAAGTGCAAAACCAAAGCAAGGCGAATCTTTTCGTATGCTTTGTAGTACCAGCTGCTGTACTGTCCTTTTACAGCTAATTAAAACCACATGAGTTTCCAATTCACTCAGTACAGAAAAATGTGTATTTTGGTGCTATATCACTTCAAAAGAGCACGTCTTGCTGCAGATTAGAGAGCAATAACTTGAGATCCTGTTGAGATCTGAAAGAAGAGTGAACAATTATGGTTGGCCTTCATCCTCAGGAGTCTTAAATTCTCATAAAAGTCCCCTGAGGTATAGTTAGATGCCATCAATGCAGCAAAATCCCTGCAGCTGAGCAGTGCAGGAAAAGGATTTGACAGATTCCCTAAGATATGTATATTCAAGTGGAAATTATTCAGAGGGAAAGCTTTGTCTGTATGGCTGAAGTTATTTCCAAGGGGCCCAGCAATATGCTGGTTCCAGGACTGAGGCAGCAAGGAGAAACAGGTCTCGAAAGGAAAGATGGAAAAAAGGGCAGGGAGACCATATTTTTTTCATGACTTCATGGGTTAATAAATTAGTATTTGTGATTTATTTTGAGGGCTCTGAATAAAAAAGGCAATGTATAAGTGCTAAAATCTCACTCTTCTGAATTTGCAGTATAATTAAATTTATGAGAATTATACTCTAAGCAAGTTGTTGGGTTTTTTTTAACAACTTTCAGTTTGAGGCTAATTATCTGCTTCTGAGTCAGTAATGGATTTTTCATACATTTTCAGTGTTCATATTCATATGCAAAAGTCATGCCCATAAACTAATATGTTCTTCTGGGACATTCCAGCAGATATTTTAATCAGTTAGGAAAGTTGAGCAAGAAACTAATAGATTTGAAAAGCACTTTGCACTAATGCAGATTAAGATTCAGGCAGAGGATGTGCCACAGTTTATATTAAAAAAAAACCCCAAACAAATAAAGATGGAATTTTCTCATTATTATTCCTTTTTTTTTTTCCCAGTTTGCCGTGCTTGTTGTAATTTGACTGATCATAACTTCCACATTCCCACACATTTCATTTTTGCTTACAGCAACCTGTTCTCAAAGTTTGGTGCAGAACTTTTTCTAGATATTATTTTTCATCAGGGTAACACATCTGAGAGAGAAGATTGACAATTTCCTTTTTTTAATCCTGAGAATTTTTAAAAGTGCAAGCAAATGGTTATGCCAACACAGACATGGATTTATTACACACTTGTGTTAAACATGAATCCCACTAACAAATGTAGGATTCTATTGTGTATATTTTGTAAATATTTGGTTTAATTGTTTGTGAAGCCAAGGCCTAAAATGTACATATTTATACTGATAAGTATGCATATATTCAGAGAGATCATGGTCGGTTAAAAGGTAGGAAAGGAACTACTCCAAATTTACATATTAGTAGACAGGGACTGCTAGATACAGAATGTTAATAGAAAAAGATAAAACACGGAGTTATTGGATTAACTGCTCTGATTAACTTCCTTCTTTACTGTGTTCAGAATTCTTATAGAAAGGAAACATAGACCCTTTCAGAAGCTTTTTTGGAGGCCCTTAGGAAAGCAAATCCTGGATCCTGAGGCAGTAGCAGGAGTAATGAAATTTTACAGTCTGTAGAAATATTTTTTTCAAGAACTCCATACCTTGTAGCCTTTAGTTGTGCCATTGTAATATTATGGCCTTAACTGTAAATGTAAACATAATGATTTGCTGTAATATGCTCTGCTATCTTTTGGCGCAGCAAGAATATTGAGTATTCACTCGACTGAAGAATGACTCGAAAACCTCTGACTTTGAAGCACATCTGAAGAACTTCTGTCAGTACAAGTTATACCACGTAAACACACTCGAATAAATATGATTTGAGAGCAGGAGATTTAATGCTGTACATTACACACTCTGTAGTTCCATGGACCTGTGAAAGTCGCTCTGCAGAACTGTAAGCCTGTAGAGATCGAGGTGCAAACACCACAGAAAACGTAAAGGAAGCAAAAACAAAAGGATGAGCCTATGAAGGGCAGCATCTTTTCATATCAACTTACTTAATGCAGAGTTCCTGGAGCAGATGATCAGAGCAGGCTGCATTTACAGTGTTCTGCTATGCTTCTGCTGCTACTCTTTTATTCAATGTTCATTCACTTAGTCAGTCTATAGGTGTTAAATAGTATAAGATTATATAAAAACAGTAAAAAATATCCCTCAGTGAGAATATAAAATCAGTAAAAGCTTAACAAATGTGAGGGACCATAATAAGCAGCGTACATTTGACTTCGTTTTCATTATGGTAACAGGAAATTATGTGATAGAGAACCATCAAACCAGAAATGTTTCAGAAGCAAAAAATAAGCCAGGATAAAAATCACAAAGGTTGTTTAGGGATCTTATCTCTGTATGCATATGGTTGTTTTTTATATTAGAGATTTATTTGCTCTTAAAAGGTGAATTTTATGTTAATAGCAACTAAATGCTTATTCCAACATGGTGTTTCTCTGATCTTGAAGCTATGTTCAAACTGAGATTTTCCATCTGTGCATACCCCCAAAACTTTAGGAGGCTATTCACATTATCTCTCAGTCCTGTCGGTGCTGGGCAGGGGACAGGGAGATGGTCCTGGAGCACGTTGGTGAGCAAGGAGCCAAGGAAGTTCAGAGATATCAGGGCAGCATTTGAGATTCTTGGACAGCCCTTACATGACTACCTGTAACAAGTTAACAAGTATTCTGAAGGACTGCTTTTCAAAACTTAGTATCATCCATTTCAGGGCTAGACTCAAACTGAAAAATTCTTATGTGTTCAAAAATCTTGAGTATCTAATTGCATATATGTAGGTCTATTTTGTCTTCTAAATAATGCGTTTGCCTAAAAAGTTTACTTTTTCTATTATCTAAATAATGACTTAAGTCAAAAAAAGATTAACTAAAAGGCTAGTCACATTTATAATAAATATTTTCCTAAAGGACAAGTGATTCATGTTGTTTGCCGTAATCAAAGGTAACCTTTGATGGAAAATAAAGAAAAAATATTTTAAAAGCTATCAGCACAGGCCTGTGCTATTTCTAATAAATTTAATTGCTCTAGGTTGATTAATTTACATAGATTACATAGAGTTGTTAAAGATTTATCCTGTATTTAATTTTTCTGCAATGCTTTCTGCTTTCCTATATTTATGTCTTCCCAAAGCAAGTGCAAAATATTAAATTAGAAAAGCAGCAATTCATAACCATTTACTTATACATGACTACACAAGACAGAAAACAAGCTCACAGTCTTCTAGGATTTTTTCTTCATGAGAAAGGTGTAACTGTGCAGTTGTGGCCATGACATAAGAGTTTATTTAGTCTGGATTCAGCAGAAGCAGAAATGAGCAAAATGAGATAACAAGCAGATGAGTTTAGAGCCTCCAAAAATTGCTGAGTAATACAGTGCTAAATTAAGAAGCTAGCTCCTTACTTCTTCTGAACCATTAGATTTTCGATTTGAGGAAAACAAGAATAGGAAAGAAAAAGCAGGGTTTTTGGGGGGAATTGTGAGGACTTGGAACTATGGCTGGGGAGATCTAGGTGATACTTGGTCATGACAGATTACACTGCTTAATCTGTATTGCTGAACTACAGTTCAAAAGTTATCATTGCAAAAGCTATCATTCAAACCAGACAGCCATGTCACAAAACTAGGGTTAGGCCTGGGATCAGTCTCTTGACTTGATAATTAAGCCATATATTCAGAAAAATTAAAAAAGTAATTGTAAGGGAGTCTCTGAGACCAGAACAGACCACCTTGTTTCAGGCAGGCACTGATCAATTCCTTATAAGCAGATTGTAACAGTTTTGGTCTGTAACCGGGCAGAAACACCAATTTTGTAGTGTAGTGGTTTGAGTTCGCCAATCCAACTTAAGTGCAGTAATTTAAATTTGGGTCTATTATTCAGGGTATTTCCCTCTGTGAGATAAGGGTTAGGAGAAGCAAAGCAGGCTCAAACTTTAAAGAATATAAAGAAAGTTTTATTAACAGAACTAAAAGGAAAAAAAAGAAATAAAGAGAACCAAATAATAAAAATTAGATTAAACCTTCAGAAAACCTCTCCTCCCCCCTCCAAAACTTCTCTTTCAGATATTTCCCCACTGCCAATGCAAAGACACAACATCTGATATTTCTCAGTCAGTTTGCCACCTCTAGAATAACCTTGCTTCAGTTCACTTAGAGAGCGGAGTTTCTCTTAGCCACGCTACGGAGGTTCTCCACAAGAAAACAGTTCTCTCGTGGCTTCAGCATCACAGTGAACCAGCCGCCCGGTTTATAGCATCTGACCCCTGTGAAAGTCCTTCCCACACCTTGCAGCCTTCCCACAGCTGCTTTCGTGGGCCACGTCAGTTTATGGGGTATAGTTTTAAGGATGAGCTGTTCTAATACAAAAGAAAAGTTCTCTCATCTCTCCAAAGTCATCTTCATCTTCATCTCTGAAAGCAAAGGTCATCTTCTCTATCCACCCCCGGGGCAAGGGGTCCTCATTTCTCTCTCTCCCCCTTTAAGCTTCTCTTCAATTGCAGCCCACCTCTGCATCTGCTGGCTTCTCAAGCCTGAACACCTTTGCCCATAACTGCTATGAATCTCAACCCCCAAAGCTGGGGCATCTTTAGAACGCTCCAAGTCCCCCCATAAAATGTCATGAGTTACAGGAAACAGTCTGATGGGTCAATCACCCATCCTCCATAGCTTCCCAAGAGAATTTCAGCCCCAGAGCTAGGGCATCTCCTCATCCTCCTCTTTCTTTAGTTCAGTCCTCTTGCTTCACTGACTTCAGTGTCTCGGTGTAGCTTCCTTCACATGCTTTCACCCCTTTCTCTGACTCGGGAGAGAATCGGTGACTGAAAGGTTAATCTTGTCCTAGGCCGGTGGATGGTCATGTTATCTCGGCCCGGGCAGCGGCCGGAGGAGCCGGGGGAGGGAAAGGAGGAGGAGGGTGAGGGAGAAGGCCATTCTCTGCACGCTGTGCCAGCTCCACAAGGATCTTAGGAGTAGCAGCAAACCGGGGGGGCCTCCCCCACTCGGCCCGGCCGAGCGAGGGGGCTGCTGGAGGTGGCCAGAGGTGGGGGCCTGACCCAGCCCGGTGGATGGTAAAAGGGAGCCAGGCCCTGGCCCTCATGGGGGGAAGGCAGGGGAGGGGAAAGGCTCGGCCCGGCAGATGGTAAAAGGGGGCCAGGCCCGGCCCTCGGGGAGCCGGAGGAGAGGGGGGGGGCCAGCCAGGCAAGCCCAAAGGCCTACTCTGGCAAAAACCCCCCCCCCGGGTCCCCTGTTACCTGTTGGAACGCCGGAAGCCAAAGAGGAAGTTCCCAGTGTCCAGCTCCTTAAATACTGTATCTCGCAGAGGGCGTACCTTAAATGTCATTGGCCCACGACACCCTGCCACTCCACAGGACCTGGCAGGGTGAAATTCACCTAGAAACCTGTCAACCCACGACACAGATTTAACTATCCCTTATCGTATCCACTTACCTGTACTTGACTACATAAGTCAGGCAGGAATCAAGTTCACAGTCATCTAGGATTTTTTTCTGCATGAGAAAGATGTAACTGCCCAGCTGTGGCCATGACATAAGAGTTTATTTAGGCTGGATTCAGTAGAAGCAATAATGAGCATAAAAAGATACCAAGCATATTATTTTAGAGGTGCTATAAATTACTGTCCATGCTTTATTTATGTACCAAGGGTGTAAAGGCAGAGTGAAAGCAGCAAACATTCCCTGTCTTGTCTTTCTCAAAAACTAACTTCTGTCTCAGTGAAGCCAGGCAAATATTAGGGGAACCTCAATTTTGTGCTCAGTCAAAGCCAAACCAGCGGCTGAAAGCTATAGACATGTTCAGGAGGGGTGTGTGAATAGTTAGCACCGAAAAACAGTCCTGCTTTAGTAAACAGAACTAACTCATTACCATGTGAATCTCCAGGAAGCCAGAAAGTAAAAAACCCAAGGAATTAGCTTTGAAGCGGAAACAATTGTGTGATGAAACTGAGAAGTTAGTCACATTTCGTTGGCTTCATCAGGAAATGAGAGAGTAAGGAAGGCATTTCAGAAAGACTCTTTGGAGATCCTATGAACTTCATGTTCTGTTCACCAGCTTTCATCATTTCCTCCTTACTTATGACTATGACATTGTAGCCACTTTTAGGTTCTTTGTGGTGAAGGACCTCACCTCAGGCTCTGGAGATCTGCTGTCTATGTCCTGCATGCATTTTGTTCCAAGCTGTGCCAATTAGCTCTCTGTACACTGTGCAGCATTCATCACATCCTTATCAGGTGTGTGTCATTATATGTGCTACAGTTTGAATGAATCCAGAAATAATTCCGTCTTGTCAGCTGAGCAGACAGTCTTGTCACTACCCTGCCGGTTTCTACATGAGGTAGTGGGAGCTGCATGAGAAAGCAGTGAGCAATCATTTGGACTAATTAAAAGCAAAGTGATTGAAATAAATGAATGTCATTGTAGGAATTGTGTTGCGTTGTTGCTAAGAGGAAGTTGTTTTGAGCTGTGTATTCTTAGGTTTATCATGGATGCATCCAAGGGTATGGCATGCTGCTGGTCGGAGGCTGGAGGGAGATGGAGGGTACCCTCAGCACAGATCTTGTCGCATGCTAGCTCTGTGTCCTTCAGTCCACCTGGTCAGCTGAAAGCCACATTCTTTGGGGCACTGAAAACTCTTGTTTTGTGATAGATAGATAGATAGATAGATAGATAGATAGATAGATAGATAGATAGATAGATAGATGGATGGATGAGTAGGAAAGTACTGATGTTAATTGGCCAAATTTGCCCTGTGTTTTTCTAGTAAAACTTAATTTTTAACAGGAAGATGTGTTTCTTGACAAACACTTTTTTTTTTTTTCCCAGAAATTGATAGCATTCCTTGAAAATCCTTGATGGCAATGCAAAGGAATAGTTCTTTTGGAACTTCTAATTTTTTCTTTTACATTTTCAGGTTTTTTTACTTAACATATTTGAAGATTCAGTAATTTTTTGTTTCCAGTGAAAACAAAGAAACAAGCAAAAAAAAAAAAAAGCCATGGAAAGCATATTTTTAATAGGCATTTTCTGCAAGAAAACTACCAGATCATTGTACCAAACCTGACAGAGACATCAAGAGATGTCAGAGATGTCAAGATCATGTTGAAAGTCAAGGGCAGAACAGGGAATAAAATTCCTACCTGTCTATTCCTTTAAACATGGACTTTTCATTTCCTGGTGCTCTGAAATCTTCCCTTCTCTCTATGCGTCATTCTTTAACTTCAACTCCTGTTCTGAATCCATCAAATATACTCTGATCCCAGTTTTTTGTTAACTCACATAATTTATCTTCACCATTCATCAAAGTCTAAGGTATGATTTTCATAGTAAGTGTCTCCTCTGGCAACTATGACTTTGCTGAAGAAATTCTGGCAAATGCTGCCTTATAATTTTTGCTGTGTTCTGTATTAAATCATATTAAAATCATAGAATAATTTATTCCACTAGGTATATTTAAGATGCTCCTCTGGATCTGAATTGCAAAACACAAAAGCTTTCTTGTTTTACTGAGGATAGGGAAGTTATACTGGATGATGTTATTTTATGGAATCTGAGCATGACAAAATAAACTTCCTTGTATTTACTGCTATTGTGGAAGAATGTAATTCTTTGTAAATATTGAGTGCATGTGAGTATTTGAGGTCACAAACCCCTGCATATGTCTGTTATATAATGGGCACTTAGAGACATTTATCATTAATGACTGTACTTTTTTATTAATATGTTCTATTTGTCTTAACAGAAGTCTTATGTTATGTGTTAGAGCAATGAGTGCTGGGAATTTGAACACTATACTGTCCCGTGGCAGCCAGCAATTAGTATTTTGGCATTTGTTGGAAGACTGCTGCCAATATCACTCACCTGCTATTACTAAAGCAGCAATAACACAAGAAAGCAATAGAGAAGAGGGAAAAGAAAGTAATTATTGTTTGTTTAACTGGCATGAAAGCAAAGCAAGTTCTGTGGAGAGAGGCCAAATGGTTACTCACAAGAAATATGGTAGGTAGCAGGAACATGAACGGCTGTATGCTGACAGCAGCATACCAAAGCCCATGCCTGCAGAGGGGCACACGTGCTGCCAGATCCAGCTGGAGAACCAGGGCCCAAGTCCAACCTATCACACATATTAGAGAAAGATTAGAAGTTGTAATCACTCATCTGAATGAAGAAAGGACAGGAACATTTTTTTCCTGAGCAGTGCCGGAAGAAAGAATACACCTAGACATGGGGGAGAGGAGGAAAAAGGAAGTTGTATACGGAAAAAGGGAGGCTCTGCTCCCAACCCCTGGCTAATACACCTCACTAGGATGACACAAAAGCTTTCAAAAGTGTATTAGCTTCACTTTAAAGCAAACAGAAAAGCAGGAATCTTCCTGGTGTAACAAAAACTTTGTAAACAGGTTGTCATCAACAGTCAAGGCATTGTTCATTTGAAGAATATGTTCTTTTGAAGAATACTTCTTCCAAAGGAAAATGCCAATAATAGTTATGCTTCTTAAAGCTGGAAGTATTTCTAAGATTTCAGCTTCTTTTTTGTTTTGTCCAGAGATTGACACAGGTCCTTCTTTTCTTTGAAGTGTGGGAAAATAAATAGCTTACAGCCTGATGGTGACAAATTGAGATGCTGCTAAAAATTTTCTCTCAGGCTTGGCTCAGAAAAAGCAAGGATTTAAATACTGATCTTCCCAAAGAAGCAAGGTCCTACTTTCTCTGTGTTTCTTTTTTGCCATTTTTTCCCCAGTGCAGAATAGGACTCCTCTTACAAGTTCATATGCTTTTAAAGCTCTAGGTTGTCCAGATACACAGTACCCAAGAGGAACAGCAGTTATTGAATTTTCCCTTTAAAGCTCTATGGTTTGCTAACAGTAGGTAAAAATTGAGTCAAAAGGATATCTATCAGAGACTGGATCAATAAATTGCTTTTCATACTGAGGGTAACTTAATTCATGGTCAGAGAGTGTCTTTGCTCAGACAGAGTGTCTGTTGTAGAGACGCAGCTGAACAGATAATGTTTGTTGCAGATTTTGCTGGGGAGCACTGAACAGCACTAAGTACAGGCTTTCCTCTTCACAGATGCACACATATACAGATCATATATGAAGTTACAGTGTAACAGTGCTGCAATTGTATTTTACCAACACTGCACTTGATAGGGCACATAGGGGAATTGTCCCAGTCTTAAAAGATTTCTCTAAAGTACAGAGACACGTGCTAGGACAGTGGCACGGGGAAAGCCAGATCACCATCCAGGACTGATGCACCACCCAATCTGACCATTTGATCACAACATAAAAAAAAATACTACTTTCAAACAGTCACTATTTGGTATCCTTCCAAATCTATTAAAGTCCCTAAAATTGCTAAGTCAGTGCTAAATTAAGAAGCTAGTTTCTTATTTCTCCTGTACCATTAATTTTTTGTTCTGAGGAAAAAGAGAATAGGAAGCAAGAAGCAGGATTTTGTGGGCTGGGATTGTAAAGGAGTCTATTCGCCCAGGGCTGATCACCTTGTTTCAGGCAGGCACCCATTAATTCCTTATAAGAGAATTTAGGTACCTTAGACATTGTAATGAAAGCCTTGAAGTCATTTATTTTTTGAGTATGAGCTATATATCTGATGATGAACAGCTGTTTATTGCATCTTTAATGATTCAAATCTCCATTGGCTTATCTATTTATCTCCTGTAAGGAGTTTTTGTTAATCCTATTCTGATTAGAAGTTTTTGATGTACAAATATATACTTGGAATTCGTAAGGAAGCTTTATTTAAATTATCCTGAATTATCTGAGAAGTAATAATTTTCTGGGAAAAAAAAATTCTAGAATTTCATTAGTGAATAATTTTTAGATTGTACTATATTTTAAGATCCTATTTTAAAATGACACACCCAGAAAGCCAAGAGCTTTCCCGCTCTTTTGTATATGTTTGAAAGACATAGAAATGACATAAAAACTTAACTTTTATTCCTCTTCTTCTAAATAAGTTTTAAGAATCTGTTGAAAAAAATATTTTAAAATGATCAGGTAGCAGCTTTAAGTAGTTACATGATGTACATGTTGATGCCTGATAAGAAATAACAGCAGTGAGAAGGGCAAAGAAACAAATCCAGAAAGTCATAGCTAAGGTGGTGGCACAAGTCCAGTGTCAAAGGTATGGTAAGTGAAATCTAATTTGTCTGATGAGTCAGGAAGAGGCATGCACAACATCTAGACAGTATCTAAGACTGGGGATAGCTTAACTGGATTTGTGTTTTTAAAGCCTCTTCTTTCCAGGTATCTATACGTTTGTCTCAAATCCACCTGACAGGTGGATTAACAGGTGTTATGCTTATTTTACACTGCAAGGAACAGACGAAATGTTGAGTAATTTCCTCTGAACTCACTGGAATTCACAACAGGCATTATTGTAGGGATAAATATTAGTTTCCCAGAATTTATTAGGGTCCGGAGAAGGGTCACAAAGAGGATCAAAGGACTGTAAAATCCGTCACTTGAGAAAAGCCTGAGAAAACTGTATTTTTTCAGTCTTGGGAAAAGAAGGCTTAGGGAAGATTTTACCATCATGTTTCGGGGGTGGGCACAGCAAAAATGTGGGTTCCATGGTGTTGGACATTTCAAAGATTCAGCTAGATAGGATGCTGGGTCACCTTGTCTAGATTGTGTTTTTGGCAAAAAAGTTTGGACTAGACGATCCTTGAGGTCTCTTCCAACCCAGTATTCTATGATTCTTGTCATGCAGTTATTTTCTCCCTAAAAAAAATGACTTTCAAAAGGTATGGTTTTGATGGTAGCCTTTATGTTAACATACGTAATGCAGTGGAATGCAACACAAAGGAAGATACATCCTGGGCTTTGAGAATTTCACTACTACATCCTAACCACAAAGCCATCTTTTTTTTTACTGTATTTATGGCAAAATATGTCTACTGCATTCCAATTCTTGCTAAAATCATATGCAATGTAATTTAGAAAAGGTGTATTTAGCAATAACTTGAAGATCTTTTGTAGGTTAAAGGTTATATGAACAAGAAGATGCTCAAAGCCCACATCACACCACAAGAAGCTGAGTAGTCCTGTACCTTGTTTCTTAACTCTGTTCAGTCTGGGTTTCCACAGTGCATCAACAATCTAGTCTGCAATAAAATCTTCTAGACAGATAGCATTTCAAATTAAATTTAATTTTTTAAAAAAAGTGAGTGCGCATGAAACAGTCTCTCACCCACTACTGCACAAACAACATTTGCTTATGCTTTTACCCATCAAAATGCTTTGAAAACATTTCAAACTTGTTTGTTCAAGATGCTGGAACTACATACAGTAAACATCCATCTGCGTATTAGTCTTAAAAACATTTTGATACAATTAAACAAGGCACAAATAATAAAATAATCTCTATTCACTTATACCAGTGGGCTAGGTTATCTCTTTATGCATGATAAGATTCAGGAAAGAAATTTAGTCAAACTGCAGACTGCGTGAACACCTCATAGTGTCAGAAATTGTGATTTTGAGAGCAAGAGTAGACACAGGACAAGAAGGGTGCAGGCTTTGCATTATCAGTAAAAGGCACTTCTGTCTCTGTAAAATTAAAGGCAGTTGAGTATAATCAAAGCATTTCTAGCAAGCAATTTTTGTAAAAATAAGCAAAAGAGGAAGTCTGTCATTCGGTAAATCTCGCAGTGACAGAACCGGAGTGCTGCCACTACACCACCTCAAGCTCCAGGTTGAATTTTGGTAGAAGTATATAGATCCTGTGCAGGACTGCCTCTGGAAATGCAGCAGCTGAAGAGCACTGGGATGGAGCCATTAACCAAAGACTGTTTATTTTTAACCAATGTTCTTGCCGATTAGACAGATGATTATATCTGTCTGCTGGCAAGAATTCTGTTTCCTGTATATTTCATACTTAGGAATAATAATATTTCTTTTAAGAAGTTATAAATCTCCAGACTTCCTATAGTTAAATTTAGTTTGCTTTAACAAAACATGAATTTTACCAGAAAAGGAAGACTCTCAGTGATACATTCATATATCTCTTTCAGTAATGAGCTGAGGAGTACTATTTGCCAGAGATGTTTTGCTTTGGTGAAGACTTGCTAACTTTCCTAAATGTTAAACAGAAATTATGCAAGCTCTGATTAGACCTATCAGCTTTCTAAAGGGACTATTAAAAGATAATTATGCACAAAAATGATGATCATTGGAAGCAGTGCGCATTGTTCAAAGAAAATGTTTTCTGAAATCTGCAATTATATATGTTGCTGGAAATCTTCCCAAGTAAACTTCATTTTGTAGTTCATCCTCAAGAGATGTCATTAACATAACGATACATTTGTACCAATTATTAAGGCAATATCTGAATTTATTTTCACAGCTAGGTAAATAAGGAGCACACTCCCGGGAACAGTTGTACGACTAGGGTCATATTTGTTATATTATATTGATACATTATTTGTCAAACAGCACTCAGAGAAATAGCTGTAAGAAAAACTATTTTCTAAACTCAAGTGATTTTTCTTTATTTCAGATACCTTCAATGGAAGTAATTGAGCGGGTTAGTTAGATAGACATGTGACAAATAAGTGTACCAGCCTGTCTACTGTGGCTTTGGTATGTTCTGCTGATCTGCTTCTGCTGCTCTGACATTACTGAAAATTTCCTTCTGTTGATTATTGTGCAAGTATTCTGGAGAGATGTAGTTCTGTCTCATAAAATGATTACCCTGGATTTAACTACACTGCTTTCATTAAGGTCAAAGGAAATGATGGCTTATTTTTCTAGTAAGGCCTAGCACAGAAACCTGTGTCCCTAGCCTGGGAAATTTTCAGATGATCTCAGTACTTTTTTTTCAGACTACCTGAGAAGAGATCCTTGATTTTTCAGGAGTCAAGAAGAGATAGCATTTCCATAATGGAAATAATGTTCCTGAACTTTGGGTTATGCATGTATACAGAGTAATGTCTGAGCAGGTTCTTCCTCCAGTTATGCGTTCTGAATATAGGAAAATAATCTATTTGCTGGGACAGAGCATCCAGCTACTTCCTCAGTGTATGCAATCTTAATTAGACAAGACTGGGATGTAATTTAACTTTTATTGTATTGGATACAGTGATTGTACCTTCCCTTTCATGGAAATCTCTTAAGTGTGATTAAAAGTGCCTATTTCTCAGCCAGGAATGAATCATGTCGCTAAACTGAAGTAGGAAACCTGACACCCTGACAGTCTTTAAAACTCTTTTTGTAATTTTTTTTATCAATTAGGTATCCTATGAAGGAAAAGCAAAAACTTGAAGAAGTCCGAATCAGATAGAGGAAACTCTCTCCCAAAATATGAAAAAAACCTGGGGGTTCATATATGCTCATCCTTAGCAGAGTTTTATTTAGGTATAAATTACCTTTTCTCCATATTGTTAAGTGAATTTACCCTCCCTGGAAGACTTCTTCATTTAATTTGCTCATCATGATTATATTAATGAATCTACAGAGAATCTGTCACATATATTTTTCAATGAATAGTTTTTATAGTTAAAGCGTGTTGAAATTAGCAGTCAAGATACTCTCTTAAATGCCCTGAAAGCACAACTATTCCACAAAATGACTTTGGAAGTGGCATTGTGGATTCCACTTATCATTTTCTCTCTGAGATTTGCAGAAAAAAATCATGTTCCATTTACATGGAGAAAGTAGTCTTCTTTCCAAACACCCTGTTCAACAAGTCCCAGATGGATACTGAAATCAGACTGAGATCTTTCTGACTACCTGCTCTCCTGCATTGGCTTCTGCAGTGAGACCCGAAGAAGGAATGAGGAAGGACTGAAGTGGCAGCTGGGTTACAGCCCAGACCCAGATAAGCTTTCTGGCACTTTTGGTACACTGCCCTTCCAAAAGGACAACCAAACCCCACTCCTGCTAGGCGCCTGATATTTAACTGACTGCTTTTAGGCACTAGGTCTTCTGAACAGAAATCAAACAATTTTACAGGTACACTTTCAGACTAAACCAATTTCAAATAATGGCTTTTCCTCCACTGAAGTCATCGTTTTGGAGTGAGCATTTAATGTATTTAGTACTGAAAACGTGAGTCAAACCCACGCCAAAGTAAAATCTGCTGTGAGCCCTGCATTTGCTGTTTGTGCAGGCATTAGGTTTCCTGATTAAGTTTGCAGGATGCCTCTTTTTAAGGGTACAGGAAGTTAAAATACAGCAGTGAAATGAACATCACAAATAAAATCCAGGCACAGGAAGGGAATTGAAAGTGTTTAAACATTTCAAGCTCACTGATGAAGAAAGATTTGAGGAAAAATTATAGAAATTTGGAAGTAAAGAAGGCTATTCAGGATTCAACCTTGACTATGCGACATGGTGTGCAGCCTGAGCTGTATATGTGCTGCATGGGAATGTTCCTTGGGGCAACCCAAAGGGTGGAATTTTGGTTCATGCAAATTCTCATGAGCCTGAGTAGGGAATTTATTCTTGCCAAACAAATTAGATTCCATTTTTAATTAAAGCTAGAATTTGTTTTTTAGTAAGGGTGTATTATATTGAGTTTAAACATGTTCAAATAGTTTGGTCATTTATGTTGTTTCACCAAGCCAACAAGCTTCATTGTACAACCTAAACATTGCTTTGTTATGTTCAAATTGTGTAATCCTTTTTGTGTATATATATTTTTTGAGCTCCTTTTGCTTTTCAGTAATCCTAAGCGTGACCTGGAGAAAATATAAAATGTCCTTATCAGAAAAAATAGTAAATGACACAAAACCCAGGTAAATTTCTATGCGTTGCTAAGGACAAAGCAGTTACGCGGGTTTATCAGAGAGAAATGTCTTTTGGCATATATCAGTCAGACTTCTAGGAGCCAAATAATTTGCATGCAAATTCCCATTGCAATGTAGAAGCCACAAAGGTCAATTCAGTCCTTGGAAGTTTGAGCTGAGAACTGCCAGGAAACGATGGGAACATTAAAGTCCTTTGTCACTGCAGTGAGGCTCCTACGGAGCGAGGGCATGTCTGATTCTACCCACACTTTGGAAAAGGATGCTGAAAGATTGGAAAAGTTCAGGAAAGACCTACAAGCTTGATTTGATGTCCAGAGAGAATTAAGGGACTCGGGGTAGTTAATTAGTCAAACATGTGATGTGATCATGGCCTTCAGAGGTACTTCAGTGGAGAGAAGACTTCCTATAATGACTTCTTTAATTTAGTAAAACAAGGATAATGAAATCCAATGCCTGGAAATTGAATTTAGACAAATTCAGAATAGAAATTATATGCAATTTAGTAGCAAGAGTAAAAAACACTGTACTAATTTGCCTAGAAAAATACAGGATCCTCCATCCTTTAAAGCTTACTACCCAAAAGGTAGTCTGTCTAAAAGATATGCTGCAGATTAAGTAGAAGTTATGATCTATATATGTAAATTATAAGAGAACTTCTCTAGCCCTTAGTATTCAGACTAGAGGATGTTCTGCAATAAAAATCACAAAACCTGGGAAAAATGATTTTAAACTCATCTTGTCATTTGAGCCGTATTTGCCCTTGCGTATGAGGGTGAACAGAAAGAGGATGTATGCACTTGCCTGTCTTACTTTGGCTTCATATGCATCTGCTGCATAGGAAACACCCCGCTGTGAAAAATACTGAGTTAGTCCTTATATTATTATTATTGTTGTTGCTGCTGCTTTGCCTTTATATGTATTAAAAATAAAAGCAGTCAGATACAAAGATGTGTTTTGGGATGAGTAGCCTACACTCACAGGCACAGAGCTTGACAGAGTCCCATATGGCGAACTGGTTTATTTTTATTTATTTTTGCAAAGCTGGCTGTATTGTACTAATTTATTTCAGGAGTATAGGTTTGGTGCTTAAATTTTAGTGGTGTGGATACTTTTAATTATTTTTTAATATGACAGACTGCTAAACTCTGGAGAGGTAAATATGGGACTTTTGCCTGCTCTTGGTCAAAAGAATAAATGTCTCAAATCATCTGTAAAAGGCTACTGCTGGGGACTTGATATGTTTGTATGAGAGATTGAAAGCAGGCAAAAGAGACATAGGTAGCCAATTAAGCACTGCCATCAGCAGACAGGAGTCAGTGATGCCCAATAAGTCAGCAAGAAATATGAAAATTGTGTTCCTTTTAAGAATGTACTGCATGTACATTTCTAAACCTGAAATGTGGCATCCTTACATTCTGATTCTGAAACTTTAAGCTTCTATGAAATTCTGTTATGCAGAAGATACTCATAATTAATTTTTTCTCTTTTTTCCCTTGATTTAGTTTGTTTTTTTTTTTCTTTCTCTATTTGTTGGATACCGTAGTGCCCAACTTCCGGATACCGAGCCCCCAAAATACGTCATTGGCCTCCATGGAAGGTACCAAGCTCAGATCCAAGAAACTTTCTTCATTTAAGTAAGACAACATCCGGAGCTTTACAAAAAGGACATTAAATCCCCTGGCTCAGGGGTTCATGGAGGCACTGCTGCCAACAGGTACCAAGTCTGAGCAGTGACTAATGCCCTGAGAACTGCTATCTCCATGGATGGAACAATGATCCCAAACCTACAGTGACCTGGAAGAGGATTGCTGGAGAAAAAGTTATTATTGTATCTTTTTTTATACCTGAACACAATGGCTAAAACATTTGTACAGGATGATAGGAACTGAAGTTTGAGTCATTTGTCATCCTCAGAGTGTCCAAGTAATGTATCCTGTTTTTAAGAGGATATGTTAAAAGCTTCATTTGATCGAGAGTGCGCCTTCAAAGCAAATGTCCTAATCAGCTTTAAGTATGCTTTGGTTTGCAGTGTGGAGCAGCCTGGGAACACAGAAACTGGTGTCCTTCTGGGCAAAACTAAGACAAAGAACATCTGCCAGGAGCTTATTGACTGTGTGACCATTGCCAGGCACTCAGTCCAAGTCACAGGCTTTGTAGTGGATTGTGTCAGTCCCTCCTGATGGGACTACAACACTGTGTAGAAAGCAATGAAAGATTCAGGAAGCAATGAAAGAGTCACAGTGGTAAACCCAAAAAGCATAAGGAGGAATATGGCTGTGCAAACGCAGTTGATAGGCTTGGCTGCATTGGTTGCAGATGAGAAGTAGTTCTGGGAGTGGCTGCCAAGACTTTTTTCTCTAGAAATTATTTAAAATTTCATACCTAGCTCCTGTGAACTTCTCCCAAGGAATACACCCTAAATGTGAATTCATGGATCCATGTTCCCTCTTGAGCCATCCCTTCTAGCAAGGGTAGTGATTGTGTCCCATTCCTTGCTGGCAAGGGCATTTAACTGATACCCAATCATGACTTCAGCAGCTTCTAGCTCTGATTATGGTCATCCTCATTTTCGGGACACATTTTGCATTTAAAGACATCTTTGGATGCTAACTAATATTTTCAAATGGTGCTTTAGCATGTAATTACATAATCCATAGAAAAGGATGGCTTACTCCTTTCATATTTTGGAAATATGGAAGATAAGGGGAAAGAGAGAAAGAGACTTCCAACAGCCCATTCTTTTTAAGCATTTATAAACATACCTCAATAATTTGATGATAAAATCTTGATATTTATTAAAAGACGACTTCTGTTATCCCAGCCTTGTCTTTAAAATCCATCCTTTAAACTCCTAGCTATTTACAGACCATCACTCTTTTGCCAAGGCATATACATTTAGGACATCTTTTGTTTCATTCCATCCCTTCATTTTTTTCCAGTTCACCAATATCTTTCTTTATCAAGCAAGCACAGAGCTGTCAACAAGTGAGAACAACAAAAACAGTTTTCAAAAACTCAGGGAGGAAAGGAATTGAGGTGATTGCATGGTGATTGTGGAGAGGTCCCTCCTGTGCCCTATGTTTCAGAATTTACTGTGAAACCCTGAGGTCTCAGATCCCAATCCCAGAACACAGATCTTGGCATCTCAGGGTAAGGGGAAGCCAGCACTTGGTGAGTAGGTCCTTAGTTCTTTCAAATCTTTATCTGCCTTCTAGGTAGGAGACCTGCTTGTTTTCTTTCTAACCCTCATAGAAATTGAATTGTGTAAAGTATTTAAACTGAACCAAATGGGACTGGGCGGAAAAAAGAGCTGACGGGGGGCTTTCTTTCCACTTTTGCCTTATCCTTTATTGAACATGGCCTATTCCAGGAGCTGTAGTATATAGTGGAGAACTGGAGCAGCTGTAGCATCTAAATGTGACCTGTGGATTGACATGAGTAATCAGAAATCTGTGGCACCAACTATGTACACGTGAACATCCACCTTCCCTTGAGCTCTGAAATAAAAACTGACAGTTCTGTGCATCCCCAACTGAGAGTCTCTTGCTTCAGCTGCAAGTCAAACAACTCAGCTCCTTGACCTTAGAAACACTGGCTCAGCAAGGAAGACTTGAACCCAGGCTCTCCAGGGAGTACCAGTTGAAGGTAAGGATTAGACAGGAGCAAAAGGACTTAAAATCTTGAGCTGCTTCTAATGCTGTTATATTCCTTTCCATATCAACCAAAAGCTGCCACCTCTCCATTTCCGAGGGGCAATATGTATAAATACTTCCTAAGGCCTCATACTGAAAGAAAAGAAACCTCTACATTGTTCCAGCACTCTTTTTAGGCAGTACCTTTCAGTAACAGTAGGAGTTTACTTGCCTGCCTGAACCAGAAGACACAGGGCAGGAGTAATGTAAAATGATATTAGTAGGCACAGTCCATTAGGCTCCCATTGTGACAGTGAAGGAATGAAAAAATGGCTGTAGATGAGTCCATGAAGTTAGACCAACTGTGTAACAGGAATAGGATTTTTTTTTTTTTTTTAATCTATAAATATTTATTCTGGAGAAAGCATACTAGGTGATTACAGTCGCAGATGCTCTTCTGGTCAATATTTGACTAAAGAAAGCAATCAGTTCTTCTAACAGTAGCAAGAAAAATATAGCATGAGGAATAATGAGTACATTTTAAAAAACTCCTTTAAATTAACTCAACTTCTAAACAACTTATTTAAGAGCAACGTTTGAATGTTACCAACAGATTTGAAAGCATACTAAAATAAAACAAATGCATATGACAATTTTCTTATCTTTTAATAGCAAAAATCATTTGACAATAAGACAGTGAATTTACTAATGTGGCCAGACTGCATCAGAGTTCTCAACTTTAATTAAAATTATAGTGGCTTCAAACTCAGAATTCATCACTTCCATCAGTTCAGTCTGGCAGGTAATATAATGTAGTTATTATTTTTGCCCTACATATGCAGCATCTTTGTCAAAATAATAGAATCTAAATTGAAACTAGTAATCTCGTGCTGGGTTGGATCCAATTAACCTGACAAAATCATTATGTGAGCATAATTTTTTTTTCTCATTCTGCACAGATACGCTGTCTCCAAAGACGGAAAGCAGATATCATACAGACTATAACTCTTCCACTTGAAAGGCAACACTTTCCTCTTAAAATAACTCAGAATATTCTATGCAGCATTGAGTACTGCTTATCAGGGGATGTTATAGCAAATGTCATCCCACCTACATTTATGTGTCTGCAGCCAGAACAGGGACCCAGTGTTCTATTTTTCTCTTAGCAAATGGGTAGTGATCTTCTGCACAGAAGAAAGACACTCATCATATTGCATGTTGAACAGCTTCTGCTAGCCAGTAGAAAGCACTGATGGGTGGAGTGTAACCGAAGTACTGCAATTTTTTAGTGTAGAGACAGCTTTAAAGAGCCCTTCATGGCTTCGAAACATAAATTTGTTCCCCTTAAAACCTGTCTCTTTTCTCTTTGATGTTATCAGTTCACAAAAAAAGTGGTCTTAATGCAGGGTTAACTGATAACAAAGGTATAAAAATAAAGTGTAAGCTGCCAGTATCATCTCATTGCAATCAATACAACCATATCAAACTTTTTAAAAATTATTTTGTAAAATTTTGTTCATCAAGAACTGTTGTATAACATGAAAACCCCTAATAGTCTGGAAGATTTATTCTAACTTATCCCAAATTCTTTCTGCCCTTTAAATACCTTTTCCATGAAAAATTACATTGAGAATTCTCCACCTAGAAGTGTTTGATCACAATGAACACCTGTCTGTGCCCATACTAACATTTTTGGATATGCTTTGTTCTGTCAGCTACAGAGATGACTTCTTCATACATTGCTGCAATTTTCACTGTGGCAGGGGAAAATCGTTGTCTCATAGGTAGAAACACCATCATCATCTCATCACAGCTTTTGGAGACACAGCAAGTGCTTGATTTCCTCACTTGAGAAACTTGAAGTGACAAATGTTAGATTGGTACAACCCATGTTCCAGAAGGGGATCAAAGCAAAAGAAACTTTAAAAACCAGAGCTGTACTGCTCAATGACACCCGTTAGCATCCAGGTGGCTTCCAAGGAGACATGGCTTGGACACCTTCACTGGTAGGTCTTTTCTAGTCCAAATCATTTTGACAGAGAAGAGTTAAGGAGTGAAAGGCACACAGTTTTATTACCTTTACTGTGTAGGATGGAGGGGATGGGTTCATTTGGTGAAGTCTGTGTGTTGTGTAGCTGGAAGTGGTCATGTCATTGTTACGGCTGAGCTTCAGACATAGCAGGACGTAAGTCTGGGAAAGAGACACTCTGTTCTGAATACATTGTAAGAAGAGAAAGAGCACTTGGAAAATGCCTTACTTACTCAGATGCATTTTCTATAGTAATCAAATGATCAAAATCAAAACCCAGAGCTGGTGTGGGATCGCAGAATTTCAAGCAATCAAGCAAAACAGACTGTATTCTCCACTTTCCAAAACACACTCTTAATAAAGAAGAGGTGTAGTGGGATTGAGTTCATTACTTATTCCTTGGCCCAGAAGGAACTATTAAGAGTTGAATTCCTGCTGAACTCACAAAATTAAACTACTTTAAGAAGTTTTTTGGGGACCACAGGGAAATAATTATTTTTCTAAGGAGAATAATGAAAAGAAGAATAGCAAACAAAATTAATAATTCTTCATTTCCGCTATGAAAGCTGATTGAATTGGATAGCTAGTGGCTATACATGAGGACAAAGGCAAAGATTTAAACTTAGCTTTGAGCTGTGTGTGAGTTGCACGATTTTGGACAAACAGCACAAGAATTTAAGACAGAATGGATTCTAGAATAGTATTATTAGTAATGGACACTGGAAGGAGTTCTTCAGAGTCCTAGGGGGCAGACCTAGGGGGCTTCTTGACCTGTTCAGTCAAGAAGTATGAAATATTAATTTCCAGACTCTAGGTCCCTTTGTTTTAGAAGAAGAATGATCTTCTTAGTGCTGAATTAGAACCAAAGTACCAATTTTTATTTTTAAATTGTTAATAACTTAATTTCTGAAAAGCTTATTCCACCAGTTCAGCAGGGTTAAATGAGTTGGCAATGGTAGAGAAATGAGTGTCAAAACAGTACAGAAAAAAATTTTGATTGAGTATGCCTCCCTCCAAAACTCCCTACAGACTTTCATCCTATTAGAAAATTCAGGTTTAGGATAGTTAACAGCACTGTAGCCCACATTAGCTTTCCATGTAAAGGCTGCCCCAAAAGCTCTCTCCTTCCTCCCACCCTTAAGTAATGTACACCAAACTCCAAATTCTTTCAGGTTAAGGCTGAAGAAGAATATGTTGATGATATTCATCCTTCCATATGAGTGGGAAGAAGATTTGACACAGCAAAAAGGCAAAGGAGACAGGACAAAGCATTTATCTGACCACCTGCTTTGATAAATTGTATAATTAATAATTTGGTAGGAGGAAGGTAGTGGTTAGCCAGCCAAAAGCACTAATGCTTTGGAAGAAACTATACATCCAAAATGAAAAGTGCATTTCGTCTAGGGGACAGCTCGAGATTGATTAAGACAACAAACAAAGATTTTTCTTGTGTTTTTAGCTGAAAATGTAGCTGTTTTAAAAAGCATCATCACAGTTAATTTCTGAACAGCAGCTATGCCGCACAGAGCCACTTGCTTACTCCCCTCCAGTGGGTTGGGGGAGAGAACAGAAGGGTAGAAGTGAGAAAACTTGCTGAGATAAAGACAGTTTAATAGGTAAAGCAAAAGCCATGTACACAAGCAAAGCAAAACAAGGACTTCATCCAACACTTCCCACAAATAGACGAGTGCTCAGTATTCTCAGGGAAGCCAGGCTCTGCCCCAAATCATCGCTACCTGAGGAGACAAACATTGTCCATCTAAACAAGTCCCCCTTCCTTCTTCTTCCTCCAGCTTTATATGCTGAGCATGATGCCACATGGTCTGGAATATCCCTTGGGTCAGCTGGGGTCAGCTGTCCTTGTTGTGTCCCCTCCCAAATTCTTGTCCGCCCCCGCCGTCTTCTGGCTGCTGGGTGGGCTGAGAAGCAGAAAAGGCCTTGATGCTGTGCAAGCCCTGATCAGCAATACCTAAAACATCCCTGTGTTATCAACGCTGTTTCCAGCACAAATACAAAACATAGCCTCGTACCGGCTACTATGAGGAAAGTTAACTTGATTCCAGCCAAAACCAGAACAAGCACTCAGAACCATCATAGCCACCTTCGTCTGATTTCTATTATTGTTCCTGAATTATTGTCATCACCAATCATGTACAAAGAAAAGCTTTAATTGAAGAGAGTTGTTCTGATCCTTCAGTGGGTCTGAAACTTAACTGGAGGATGCAAATTGAAGATTTGAAGGCGAGTACAATCGAACACAGCACTGTATAATAAATGAGGCTGGCTGAGGGGTGATGAAAAGTCCTACAGTACAATGCAGGAATGTGTTGGATGAAGCTTTTGCAGTCGTAGGAAAGCTTAAAGTCGAGAATGTGCAAAGAAAAACTGCCTGAAAGATCAAGAGATATTGAAGCTTATTTTCCTCATATACTTTACTGTAAAAAACCCTAACAGGTTAATCAGTGAAAAATTTTGTTTTGATTTCTTTTTCCAGGCCAAATATGCCTGTACCTAGTGGCTGGGGCAAAGACCAGAAACCAGAAAGATGGTGGGAACACAAAAATGTCTTGTTAAACTAATTTATATGTTTTTTTTCATCGCAATCTTGATCAGGACATCAGAGCAACAGTATAGAGAGAAGCGTTTAAAGCAAGGGTGATGCAAGTGAAAAATCCGACTCAAGGGCTGAAACAGAGCTAAGGCCACCTAAGACAGTAAAAAAAAATTAAGAGGTGAAAGGAGCTGCTTGGTTCACCTTCCCTATGAACTTTGTTGTGTGCATTTAGTCTGGAAAATGACAATTCCTTCTTACACCACAGCAAGCAGCAACCATCAGGTTTTTCATGTCACAGATTGTTCTGGGTGAAGTTCTCAGTAGTTCTTGCCAGCGTGAAAGGTGGCTTTGCAAATATTTTGAAAATATTCAGAAAATTCCTTGGTAGCCTCGTGGTGTGGGCTGTCACGTAGGACGAGGATATTTTTACACTGCACCATATTTTAATAACTGCATGTGAAGGAAGCTCTTGAACAGGACTAGATGTTTTAGGAGACTGATTAAATATAGTATGTAATTTTTTGCTTGCAGCATCCAATTTAAGTCTAGATTAAGCTAGTCAAGAGTGCAAAAAAGCTCTTTGAAAGGTATCATGCATGACCATGATTGATCAGTGGGGGTTGTGCTACATTTCAGCAAGGTGTAAGGACAGAAGTAAGAGAAAGAGGAGAAATAACCAGTATTAATCAGGTAAATTACTCCTTTGCTTGGGAGTTTCAACATGAATATGTTTTCATGGGTAGGTCGTTGTCAAGAGCTGTTTCTGCAGCAATTAATTCTGTTTGGACTTTTCAGTGTTTTGCCTCAATGTGATGCCACAAAGATGAAAAAGATGGAGACAGCTTATCAGAAAGCACGCCTGTGTAAATAAACAGTTTCTAGTGCCCCTCATTAATCGAAACCCATGGTCACAGTCAGGACTTGCAAGATAAGCATGAAAAATTGCTTCTCCTTGCACCCCTGTGGGTGATCCATGCATCCGAGGCTGAAACACACCAAATTCAATGTTTTGCCACCACTGCCTATGTTGTTCCCTTTATGAAGACTGCAGGTTTTTAATTGCCCATCCCTAGGAAGCCTCTCAGTTCAAGACTCTCATTTATATTTTGACTACCCTCTTGGTGGGACCCTTGTAGTATGTTAAATAAGGTTTAAATAATGTTGCTGGCAAACAGCTGGCATGCTTGACTTATTACTAAGGCATACAGATTTAACTCCCGAAAATCATGATGTGGGAGATCTCACTTCATTACCTTTACAGAAGAGTGGTCTGCGACATACTCTGAGTCATACAGTGATGCACTGACACTATAAACTGGGGAAACAGGAGAGAAAATGTTTTCCCTTTCCAATGACAATACGTAAGATGTGAAATGAATGCTATGGTTGATGAGGCTCAGCAGGCAGTAGATTTGACACAACGCACAGGATTTCACTGAAATCACTGTGTGTCACCTTCTCCAGACACTGACATAAATGACTTGAATGAGAGAATCTTGACTTAAAAGAGGAAAAAGAAGACATTGCTGGAGTTTGGCAGGCGCTAGAAATTTGACGTTAACAGGCTGTTTGCAGAAAGTGTGCATTTTTTCACTGAATATATGAATTATTTTAAGTAGTTTGGAAGATTTCTTCTAACCTTATATGTCCAAAATCTCAATCTTGGATAGTTATTCTAACTTCAAGAAAACAAGGCAGTAGTCTTCATTAATATAAGAGCATATATCACTTTTTCATCCTTTTAAATAAAGCAGATATTTTGTTCTAAAACCATGGTCATGATATCAGCATTGCATTTTCAGATAGCTGAAAATAAATGAAATGTGAGCACAAAATCCCATCATGTAAAATCCATGGTGTGCACTCCATCAGCTGTTTTTGTTAGGGGATTCTTTGGTAGGAAAAGAAGTGCTTGGGGTTATTTTTGTAGCCTCAGCACCTGATTTAAATAGACAACTGGATGAACATGGAAAGGTCCATGAGAGGGAAAAAAGCCCCGGTCCCAGACTCTAAGTGAGGCTCTCCGCTGCTATGGGTATGTGCAGATCATGGTGTCCCCTCCCAGAAACACCATCACATGAGTCCAGTGCAGACCTCTAACTTTAAAAGGGGTTAGCTGGAAAAATGGGAAAATTATTATCCAAATTACATGAACTGAAAAATCAAACAACTCATTACCTAAAGCTTATAGGAGAATGAGCTTAAACAACATTTCCTTGCTAAATTTCTTCTGCTAGAAACTACATGGGATTGTGAGAAAGACCAGCCCCTGACAGTGGAATAATCTGGTGAGATAACTGAAGAATATGTGCATTAAAAAATATTGCTGTCTGTACCTAACACCTTTAATATATGGCCTGAAATACACATGTAATCAGCTACACCAAAACTTATTTGTCATGAGTACCAATCAGCTGACCGAAATTTTTCTAGCTTACTATTTTCAAAAAGTCACGGAAAAATCATTATCATAAAAGAGAAGGGCAGAGATATACACCACTCTTGCATGCAGGCACCTGGAGTTTTCCATTTTCATAGCTATCTCAATCTCACACGGTAAGTCGCTCCATTATGCGATTCTGAGTCCCGTGCTGCTTTGCTGGCTGCGTGGGAGTTCGCACCCACACCCATGATCTCTCCACGGAAGAGAAGAGCCACAGGGCTGCCCCTCTGCTCTTCCCAGGCACCGAAGGTCTTGGTTATCAAAACTGTTTTCTGCTTCCCAGCTCCATGAGATCCATTCCTCTTCCCTGTGATAACTCTGCTATGAAGCCTGACAAAGTGTCTTCTGCTGACATGAGAATGACAGTAACCTACTTTATGCAATACATTTGTCTCCATGTTGTAATGCCTGTCTACAAATATGGATGTAAAATAAATAGTGAAATTAAGAATTATTATTTTCATTTCAACTCCCTTTCAAATACGTTTCCGCTTCTGATATTATAAAAGCATTCTTTTATAAGGAAACTCAACATTTGGATTTTGAGTTGTTTGGAAAAATTCAAGATTGTTTCCAATCTTCGAAGTCACGTCTCTTATTTCATTGTCTTTCACTGTCAGAAACTGCAGTCATTAGAATAATGCTAGTTCTTGTTAATGCTGTTAGGATGTTCTACTTCAATTTTATTAACATGGGTAAAGAGAGCTGTTTCCTCACTGGAACATTTTCTCTTATTTTTTCATAGCAAGCACATCGTTTTTCTTCTGTTGTATAATTCAGTGTTCAGTTTTAATGGCAATGCAAACACAGATTACTTTTATATTTAGAAGAAAATAAGGTAAGAAAACAGAAAAGAGTATTTTGCTAACAAGTTATTATGACCTTTCAAAAAGGACAGAAAATTTATGCCACATTTAATTTTTTCCAAGAAAATTAAACTTTGATTTAGACAAAATCAGCATGATTATTTCAAAAGATGTTTTGATGAAAAATTCACAGCCATCTCTGTATGGAAGTAAACACCTACTAGCACTGCCAACACTTAGTCATTGTGGCTGTATCATAGCTGTTTCTACAAATCGCATCACAGCAAGGTGTCTTCTTTCAGAGTTATTGTTTCTAATTATATTATTTTACTGCTCTTGTACTGTCTTACTTTTGAAAGCCTAGAAAAACACATTCCTGCGGAATTTAATGCTATTATTTAATCCTCTGTAATTATTTCCTTAATTAATCTTAATTGTGTAAGAGATATGAAGTGACAGAAAAGTGTGTTTGCAGGTGAGGCAGAACCATGACGCTGCCCTTCCCCCATCCCATTCCCTGAGTGCTGTGCTTTAAATGTTCTACCAAAGCCAGGCAAACCAGCGCAGGAGGTTTGGAGTACCATTAGCCTTGCACTTAATGGAGACCTCCACAGTCATTCGCTGAGCACTTGGTGCCGATATGCTACTTTTTGAATGTGTTGCAATCATATTACCCAGGACATTTAAATTCATTTCCTGTATTTTTCACCCTCAGTGCATATGCACATATGCATTTTATGCGTCCATGCACTGGTACATATGTACACATACGTACATGGCAAGCAAGGCAGACACACCCTGCATCTCTCCAGCTTTCTTCCAATTATGAAATTATAATTGTATTTGCTGGCAGTGGGTGGTCTGCTGGGTAAACACAGACTATATCTGCATACAAAGTGCCTTTGAGTCATTGATCTGTATGAGTCATTTAATCGAGAGGTGCACCAGCATGTGAGTAAATGTAGGCAACACTTTACAGCAAACATATTTAATATATTTATGTACTTGTAAAATTCCACTCTGTAAGGAAAATGACAACAGAATAGCCCTTAAAAATAAACAGAAAATGATAGAGTTGTGAGCAACAAGCAGCATGTATTTGCCCTGATTTCTTCTAAGGGAATTTTAGAAATCTTACCTGGAGAAAGAACAGCAAATGTTATACTGTGAGACAATTGAAAAGGCAGTGGATGCAATGAATTGCAAAAGGCTACAGGAAAGCATTGCTAATTGTGTTAGCTGTACGCACTTTCTGAATGAGAAAGTCTTGGGGGAACAAAAGGCTAAGGTGGTTGTACAAATAAAAAGGCTGAGCTCTTCTTGGGGTGACGCCTGCGGGAAGGCTTATGCCAAGATCAGGGCACCGTCTGGACCGAGGTCAACGGTAGTGATGGAGGGGACAGGGTGGAGGCGTGGTCCCCTTCCCCAGACACTTCTATCCGCAGGGTGAAGGGGACAGGAGGTGGTGCAGCTTGCTGACAGAGGAAGAAGGGGACCCGCAGTGGAACGAGAGAGCTGGAGATGAGGAGCTGGGAGCTACCAGGGGTGAAAGACTGCAGAAATGAGAAGGGAAGTAAGAGGGGAAAAGAGAGGAGCAACATCACTTTGCACAAGCATTGACACCTCAAGAAAAGGCTTGCTTAGGTGCCAGGGAAAGCTGTAGATGGCTTGGTGGTAGGAAGATATGCACAAGACAGGCATAGAGGTTTTCTCTTGGCATAGCTACTGTCAGTCTCTGGGTACTGGCTTCCAGAATAAAGGGAAAAAGGGGACTAATTTGGGAGTACTGTTTTCAAAAATTGTCTTTTATTATCATATATAAATAATATTTTGAATCTTTCAGAACATTCAATGGCAAGTTCTCTCTCCTTCTCACAGCTGGTGAAAGAAGTTAGTAAAAAGAATTTGAGCTGGTGCATTTGCATCTCCTCAGAGAGTTGTAATGGAAAGCGAACTTGAAATCTCATGGCCTTCCTTGCTTTTGTTCTGAATTTCTGGCTTTAAAAAAAAAATTATTTTTGGAAAGTTATGAAATGAGACTCACTGTATGGGAGCTGAGAGGAGAAAGGAGATTTGCATGCATCTCGTGATGCAGGATGGACTATTTCAGCATGGATATTTGAGGAGCAAACATTTGAGCTGTAAATAACTAGAGAAAACTCTGAACACCTTCAGAGAGGTCAGAATGCTTGGAGGAAGGGTATACAGCTGACAATTAATTGAATTATTGAAAAAATCAGGCTGTTGTACAATTGAAAGGAAATTTACACTGCTCATGTCTTCTGCTCTAATAAGTGTTCAAGTCCAAAACATCGCTTGCAAGGACAAGATGTGAAAAATAAGCAAGAAAACAGCACAAAGAAACCGATATTGTCATTATGAAGATCAATTATAGATTCTTTTTCAGAATATTTGGCTCACTTCTTATCATTCTATCTCAGAAAAGGATGTGACAGCAATAAAAGGTTCACAAACAGATAAGAAGTGCTATAGAAAAGGCTACTCTATGGAAGGAAATTGAAATACTGTCTCATTTAGAGAGAGCATGAGTAAGAGGAGACATCCTATAAAAATATGCTATAAAGTAAATGTAGAGGGGAGAAAATAATATAAAGGCGGCAATTGTTCTAGAATTGTTGCTCAGCAGGAAAGCAACTAAGGAACTAAAGGAACTAAATCTGATTGAGCTAGAAAAAAAAAAACACCGCAAATGAATCTAAAGATTGGTTCAGATTCAGAGCTTGGTATCAGCAGCTCAGGAAGATTTTCATGTCAACTTTCTTCCACATAATTTCTTTTAAATACTTCAGATTTCTTTCTCTAAAATCTGTTTATGCATTTCTAGTTTCAGCTCTTGTATTTCTTTTCTCTTTAAGATTCCTATTGTTTCATATGTTCTCATTCTTTCTTGTACTCATTCTTCCAGTTGCCTCCATTGGTATAGGAGATTGTTAATCCAAATAAAGGACTCCAGAAAAGCTCATAATAATTGCGAATATTTTTCATAACTTGTTTTGACGTGGGAGACATAATAAATCTTAAGATATTTATGCTTATATGCTGCATAAATGTCACTATTCATTTTGAATTGATAAACAAAACAATTGTTTCTTACCCTCCTCTCCCACTTCTCTTTTATTTCCAGGGAATTTATTTTTAGAGGAGGAGTTCCTGTGGATGAATTCCAAGAATAAACAGACACTTTGCCTTCTACTTCTACCACACTGTGAACTTTCCCTCTCCATTTGAGTTGCAGACACAGCTGAAAACATAAGAGTAGATGTATACAAATGTCTCAAGTGATTAAAATTTCAGTCTTCAATCTGTACACACAGATCACTGGTAACTACTTTCAGCAAATTAACATATTCCATAAATATAACATTTTATATATCTATATCTATGTCTTTCAGCAGTAGCAGAATGCATTCTGGCTCTTGGTTTATCCATTACAATATTGTTTATAATCCCTTAACAAAATAAATTCACATCATTTTTTTGATCATATGAACTGAACCAAGTCAGGTCAGCATAACTTTAAGTGTGACCCTTGACCAAGCACTAAACAATTATGTTAACCTCACTGTTAATTTCTCCAGGGAGAACTTGGTAGTTTATATCTAGGTTTGGATGCTTAGGCTGTTATACACAAATATACTGTTTTATTTTCTGCACCTAATAATTTCGCCTCATCAGGTGGTATTTCAGTGCCATCTCTGCTTGATGTCCCTTCTGAGTGCAGATGGCAGGGGCCCAGTGTCCCTGGTGGAGCTGCACAGGTTCTATAAGGAAGGCAACTGAGCTCTCAGACTGTGTGCTTCTTCTGTTCCCCAAAGACAGCAGCAAACAAAAGATACCTCATATTTTGAGGTTTTCTTATATGGCTTGGGCAGTAGCAGTGATGTTCTCTTCATTGATATTTAATGGATTGCTCCACACAGAAATCAACTTTTGTATTTCTAAACAGAATCAAAAATCAGTGTTGCTGTGCCAGTGGCACTGTCCTTCAGTCCCTTTCTCTTTACTTTGCAAACATTTTTGTGCTTTCTTCCAGGATGTTTCTTACATATTGAATACTCTCCTCTCTAACTGATCCAAATGGGTCCTTCTCCTTTAAATTTCTCTTTAAAAGGGTTTAGATGTAGCCTTTCTTCACATTATTTCCAACTGGTGACCTTGGACACCTCACCCACGCCTCAGGCTTTCAGAGTGCTGTGTATGGCACTAATTCTGACACAGGGAACTTTTTAGCTGTAGCTCAGCTGAGAGCTTGGATCGGTGGCAGCAGAACCTTTAGTGGTATTTTATGGTCCAACCATTGTGCCACACTTGTTCATAACTCTGCAAAATCCAGGCTGTGGTGAACACAATGAACAATCCATATGGCAACTGAAATCTGGTGCATCTGGGGCACTGAGGTTTATACATTCATGTTTTAGGTAAGTTTTCAAAACATCTCTCATGCTGGAGCAATGACTTTCTCCCTGGGGATTTAACTCCAGTTCCAATTTGTTTCCCTTCTGTAAGCAGCTCATGTAGTTCTGCATTTAATGAAAAACAGTCTCAGATTGCTCCATAAGGCAAATTATTTACCCTTCCACCACTTGCTTAGGAAAGAACTGTAAATGCACCGCACAAATGGTGAATGCTGCACATGGGATTTGCTAATGGCTTTCACTGCAAGCATCTGATCAGCTGTCTGTAAGAAATATGAAGCTTTTTGGAACAGCAGCTTGATTTATTTCAAGATAGTTAATTATATAAATAAATAATTTGAAATATTGATCCCTCTTTCTTTCCTAGTAAAGTCACATTTTCCACTGCTTTCACTGAGAGTGCTAGAGGGGCTGGAACAAGAGAAAAGTCTTATTGTTACTCCTCCAAACTATCAGGATTTCTGAGTCAAGTCACTTTCACACACCTTCTTTCTCGACATGAAATGCAAAAGAGAATAAATAAGTAACATTTTTCAATGAAACAGTTAAATAAGCAAGGAGATAATTTATCTTCCAAAACAATCAAAAATATCGCTTCATTGGTTTATGTATTTTGATTCAAGATCGGGGTTTAACTAAGGGATTACAAAATTCTGTAGAAGTATTTCAGGAAGAGACAAGTTGACACACGTAACAAAAACAATCCGCTCATTTCAGTCCTGATAAAGGCTTTTCATCATAACTTGCACAACACCTGCCTGAAGGCTGTCTCAAATACTTACCCAGGGCTGCTACAGTTTTGCTTGACAGCTGGTCCTTAATGAATCCAATGACTATTGAAATGTACGTGGTACTGGTTTAAGTTTGCAGGAAATTTAAGCCACCCAAAAAGAAAAGTACAATGAATTATATTTCCAATGATTGTGTGTAAAAAAATTAAAAATGCTTTGTCCTTTCCAGATCTGAGTACATCCAGATCTGTCCAGTCACTGTCCTGATTATTTTTCATAACATTTTTGGTCTTTGTGTCTGTCAGAAAGACCTGGTTATTATTTCAAGTTCTCTAAATGTTGGTTATTATTTTCTCTGTTAGGCCTATGTCCCATGGCATTAAGAATCTGGGGTCACTAACTCCTCTTCTATCAGAGGCAAATCTGTGCTGAATGACTCCCAATACAATATTTTATTTTGAAAATCTGGCCAGTTGTTTTGGCTAAATAGAAAAAGAGCCCACACGTACTGCATCTGCTTGTGACAGCAGAGGGATTGGACTCAGCAGAAAAGCAAGGTCTTTAAATTCCTTTAAGTTTTGAAAATCTGGTTCTGGAAATGCTGAACATTTCTCAGTCTAGTTCCAGAAATCATATGATGTAAATTTCTAACCCAGCTCACGGCACTAACTCACTTTAAATTTATTCATGTAGCTTTGAGGATGAATAGGAAAACTGAAAATCAATTTAATTCACAAAACTGTTAGAAATCCCAGAACAGAATTAGATTGATTCTTGTGAGAGGACATGAAAAGCTATGATTTATTTTTTTTAAATTTAATTAGAGACGGCACTAGACCTGAGGAGCCCAACTAGCCATAGTGAATCCAGAAGAGTCCCTGAAGGTCTGTGAGATGAGGGAGGAAGTACGTGGGATACTTCTGCTATCTCTGTTTATTTTGTCAAAGGCATGTCACCCCTCATAAATAACACAGTAAGAGCACCATCTTATTGCAAGGAGGCACATGATGGCAAAATCATTTCACACTCAAGCTGTGTTCTCTGTCATGAAAAAGGAAGAGTAGAACAACATTTTCTCTTGACGCACATGCTATGCAGCAGGTGTCCATCCACAGCAGCGGTCCTGCCCCAAGGCAGCTGCAGACATTCCCTCAGTGCCCCTCTCAGCACATTCAGGTTGTTCATGAGGGTATCCAATTCCATAACATCTGTCATAACACTTTGAACAATTCTGAGACCTTTCCTTGGTTTGGATATGCACAATGAAAATGTATAGATACATATGTTATTGATATTTGCCTCATTTTATTAGCTGCATTTTCATTTGATTTCCATTAGCCTTTTAAAATCAGAAACCCAGCAAAAAGTCAAATGGATGGAGGAAACAATGTTTACTACCAGCTATGAACTACAGCTCCTGCTGGGTGAAGCTAAGTGCTAGAAGCAACTCTTTATCAATGTTATGTCTGAACATTTAAAAAAATCCTCCAAACCTTTGACCAATATAATTAAAAACCCTTCAAAAATCTTTTGACAAACAAATCACAATGCTATTATTAAACCAGTCTTACTATTATGTATATTTTTCAAAGAGCTCTTCAACCCATAAATTAATCTTTGACATGCAGTTTTTCTTTGTCATAGCATATTAATCTTATGCTTTTGAAGGACACCTTAAACAAAACTGGGGAAAAGAAAATAAAAGGAAAACTCAGACCTCTTGGAATCACAACATAGCCCAGATTACACAACAAGGAAGGACTCATGAGTTTCAAGAGAATAGAAACCCAAGATGTCTTAGAAGAATTCATGACCCATTTTGAAGCACTTAGGAAAGACAACTAAAAGATGTTTTCAAGACTAGCTTTGTTCTTTTTTAACTGAAGACCACATTTTTGGAGCCTCAAGGCGCAAAACTTGCTTATTTGGTGCTTCCACCTGTCTGTTCAATAAGCTGTGCTTCATGAACAGTTTAAAGCAACTGAAAGCCAACTTTCAGAGCCAGGAAAAATAAGGAAAGCCTACTACTAGACACTGCTGTTCTAAACCTTCAGTGTGTGCTCTGAGTAATTTTTAAACTAATTCCACCTTGATTATAAATCAATAGCAATATCATGTGTGAGAAAAATATACAGGAAAAGGGTGGCAATGCTCACAGATTTTACATAACTGAGCTGGTCAAAACAGTCATGTTTTTTGTCTTGTTGTCATGAAAATATTTCATTTTAGAAATGTTTGTGGTCAGATATTATCTTTATCAGAACACCACATCATGCGTTGGTCTTTAGCACTGCTGAAATTCAACAGACTCCACAGCAGTTTTTGTCAATATTCAATCCCTTTTGTGATCAGGTCAAAATGAATTTTATGCTTAGACTTTGGCAGCTTGCAGCCTATAAACGCCTGATACACTCTACAGTATTTTGGTTAATTTTGCCTTGGAACCACAGTAATTTTCAGGTTTAGCTTGGGCCGGCATTAGCACTACCTACTTGTTTTATCTTCGTACCATTTAATGTTGGAATTGGTGTTGAAAGTAAAGGTCAAGAAGCTGGGATGCAGCTGCAGAGGGGCTGTGGTAAAGCCAGGGGCACAGCTGCGGTGCCCCACGTGTGAAGATTTGGCCAGGACCACAACCCAGTTCTGTGGGGCTGGCCCAAGGCGTGGGCCTGACTCAGAGCCCAGGCAGAACACCGAACCATTAGAAGAGAGAAGAGGGAAATTCAAAGTAAACTTCCTCTTCCAGATTTTTCATGGATAAACTGCGCATTCCTTTGGAACTGTAGCTCAGCAACTGCAGGGAGAGGTCATAAAAGCTAAGAGTCAACTTCCAGGCTTCTGCTTTGCCAAACAGCAAATGGGAAACGGAGGAAACAGAGCTCCAGATGGGAGAGCCCCATTGTCTCCATTGTAGTTGCACAGAAGAAACATCAAACTTGCAAATGATGGCAGGGAAAGATGACTCCATATCACACAATGTTGGTGCAATGCTAGTGCACTGCTGCTGTTGTGGAAAAGATAAAAAATATATTTTATCTTAGATCTTACTTAGGAAAGTTAAAAACTTTTGAAAAATAAAATACCATTTGGACTGAATTATTTTATACTCTCTATACAATAACTTGAAACAGGTACAAGAAAAGAATAATTTCATCTGGGCATTATGCATGTACTTCTACACTAAACTACATTTAAATGCATAGAAATTTAAAAAATAAAACTAAAAATCATGATTATACTTTAGATGAAGTAAATAGATTCTAAAATTTCACATCTGAAACTGCATCTTCACAGTAATTTTTTGCATGGATAGATTTTTACTTCTGGAAGCCAAAGTAGTTAGTGTTATGGGGCACATATGTAGCTATTAGTTAGACAATGGTTTTTTTAGAAGCACCAAAGGTCTTCTTCTGTATATTTCACCTAGCCAGTTTAACACTGAATTTTCTACGGACTCGAAACTACTGCCTTCCTACTGAAGATGGTAAAACAAAAGGAAAAGTCTCCTTTCTAGAAATATAAAGTATTTTAAAATGGAAATTGTTTGGACATTTCCTGAGAAGTGAGGTGGGTTTCCTGCGTGCAGTCACTATTCTGTTGTAAGAAATAGGAAGAAAGACTTTGTTTGGTATCTACTGATTACAGACTTGGAATATTTAATAAGAGATATATGAAGCTTTGGAAATAAAATATATTTTTGTGACATATTTACAAATAGGATTGCCAGACCTCATTTGGATAGATTGCTTGCCCAAGTGAAAGAGGCATAATAAAAATCTAATTTGTCTAGTCTGGAAAGAAAGGCTTCTTTTTTCCCTTGCTTTTTATTCGTCACAATATGAGAGTTGGGAGAATTTTTGGTTTTTTTTGATCCAGGAATTTTTTCATTTGGAGCGGTTTAATCTCATGATGGTACCTCTACATTTTTCAATTAAGTATTCCATAAAAGGTTGCATTTTGTCAAAAATTTCTATTAAAAAGAAAAGGATTGACAGAAAAAATTTGACTGGAAACATTATAATGTGGTATCATTTATTGCATAATTTCTAATAGCAGTGTCTAGACTTGTAGCTGTTTTAACTTAATTTCCTGTGAGCACTTCCTCTCAACTGACTAATTTGTGAAATGTCAGATATCTAGAACAGTTTGAAAATTTGTTGGCATTCTCAAATGTTAGCATCTCAAATTCAGTGATATTTCTTTCCTAGATAAAAGAAATAATTACAAAATACTACTATTTACGGCCTTGATTAGTTGTTTCTCTTCAATAGATGAATACTTACAAATAAAACAAGCAAATGCAAAATGTACCATTTGCTAGGCTTGTGCTGCCCTGGGGTCAATATTAACTGATGGTCTCCAGACTCCTTCCTGTTGTATAATTGCTAAGTTAACTGCTGGGTAGTAATGTGAGCAGTGAAGAAGCTTTGCATCAGCAGTGAGAAAATCAGTGCTTTTCAGTCTCTATCTGTACCTTCAGGAAGCATCTTTTTCCATTGAGCTGATTTCCTAATGCACATTAAACACACTGCTGAAAATAAGCTCCTCAGAAATATCCTAAGGATTTTAGATATTATTGGATCCATGAATTTTGATTGTGGTTCTTGGTATGAGAGATCCCCATAGTTGACGTTGTCTGGTCTGCCAAAACCATCAAATTATGAATGAATCAACCACCACTGTGAGGATTTGTTCTCACAGATGACGGTGGGATGTGCCCTGTGGCTGTTAAATAAGTCTAAGCTTCAGAATCCTATAGCACATTTGGTCATGCTGGAAACTAAATGTACAGTAAAGAAGGAAGTTTTCAGGGGACCATGAACTGACTCATTGTTTCTTCTTAAGTGACTGACAAGGATACAGTGACATTCCATGCATATAGAAGAGCTTCAGTGTCGCTCACACTAATAACGCCACCATCCCTCTCATCTCACTGTTCATTCCCTCCTTCAAATGCCAACTGTCGGCTGTTAAAGAGAATCTATAAAAAATCTGTACTGTTTTTGCTGGGGTAGTTTTGGTTTTATTCGCAGTAGCTGGTATGTGGCTGTGTTACGGGTTTCTGCTTTGAACCGTGTTGATAATATAGGGATGTTATCCTTGATCATGCACAGAGCGGGGTTACACAGCATCAAGGCCTTTTGTGTTTCCAACCCCACCAGCAAGGAGACTGGGGGAGCACAAGAAATTGAGAGGTGACACAGCCAAGACAGCTGATCCCAACTGACCCGAGGGATATTCCATATCATATGGCATCATTCCCAGAATTCTCAAGCAGGTGGGGATGGAGATAGAGCCTACTGGCATTTGGCCCAGTGTCCCACCACCTGGCCACTCATCTAACCCAGAGTCCCACCTCCACCTACTTTATTTGACTTGATTGCTGGCTGGTGCTAAACCACGGCGCAATCATACAGGGTTCAGAGGAAAAGTAGTTTCTTCTTCATAACTTCATTGTCTACCTGGTGCAGCTGCTGCCCCAGAGTATGGGAAGCAGTCAGAAATATGGATCTCAGAGAGAAACCTGACCTCTGAGGTATTAAGAATGTCCAGATGAGCCCTTAGGATGTCATCCCAAACCGTAAACTTGATCTGTCAAACTTTAACAAGACCTGCACCAAACTGTTATGATCAGAGAGCCATGGCTAGTTTCTCGTTTTCCCTTGAATCCATAATTCTCTTTCCTAGAACAAAGCCATACTGTTTAGCAGAATATTTTGGAACTTGGAGCACACCAGCTTCCCAGTCTTCTCCCCAGCCTTTTCCACAACTATCATGAGGTCAGTTCCCCAAGCTCTGGGGGCAGTGCCCAGCATATCATTCACTTGGAGCTACTGCCGTTCTCAGGCCGTGTATGCCAGGCTTTGAGTTATGCCCAAAAAGGAAATGCAGAGTGCTACTCAAGGAAACAGCTGAAATGAAAATCAGTGAATGATAGATTTAAACTTCTGTCTTCAGATAATTTGGACCTTTCACTTATCCTTCAAATTTTTCCTTGCTGTATCTGACAAACATTTGTTTTCTAGCAAAGTAGTGGACATGCTGAATTTTGTGGAAATCTTTTGGCTTGGACCTTCACTGATTGCTTGGATTTCATTTTTTTTGCATGTGAACATAAAGCAGATCCTCTACATGGTTGCCAATAAAATAGGGGAAAGATATTATAGCTAAGCTATAACAGAGAATCATTAGGAGGTAAACTTTAAAATCTGTTGTGTGATTCCTTACACCTACTTAGTTTGATTCTCCATATACAAGCACATAAGTCTGCCAGACAGGCAGTTGGTATTAGGAATTGTTTGTGTGGAAATACAAATAAATTCTGTTCAATTCCTTCTGTGTGCTTATACTCCTTTGATCCTTTACTGTATATTATTTTTTGTCAGTCACCACTCCAGCCACTCTGGCTACAACCATTGAAGGAGTACCATGTGTGTTTATTATTTAAGTTCCTATAACACGTGTGAGTAAAAACCCATGATGAAAAAATGAACTGTGATATAAAATAATAAGATGGAAGGCAAAATGAGCAACATTCAGTGCAGCTTTCAGAGCAAAATACTCAGATGTTAATGAATAAGGATATACTAGAAGAGATGCTGGTACCAAAATCACTACAAAGGATAGACAAGTCTGTACATGTTTGGGTATTATAAAGCTGATATGGTATTGAATACCAAGATAGCAGATAAAAGACTGATCCTGAGTTAGATCCCACCAAAGCACAGCAGTGATTGAGGAGACATTATTATGTCTGAGAATAGAGGCTTAAATAAAAAGAAGACTAAGACAACTTGGGCTATTTGACTTCTTCTTTTTTTGGGGATAATTCTCGTCTCCCTGTTGCAGCAAGAACAAAGGCAATGACAGAGACATGGAAGGAAGAAGAACATCAAGATATAAAACTTAGGAAGAAAAAATTACCATGGCAAAGACTGTAATTTAAGACTTATTTTTGTATCACCCGACTGAATGTATGTCTTTAGGACTGAGTTTCAGAGATGAGAGGAGAACTGCAGTGACACTGCAGCGTGTGGGAAAGAACAGTCTCTATTCCTGATTAGCATTTCAGCATCCCACTGTCCTACTTTATTGTTGTGTCTCTAAACAAATGAGTCACAGAACAATCTCTGATGAGAATGGTACTTTATTGAAAAACTCGCTCCTTTCTTCCCACTCTGCATCCTTTCCTTCCGTCTTCCTCCATCGATCTCTTTGATTTTTCAGTTAGAAAAGATTCAATTTTGAAAATTTGTAGTATGTATCTGCAACTTAAAAGGAAGAAAAAAGGTGTTCAAATGGATAAAAAAGCAGATGTCTTGTTATTGTTATCTGCAAACTTGCTCTAGAATGAAGGCTGAAAGAAGAAGACACCTTTGTTATTAAAAAAATTTATTTTTGTTACTCTTCTGTTTTCCACCTGGGACACATGTATGATGCAAAGTGCATACACACACACTGTGGGAGGTGACAGCAATCATTACTTTGTTCTTAAAATCAGCAGTATAAAAATCATTAAATATATGTAAGTAATACATGCGAGATCCGAGGCGTAGTTTTTCATCTAGAGAGAACCAATTGCCAATTAAATGGAAGTGCAGCTATTGCTTTGTTTCTCAATATGCTAATGGTCTTAAAAAATGTGTTGCTGCCCTCCTTGGCTTAAAGATTACATCAAGAATGAAAAAATTCACTATGTTATCATGACCTTTATCACTCATAACTGCTGAATCTTTCATCAATATTTTATTCAGGAAAAGATAAATCTGTTAATTAACCCATGATACAGCAACTTAAGTGCATATAAAAAGGAAAATAAAAGACAGTGAAAATTCCGAAATGATCAGTTATGTTGGTTTTTAAGATGATGTCATGTAATGAGATTATTCAACAATGGTAAATAGCTACTATTAGCATACAAAATGACTTTAAGAAAAATGAATGCTTTTAGATAACAAAAGTGATAAAAACTCAAATGTCCAGCATTTTGATTAAGTTTTTCAAGCCCCCATTCTAAAAATACTTATCCATGTAAAACCTTCTCAGCAGCAATAAACCCCTGCTATGTTATCAACGCTGATTTGGTCACAAATCTGGAACAGCATCACATGAGTTGCTAAGAAGAAAATCAACACTATCCCAGTGAAAACCAGTACCTACATACAGGTTTTCTGTATCATTCGGTGCTCTAATATATGTCTGCTTATAATCTATTAGGATTTCAGTTTCCTTTTCCCTGGTGGCAGTCATCCCAATGCTTTCTTCACTTTACAGGGTCCTGCTCAGGGATATCCTTGCAGAGGACCATAGTACAGAAGGCAAAGAAAGATAAAGTTAATGTATCACCAGTTCACATCTCTCTGTTTCTCTGAAGATCAAAAAAGTAATATCTAACCAAACTGTAGCTATAATCCTGTTGCTGTAAAAACAGCAATTAGCCTCTGCCTTTCACCCCAAGTGCAGCAATAGCAATATGAAGGACATGAGCATATCTAAGGGCCAATGTGTGCCTCAGCTCACGCGCTCGGCATCTTACATGGCTGTTGCTACTTTGATTCATTTGGAGCTTCATTTGATAAATCTGATCAATGGAAAACTGTTCTTAAATGTGAATTTGCCTTTGGTTACCAAGGCAGTCTGCTGGAGTGAGGAAGTTTTTGCTGCCCGTAAGGGAAGTATCCTGCATGGGAACCTCTGGAAAGAACTGGGTCCCCAGCCACAAAGGGGCCCTGGCTTGGGCTGGGGAGGAGTGTCCACTCTCTGAATTACAGCTGAGCTGCTTCCTGAATGTCTTCTTTTAGCTGCCTTCTAGTGTTAGCATAATAGAGAAGCAAAGCAACAAAAAGGCAATTTCTTGTCTTTCCGTGAAGTGTTGTCACCCAAGATGGGTGTGGAGTGACTTGAAGAGTCTCGTAAAAAATGTGGGTGTCCATGATGACATGAGGACACCACACCAAAACTGTTCACTTGAAGGGTGGATTTTTTATTTGCTTGTTCTGTTCCTGAAACACATTCAAATTTACATTATTAGGTTTTCTATCTATGTATAGAATGTGTGGCTCCCCTTTCACAATTTTATTCAGAGGTTTTTGATTGGTAAGCACAGTAAATTATAGTGTTACAGAGGAGAGGGTGGACGCATTCCCATTCTCCAGGGGACTGAAATAGCAAAGGCCAGCTATGGTTACAAAAGCTGCAGATAAATCCTGACCACCCGTTAAAGACACATGAAATCGTTCCAAGAGGACAGGAAGATTTTTTAATGAGACAGTCAAGTTACTGCAATGTTGCAATTAAAAACAATGAGGGATCCTGATTTGCCAATTCTTAATATCCCTGATAAGATTCCTGTTGCTGACTGAATTTTGAAACATTTAAGGACATGTTCCTCAGGGTTGGATTGTTGTTGTTGTTGTTGTTGTTGTTGTTGTTGTTGTTGTTGTTGTTGTTGTTGCTGTGCATGGGGTTTTTTTAAAGCCTTAACTATGTGAAATTATGTAACAGAGTGATTGAAAGCATTACACAGAAAGAGGAGAGAAATAGAGAAATGAGGTTCATCTTATTACAATATTCAAGAAAGAATGGTTCTAATAGATGTATGAAAATCAGTGAGTGACATAAATTCATACCAGTATTGAAAACACCTTAGTCCTAAAACTAGACACTTAGAAGTGGAATATGTCCTTTGTTTTGCAGCAAAATTCTTCAGTGCTACTAACCAGGTAGCAATGAATCTGGGCAATCTTAAACCAAACAATGCAAGTATTTCCTCTGAATTCAATGGGACTGGTCACCTACTGTGATGGTTTGTTCTAGGACATCAAGAACAAAGATCGAGGGAAGTGAATAATACTATGGCATGCAGAAATAACAGAAGGTATAGTAAAATACAGGAGAATCTATGGATAGCAGAGCCTGCTACAAAGGACTTCCTCTCCCTGACTTGTAATCTTACCACGTGATAATAACCTTATTTTTTTTCTATTTCTGCGAGGCAGAGTAACTCTAGTGCCCTATTGGAGCATCAAGTGACTGCAGTGTAGAGTGTGGATTAATGATGCTTTCTGAATCTTTTCCAGAGCAAGTGGATTTTTCTTAGAAGCAGCCTATCTGCACATTGATCCAACATGCACGACAAAATGCAGAGATGTGTATTTACAGAGGTATTAGGGCTTGGAAAATAGGTATAAATAATAGCCTCCAAGGGATCAGATAAATCATATATTATCTCACTATATATTGAATTCCATCCCTGCCCAATTAATGGGAGCTACTAGGCATCATTGTTTTAAATGGGACCAGATGCTGTTACTGCAAAAGATGATTTTACACCATGATTTTTTTTAATTTCCAAAAATATACCCTGAGATTTGAACATTTTTGTGTGATTTATAAAATACCCTACAAAGATTTATGATTGTGTTTTATTCATAAAGTTGGCTTCTAATATGTTTTTTCTCTCCAAAGTGACTCTTCTCATTAGATAAAACATGTCTAACAGAAATACTTTGATAGCTATATAGATTTAGTATTAGGAATGGCCCTACTCACAAAGAACAGCAGATTTTCTAGTAACAGCCTTGCATGTCTGAGTTTTGGAATGAGCTGCAAAGAACTGGAGATGTATTTGGAAACTCAGCTCATTAAACATCCTCCTCAACATTCTCTATCCTTTGTGGCATCCCACTGTGGGCACTAAGCCAAAACAGTGCAAATGCATCAACCTAAATGACAGTTTGTATTAAATACAATCTGATTTTGTTGCCTTCATATTTGCCTTGTTGCTTTTCTAGTCTCTGCATTAGATTTAATGCATTTATAACAGAACTTAGATACCTTAGTATATTTGAGGATCTTGTGGAAGACATGTTGATAAATACCAGGATTTCTTTTGTTCTGTAATCCTCTCATGGATATTTTATTTATATAAAAGCAACAGTCTGCAGAACATATGCAGTTTCAGGACCACATGTGAGATACTCTAGAACTACAAAAATGAGATAGTCTTACAGAAAATATATCATTAGAGATACCAAATTTGAAAAGATGGCAACTAACAGTTCTCAGGATGCTTGTTTCCATTTCTCTTAGAGACAATAAAGTTAAACATGGGCTCTGTTGTTGGGAAGAGGCATAAGATGACAGCTATATGTTTTCTCAGTTGATGATGCTGGAAGAATTTTGAGATACAGATGCAAACTGGCAGTGGATAAACGGAAGAACAGTTTTCTGAACAAATGAAAGGGTACCTGTTTTGATTTAATGCAGAATATGGTGAGGGGAGTTCATGCATCTATTCTGCATTGAGGTACCACACCTAGTACTTAACCCCAAGCAAGTTTACCCTTGGAAATGAATTATCTAATCACTGCTGCAAAATTTAGCAAGGCTCAATGTTTTTTCCCAGAGGGATACTGAAGAGAGAGAGTGTGAGTTAAAGCCCAGTGATCATGGTGGGAATACCCTGGGAATCTGCTGCCCCAATTAGCCAGGGCACCACCACTGCAGCTGCCCTCTCTTGCAGGTGGTGAAACAGCAGCACATTTCTGCTAAACTTAAAAAAAAAACCCCTCACCTCTATTTACAGACCTTCTTAAAAAAATAATAGAAATGTTTATTCAGAATTCAGTGAAGTCGTGGTGGAAGACTTTGCTTTTGCTTTTCTGACAGTAGCTGTGTGACAGAGAAGACAAAGGAGTATCACCATGTGTAGGCAACTAGCCCACTCCCTGTATGCCCAGGAGGTTGGTGGCTTTGGGGTGGTAGGGCTGGAGTCCAGGTCTGTCTCATGAGGTGCCTACATGATGGATCTGGTAAATGAATCTGTCTGTAAGCACACAAGTTTATTATACTAGGCCCCAGCTTATTTAATTTGTGAAATCCTACTGATTCACAAACCCAGACAGTATCACAAAATTCATAGCACTACATTAATTTCTGGCATTATTTTTTTTTATTACTTTTATTGTGACTGATTGCTATTTTCTGCATGACTATAGCCATATATGAAGATATATGATGTTACTTTCACTCATGAATACATCTCCATAGTGTGTTGGCTCACGCAAGCAAAACAACTGTAAAAAAAAAAGTTATTCCTAGGTATAGAAGATCCATTTAGCAAAGATCTATCTGTAAAGAGGATCCTTGTGTGACATTTTTTGTCAGTTAACAAACATGAGCTCGGATGGATTTCCAATAGCATGGAGTTAAGTAGGAGGCATTTTGTCACAGGGATAGGTAGTACAATGATAGTATTTATCTTCTTGCTACTATTTCTCATTTCCCTCCCCTTGATTCACCCTTCCAAATGTTCCCTTATGCAGAATTTTCTAGTCATGCTAACAAAACCCATAAGTTTCAGTATTTAATCCTGTGGATACTAAAAGACAACTCATTTGAATTGTCAGAAAACTTGCAGCTATTATGAGCCTAGACGCATCTTTATCCAGTCTTTGCAGTCTTCTTTGATTGTTTAATCATGCCATTTGAACTCTTTGGTTTCACCATTATGTATCTACTTGCTTTGTTTCTCGAGTGGCCTACAGGCTTTTTTCCCCCCTAAAGTGTACTCTGAAATTTAGGTTTAGTAAATGTATCTTTTAGGTACAAATGTAATTTGATCATTCACTATGAAAACGTCAAACTTTTAGTGAGTTTGTGTGCTCAGAAATTAGCCTCTGAAATATTAAGAGACTGACAAAGTATCATAAAAAGAGAGCTTCAGTTAAAAAAAGAAACAATCTCATTTCTCTCTCAATATTTGACTTACTGCATGAAGTGGAAAGAAAGTTATAGATGAATCAAATGAATATTCTCACTCAGTTCAGGGCAGTGAAACCAGTTCTGCAAAAATTTCCTAATTTTTTTTTTTAAATGGCATTAAGTCAGAAACTATTTCCTTTTTATCCGTAATAAAACCATAAGACCAGAAGAATCAAGTTTTTAAAAAATTGTCAATGGGCTATTGCTTACATTACAAAGATCTTTAAATGTTTTGCTGATTTGGTGGAAAAAAGATTTTCAAGATGGTGGAATCCTGTTAGCTAAGTGTAATTAAATGCATTCCAGCTGCTCATCCTCAGGACCCATTCTATTTATTTATACTGTATTAAGACACAGGAAGCCGTATTTGCTATCCATCCATAATCTTCTCACTATGTAATATATGATTTTCATAAAACTCTATTATACATTTCAAAGTGAATATAATTTTTCTAACATCAGTTTATAAATAGGATGTGCTGAAGACCTCATTATACCTTTTGGACATGATGTCTGGCTAATGTTTTTCAGCACAATATTTTTGAAAAGTAAGGTATTCATTTGATATCCTGTTGTTCTGCAGTGGTTTTCAGCTGCACTTAGTGGCAGAAAGGGGAAATATTCCCAAGAGATGTTAACAGTTTACATTTATATATAACATAATGTGCTGCTGTGCACCCATACCAGTGCATGTACTCCAGTATGCAGTTCTGTCATTCTCTCTCACAACTATTATCTTACTGCCTGATCATTATTCAGGAAGTAATGGGAATTCTGCTGTCGACCGTAGGCAAAGCAACAATCCCGTCCTTGCTCAGCAAGAGGTCCTAGTGATTTCACTCAAATCTCTTACAGATCATGGTACCACTCAGCATGTTTCAGCATGATAGGATAAAGCCATAGGTAAGGGAGCATAATGAAGCACAGAAAACAAGTTATCTGAAGCTATGTCCTCAGGCTCGGTAGATACCAAGTCCATTTCTATTCTGGATACCCAGCATTTCACTGTGAAAAGTGCAAATTTCACATATTTTCACTGTGAAATATGTTTTCACTAGTGTAATATATTAATACTTTTAATCAACAAATCCCAAACCAGCAGTGGGAAAAATACTACCTGTTCTCAGGGCAAACTTAAGTCATACTCACATGGCACAAGGCTATTGTCTTTAGTGGTTAATCTTTATAAGTGTTCTTATATCATTTATTTATTTCATATTCTGATTCTATTTATGAAATGTGTTCTTCATTACTTGTACTCTCCTTCACTTCTTGACACAATCTTCTTTCCTACCCCCAGCTCTTTGGCATCTTTTGATTTGGTTTCCAGTTCTTCAATGGCATTCCTAATTCCCAATCTTTTTGTTGTTATCTTTTGTTACTCCTGTTTCCTCTCCCCCCATGCCCTTGTTTGATGAATAATTCTCCTACACCTTCTTAGACACCATTTCTTTTCTGCTTCTGTACTCTGAGGAAACAGTCTTCTTTTAAATGATTACTTTTTTCCATCTCAGTTGCTGCACCTTTAAATTTGCTGCAACTTCACAGGTTACATTAAGATTTATGTGCTTCACTTTTCACTCCACTTCTACCTGTCCACTTCTGTTCCCTCTCTCCCCATTTAATCTATTCTAGCTGTTGCCCATGGTCTACTTTATTCGGACTTATTTTGCACTTTCATTACTACTTTACTTCACTTGATCTCCTGTTGTCTTGCTCTGTTTCACAGAGGAATGTGAAAGGTGAACCTGTCATTAAAATAGTACAATAGAGGCAGATGAGAGTTGATTAATTCTGTCCCACCTTCCTTCCATTCTGCTGTCTCTGCTCATAGCTTGAGAAGTGAAACAGAAAGGTAGGAAGATATGAAATTACATTTTAAATTGTCATCATTAATGTGCTTCAGACTACATAATTATTGCAGTCTTGATTGCTCTTCTAATATGGAAGCAGAGCTCTCTATCAGAGAGATTTGAGCTGATAGATTTTTGTCTAAAAATCTAGCCAAGATTGAAATTCAGGTTTAGCTACTATGAGAACATGCACACACATAATATTACCCCTATCCCAAAGAATACGCAGTTAAAAAAAAAAGAAAAAAATCACCTCAAGCCCTAAACTAAAAGTCTGGAGAATAAAATAGACACATGAGTTAAATGATTTTTTGCATTATGTTCTTATCCAGACTTTAGCGAGGGAGCTTATTCTTTCAAGACTTTTCACTGTGAAAATTTGTTAAATAAAGTTTATAGTTTCCAAGAAGCCCATGTAAATTCTAAATCAATTACTGAATGTTGGATAATTAGGTAGGTTGGATCAAAATAGTAACGGTTTCAGAATTCTCCCTCCTTGGTACAGAAGTTTTTGGTACAGTTTCTACAAAGATGATCAAGCTGGAGCAGACTGAGTTCATGCAAAACAGTGTTGCAAGAACAGCTGTGGAACAGAAAGGAAAATTTTCCATTGAAAACCAGGGCCACTAATAGATTCTTTATTCACCTGAACAACTAAACTCATGGAAGATGTCAGTGGTGACCACTGGGTATCCTAGTTGAGGAAAAAGAAGTGACCTGAAAGCCAGCTCCTTGCTGTCTTACATGTCAGAAGTAGTTTTGTCACTCCAGATGAAAATATGAGGCTTCTCTCTTATCCCTGAGCCCACATTTCAATACTGCTCATGCATTATGAAGCCCTCTTGAATATGTCGGTTGGGGAACTGATATATCTGCTAAGGCTATAATCCTTGCATGCCACAGCTGCTGAAAGCCACCATTTACGATAACATTCCAATTATTTTCCAGGTGCCATGGCAACAAAGTAGAAGAGCAGCCCAGTCCTCTTCGAGCCGGCAGTCGCTGAAGGCATGATCCCCAGGCTTCCTTGGGGCTAGCTTGGGAGATCCAAGCAGAATGTAAATGTGTTGAAGCAAACTACTCTCTAAGAAGCAGCAGGGAAACAGATTACTATTTGCTATGACTTATGCATCCAAAGTTTTACTTTTGCATAGAGTTCTTTGCTGAATTTAGGCATAAATTGGTGCTCTGGACACGTAAATGTTACTGTGTTTACCTTTTGCTGCAAGAATATGACATACTCCATGATGTGTTACTTTGCAGCATGTTTAATTTCCACAGCTGTGTCAATCAAATTCCTTACAGGGTTTTTTTATTATCCAGGAAAAAATATCTGCTTAAGACTTTATTTGTGCATCAAGAATGCATTGGTGTATGAGTTAAAGCTGCTTTTTTTAGCTAACTAAATGTGGTTTATTGTGTTTTGGCTTGTTTTTATCTCTGGATTCTCCCTCATACCAACAGGTGTACTCAGAATATAAAACATTTTTCAGAAATATAGATTTGCTATGGGAAGAAGCTGTTAATTTGCCTCTCCTGATCGTCTACCACTGGCTGCAGAATCTCCCTGTGCTGTCTCTGGCTTGAGCTTGGGAATTGTTTTCAACTGAAAAAAAAAAAAAAAGATCACGACTTATGGGAAGGCTGGAAAGGTAAATCCAGTGTCAAATCATGCAGCAAATCAAATGTGTGAGTCTTTCACTTCTTGAGACATAATATAAGCTTTGAATCTGAAGTACAAAATACACCAAATTTATATGTTTATAAATTATTGGAGAGAATGACATGGATGTTATGCAGGCAGGCTGGTGCACAAGTTTGATGAACTCTAGATTTAGCACGCCATTGCCTTTAACTGAGCAAAAGGGAAACTTGAAAAGATGTTTGAAGCAACTCACCTATCACCAAGCTGTTTTATAGGAGTCAGGCTAACTTTGTAGGATGAAAACCTTTTGCTAGGGTGATATGATGTTTCTGTCCAAAACTCTACAAACTAATTTTTCAGTTCAGCAATGGAATTGAGGGAAAATAAAAATCAGTACCAGACTGAAAATCATTATTTTGTGCTACTCTCTGGTGGGATATACACCAGTCTCCATTAATATGTGTGATGTTAGTGCAGTATACATCCTCAGGTGGATTCATTTCCTCTTTCTTTCTCCTTTATAAGGCTAAATAGTTTTAATTTAGTTCTCATTGTTTTATGGACCAAAATATGAATGCACAATAACAGTCTATACTTTATGAAATATTACCAAATATTACAAGAAATTTGAGTCTAGTCTTCTTAGGAGACCCTCTGTAGATTTGGGTCTTTGAACTCTGACATGTTTTCCTCTGACCTTTAGTAAAAATGATTTTCTGCTGCTCAGTGAAATTTTTTTATCCTATAGGTGGAGGTTTCTGACCAGTTAAATAGGTAGCCTGCTGCGTACTTGACATCACTTGGTTGCTGTTGTTTTGCTCACACATCAAGGAAGCATCCTCCCAGGCTAGAGTGTTGTGTTGGCAGGACGTAAACGTGTGAAAGTTCTCACAACTTCTAGGTATAGTAGCACTGGTGAAACCAGCACAGAAATAATAAATAGAAACAAAACCAGTGAAGGTAAAAAGGTACAGGACCACAAACACACAACTGTCACTTTTGTTTCTTTGTGTCTGAATATAAGCGATCAACAAATGAGAGTTATAGTTTGTCTTTTGTTGTTGGCTTTTTCCTTTTTGTCCCTCTATTTTTATTGAGTGTGGTGAACGGAAACTCTAATGAAAGAAAATTATTATAGGTAAGATTATCTTGTTGGATTTTGTCACCCATTTGGAATGTAAGAGGAGTCTCGTGGTTCATCGGGTAACCCGCTGTGCATTCAGACATCCTCTGGTAGCGCTTGATATATTCCACACTATTGGCCAGAGACGGATATCTACTTTCAGGTATGTCTTCTGGTAATTTTAAAATAGTGCAAAATCTCTTTCATTTCCATCTTTTGCCCCAAACCCTTTCCAGTATACGCTTTCCTATTTAACTTGGGAATGCAAATAGACATGGAGGGTTTTGGAGGTAGACATGATAGTGCCAGTAAAATGATCTAATTTAGGGCATTTTAGCTAGAGTACTCAGTGCTGGATAAAAGCACCTTTTAAATCGTTCATGCAATAGTTCAGTTTTGTTTGCATGATCAAGAGTCCCTGAGCAGGCTGAAAACTGCAGCCTACAAGATGTAGTGGTTGAGAAAATGCCATTTCTTTTGCTTAGTGCATCATTACTTCAGTGCTCTGAGCTCTTTTTCAAAAAGAGCAAAGGGCGTTGCAAAGGCTATATTCTCAGTTTGAATGTTTGATCAAACTCTGAATTCTAGAAATTTTGGTTTGCTCAATAAAAAAGCCGACAACTACTGGATTTTGGACCTTGCTGAATCTGTAATACGTGTTCCTTCAGGAGAAAGGTTTTGCAACACATCTGCCTTCCCACATTACTTTTGCATCCCAACCTTTGTTACCTTTCTATGCTCAGAATGTATTCCATAAGGATTCATTTACTCAAAAGCAAGTTTTCACTAACCTATTACTCATCGGTTTTATGCCATCAGTCTATGCCAGGAGAAACACAGCCTGGCTGATTTAAGCTCCACCTCAGTATTAGAAAAACAAAAGATTATAATGAAATATTTGCAAAGGTACTCTAACATACTGATACATGTTCGGTGATACACCTACCTAAGTTCTGCAAACCAAGAATGTGTCACTGTCCCTCATCTTAAAAGAAAAATCTGTATAAAAGTTATTTATTTGTGAAAGCTGTGGATAATACTTAATGTCCAGGTTGTTTATAAGTCTTAACTTTCCTACATTCTTCATTTTCTTTTTCAAGTCCATATTTTCAGATGCAAGACTTCCATTTTGAAATCTAGAAAATAAAAATCAAAATAAAATATTAAGCACATGGTTCTAAAGTCATGGTCACGATTTGACTGGAAATCCAGAGTTCTGAAAACGTGAAATAGGTCCTGATACTTCCTTAACCTTTGTTCACAGTTAGGTATACACTTAAGGGGGAAAAAAAGAAAAGAAATAAAGTAGAAAAAAAGTCACCATATAGCATGTAGATTTATAAACTTGATGTGGTGCAGTTAAGCAGTTTCCAAATGTGATTATCTTCATTTCATTTCATATGCAATACAGTATTTCCATAATGACTGGATAGGACATTATATTTTCATTGTTGTGTACGTTAATCTTAGAATTCATTGTTATTGATAACCTCAACTGATACCATGGTATTATGAGAGTTAATGTCTATAAAGTCTCTTCAACCATCCAGCTGGTTTTGAATCTCAGTTCATCAGATGTTAAACGTTATAAAACAGTGCAGGATTGTTCCCACCTTAAAGTCCAACACTCTTCTTTATGCATAGGATGAAATAGGTAATTTTATTCTTCTTTGTTTCTTGTTAAGCACAATAAAAATTCTCTTTTACATTCAACAGACTATTTTTGTAATGGTCTTTTTATTCCTCTGACGGCAGTTTTCACAATGGGAAAAATCAGTGGGTGGGATCCAGCTCATCTGATATTGGTCCAGATTTTCTGTCATGGTCCATTGCTGAATAATTTATTTTTGATTTTGCAGTTCAAAGATTGTGGTTGGTGGATCCCTAGAGCTGCTGCATATTCAAGGCTGTTATTCTAATCCAAATACAAATTCTGTTCGAATAGAACTACGGATGCATCCTAGTCCTACCTAGGAACAAAGACGTATGGAACCTGGATTTCAGAACCCTTAGTGTGAAAAATAGGCAGGCAAGTGATAGCCCATCTTCCCCAGTAAACTGAAAGGTGGGGTATTTCTAGAGCATGAAACTAAAGTTTACCTTTTGACTCATTCTTCAGATAAAGATCTATATCACCAGGACCTCACATTTCAGTTAGAAACTCAAAGCATATACAATTTTAGTAATGAACTTCTTACACACAAAGTTAATGAGACATTAAGCTCCCTACCTTCTTAGCAAACACTAGAAATACCTGCCACCAAATAAATATTTGTTCAAGTTTTTTTAGTAAAAATGTATACCAGTTACTGAAATAAATTTCTTAGTTAACTAGGATGATTTTATTTCAAACACTTCAATATGTATCAAACATTGCTAAAAATTAGCAATGTGAATTACAGAGACTATTTTCCTGGATTTTGAAAGAGGAAGCCAAAAGATACACCTTAGCTGCAGCCAACCTGCTAAATGGTAGCTAATGATAACATTCTCACCTCCCTTCAGCAAGGACTTCCTGAACTAACTTCATCCTGACCTGGCCAAAAAAAGGAATCCTAAAAAGCCCTCAGGTTTCAGCTCAATAAAAGTCTTCCAGCAGAACACCTTTATTTTTTCACTGGCCTTTTGAGCTATGGCACCTCTGCAAAAACTATACAGAAAGGTTTAAAGACTTTTTGTATGTAGGTAGAGGTGCAGGTTTTGCCAGTCTCTATGTATACACACTAAGATGTACAGAAGAGGATAAATTTTGCTCTGGGGTTTGTTACATACCCTGCTGGTAGTGGAGCCTAGACTTGTTTTTAAAATGTAGCAAATCAGTTTGGGGAGCGGCGGGAAATTTTGGAAGCAGTATTTTGCAGTGAGGCCCAATATACTGCAAAAGGAATCTAGTATGTTTTAGCTCTTACCCTGCACAGGCTCCTCCAAGTACACTTCTTTCAAGCCCAACAAAAAATTAGGCTGTGTAGTTCTGATGTAACTTCAGGATTCTTGTGTTTCCAAAGTTACGCCTTGTAGAATGAATTTGCCCTCATGGATTTAGAAGACAATAATTGTTTTCTCAAGTAATTCTTTCTCTGTAAACATCTGTATGAGGAACATGCTGACATCAATAATTTAATCTCTCAGATACTTTCTAGTAGTCTGTAGAGTCTAGTTACACAGTAGACCATGAAATTAAGTTACCACTAGACACAAAAGGAAAAACTGTCTGTGCCATTATTACCCAATAAAGAGAGCTATCACATCACCTTTTTGCCTCTCTGAACCTGAACTTCATCACGGTATAGAGAGGCTGTGTTTTCTTGCATCTGTTTGTGCCTGTAATTAACTCAATACCTGCATATCGTAGGTGCCTATAAATCAGATTCTAGGACGGAATACAACTCCTATAGTAATAAAAATTACATGCTGTCGCAGCCTGAGATGAGAAATATCAATCACTATAAGGATTGTTTAAAATGCTTTTTAAGGCATTTTATTCATGTATTAGTGTATTGAAGAGGAGGAAGAAACGATTATACAAAGTGGTTTATGCATAAATGCATTTTATCAACATGCTACAAATATAACAAGTGATGGGAAAAAAATGCTTTTCCCTTACAGCCTTTCATTCTCTGTAGCATTCTGCAGCTTTTCTACAGTTAAAAAACTGGCAGTAGTAAGCAGGAAGAGTAAGTAGGGGAAAATAAAAGACAAAACAAAGATCACCCCTGCAGTACTGAAGGACTGCAATATTACGGTACACAGCAGAAAATATAGGAAGAAGAGAAAGGAAATATTAAAAGCATAAAAAGCAAAACAAGGCAAGAAAGGACAATGTTTGTTAAATCGATTTCTTTTTCAAACCCAAACAAAGTGTGTGAACAAAGTCTTCCCACAGGAAATCTTGCATGGAAAATGTGAATATCCTCTAGGAATCGATCACTTTCTTCACTACCCAATATCTCAAGAATTATTTTACCTAGATAACCCCATATAATTCCTTTTGCCATTTAATCTTGGTATGTGTCTTTGTAAATTTTTGTTGTGACATCAACATAAGTCTGCAGGAAGCACACTGGGATCACTTCCCAGTAAAGTACTGGAACAGATTTAGTAACATTGTGAACCTGTGTAAATTAATTTACATTATCTGATAATGAAAGATAAATCTTAAAAAACTCCCATTTATACCTATGGGTTTGTGGGGTTTTTTGTTTGTTTGTTTTGTTTTGTTTTGGGTTTTTTGTTTGTTTGTTTTTTGTAACCACAGAACTAAATGATATTCTAAAAGAAAACTTTAGAATGAGAAGATGTATCAAGTCTTTCTGAAAGGGCCTAAGTGAATTGAGCCACAGAAGGGAAAAAAAGACAGGTAAATGAGAACAGATTACTAGCAAGGAAACTAACAAGTGACTACTCTTCAATGCTCTTTTCAGGCCTTCTTTTGCCTGGCTTCCCCAGACAGATGAGTGAGAATCTGTTCATACACTGATAAAGACAGAAAGAGGCTGCATTTATACAGGAGTAAGGAAACCTTGTCAAATTTCTGTAACTGAAGTCAAGGAAAGTCTGTATATTTTGCAGTGCAGTGAAAGATAATGGACATTTGCATTTTTGTTTGCCTTTAATTGCATATCATTGTAAAAAAAAAGCAGGTAACACTTTTATCTGTATTTTTAAAATATGTATTCAAACTGAATAAAATGAAAAATGCAGGGGAGTACAGCAGTTACTTCTGGATTTGTATAACTGCATCAGCAGTATATTTAAGGGAGTCTGGGTCCGTGTACTGACCATATTCCCTTCTTCTCTCCTTCTACTGTGACAGACTTGTGACTGAGGAAATAGACAAGTATTTGATCCTGTATCCAGAAAAATCCATAGTCTTTTGAAGGCCTCTCTTAGTGAACTTCTTTGTAGTTTCCATATATAAGTGATAAATAGGAGATAAACAATTAAAAATATTTTTTCAAATCAAACAGCAATGATCTTTACCCAACTTCAGACATCATGGTTATTTTCTGTGAGAATCACAGGCATCTGACTGAGAAATGGAAGGGGGATGGGAAGAACCACTTTCCTGCCAGACTGGCCTATCTGGGATACGGGCAGGTAGGCTCTGCTCACACGAACCTGAGATCAAGCACTTCACCTCTGCTGGCTGGATTTGAAATGTGCAGCTGTGCAGCAAGCAAGAGCTATGCTTATCTCTGCCTGATCCAGAACCAGTATTGACTTTCTGATTTAATCAGATGTGACTCAGGCATTTATTGCGTTGCATTTCACTGAACTTTAATTTTTGAAGGAGTTTTGCTCACAAATCTTAGAACAACTTTTTGTATGGGAACATGCACTTTGCAATGACAAAGTTTAAAATCTTTTCCTATGCCAGCACAAGTAAAATTTCTCCACCTGCAACCAAGTTCATTTGTTTGTTTCCAGATGAGAAAAATAAAGTAATAAACCAGTTAGTCATTGCCAATGAATTCTATGGTAATAAAAAGCATAACAATGGTAAAAGTTTCGCTTGATGTCTTTGAATTTTATTGAATCTCTCTTATCTTTTCAAAAGAACAGTCTGATTCTTGGATCCAAATTGTTCTTTAACACAAACTTCTTAATATCCTGCTGTTTGAAACCATACTTTATCAGTGACATTATTGACTTGTAGATCCATGTAACTGAAAATCAATCTGAGTACAAATCTTAGTCCTCAACAACCTAAAATGGTGAAAAAAAAAATTTCTAACTCAGTTTTTCAATTTTTCCATAGAGCTCAATAAAGAGCTGTAGAAAACCCCAAATTTCCATGTTTATCAGTTACATTAATTAAGAAGAGGAAACGCTGAGGATGAAATGGTTTAAAAAAGCTTAAGTAAAAACAGAGCATTAGAAAACAGTGTTGAGAACCTATAACAAAAACCTTCTATTTTTAATATTAGTGTTCTGGGTTAGATGTGATGCTGCTCTGTAAAAAACTCTATTGTGTTCTATGTAAATTTAGAGCAGAGGAAAATGAATTTTCTTATGATGTCTTCCTAAACCTCAAAGAGAACAAAAAAGGTGTGAGATGGTAAATGATTCTGTCTTATTCATTTCAGTGGAATGTCCATTTTTAATCCCAATTTTGTCAGTTTTAATATAGATGGAACGATAGAGAGAAGTGGAAGGAGTAATAAATTAGACTTAGATTAACAATAGTAGAATTGCATTTTTTCCCCCTTTATTTACCACCTCCTTGCTCTGCAGTTACTTAAGCTTTTTTTGTGTTACGTTTTCCCCACCTGAAAAACTTCCACACGATTTACAGTGATCTTTTCTAGGATTCCCTCTCTGGTTTTGTCCTAAAAGTGAACAGAGTCAGAGACTTTTTTTTTTCTGAGCTGCTTGAAAACTCTCTGGTGCATTACCAGCTCCCACAGCAGACCAAACTTAATCTTAGCATCTTATGAGACACTAAGGGGGCTCACCAATACACTCACACAACCACAGCTACAGATATGCCTTTCATTTTTCAGCATGGATGAGATACTTCAAGTGAATCACGAGTTTCATCAGAGGTCACTTGCTTTTCATCTATGGAAGATTAGGTCTGTTGCTTTGCTGACTAGGATTAAAAACAGAAGTTTGTATGAAAGAATAATCAGTGTACAGCAGCTACACAAATTAATACGTGTTTCTGCTTTTATTTAGCTAGTATTTTGGACACTCAAGAATTTCAGTAAAAGTGGCAAGGTTGTTTTACACACATCATGAGTTATACCATGCCATTTTGCAGTAAGACTGTATAACTATAACAGCCCTAAGCATCTTTAATATGTAAGTAAAATTGCCTGTTGATATGGTCAGTTGGAGCAACTAAAATTTATTGGACAATTCTAACAGACAGCAGTATTTAACTCTCTGAAGAAAATTATTGCAAGGAAGTTTGCTTCTAGATAGCTTAACTGTCTAACAATGAAAGTTTGTGGGGTTTTTTAAGACAACTTTAAAATGAGAACAGATCTTTCCACAAAAGGAAAAAAGACATTTAAGAAATAATTTTTGTAAAGAGTGTGTCTAAGATCACTAAACGCAAAATGTGTACTGTTTCAAAAGTGTGACTGATATGAAGTGGGATTTTAAATGTAGGTACAGTCTTCTAAGCAGGGATAAATCAGAACTGAGCAACCAATAATCACTCATTCTGTTATCCTTATATAAGCTTATAATCTTTTGGGGTTGTTTGATAGGTTTCTTTTGTTTATTTTCTGATTTAATCAGTCTTAGTCAATTACCTACATTGATCAGTACAGATTTAATCTACACATCAAGCAGAAGGGAAAAATCTTTTGGTGAAGATGGATCTTCCCCTCCTCTCCTTCGTCCCTGTTTTCTTTGTATTCTTCTCCTGTATGACAGATGTAAGATCTGAGAAGAGAGCCCAGGGAGCAGAAAAAATATTCCTGGGAAATGGTTGGAACATAAAGGTCAAGTGGTATAAAGGTCAACAGAAAAAAAAATAAAAAAATTAAGAAGGATTAAAAATTACAAAAAAGAGTAGGAAGTTGTGGAAGCTGAGGAGTAAACAAACAGAAGCAACAACTGAAAGATAAACACTTAAACATATACTTAAGTTCAGCTTTTTTTCTACAGACTGATGATGGAAACAAAGAGAAAGGATGGTAGATGGGAGCAAGAGGACAAGTCCAAGCTGAAACAGAGCTGAGCTGGAAGCAGAAATCAAAGGCTAAGTCTGTGCTGCAGGAGAAAAGCAAACATGGGGTGCACCATATGTTCAAGATGCCCACTTCCTTTGTAACACCTGTATGTCCTGTCCTGCTATTGAGCAAACAAATAGATTTTGTTCAGATAAGCCATACCCAGTTCTGCCAATTCTTTGTCCTGAAGAGGTGGTCATAGATCTATTGTTGCCTCAGCTCCAACTTCTTAATTTGTCAATCGGTTGAATACAACTTGTTTAAAATATAAGCAAAAGAAAAGGAAGTAACAAAATGTTGACATTTCATGACAGGCTGCTCATTTGGCTACTCCAGAACAACAAAGCCCATCCATGCACAGCAGGAGAGAACCATGAGCCTCCAGCTGTCCCAAATGCAAGACCCTTTACAGTGTTTATCTGTTTATCTGTTTAATATTCTCTATATGACTCTCCTAAAAAAAAAAAAAAAAAAGTGCTTTAGCCATCCAAAGAGCCTTTGTATGATTTAGCATTAACATCCTGATTAAAACAAAGCACACAGTGTGTTTTAAGCAAGATGAGGCATTAGGTGAATTCTGCTTTGTGTCTTTCTACTTGCCCTGTGGGGGATGCACACTGGAGTCTGGGCAGCAGCCTGAGACGGGGAGCATACACGTTGCAGAGTGCTGTTTCATACAGAGCTCCCATCATCCAGTGCCTAGCAGCAATTTGGGTAACATAAAGCATACAAGATATAGGGTTTTCACATAACTCTCCCTTGCCCGCTGTCAGGCATAAACCCAAGTGTGATACAACAGAGTTCTCACTGTCATTGCTGAAAAGTACCAATCTGAAAACTAATTAACTGGTCTGCCTTTGGAAAGAGAACATGTTTGTTTGGGTTAGAAATTTTAGTTGTTCTAGCCTGTACCAGTTGGATGTGATAAGAAATTTTAGAAAAATGTGTTTCTTCATTGTCTTGCCAGTAACAGCTCTGTTAGATTCAAATGGCAACTTAAACAAAAAAACCCTGTTATCTTCTGCCATTCAGCAGTTCATTTCCCCTCCTGTTTGCTTGTTTCTGTACATGTTATTTCAGTATCTCTCATCAAAATGCAAAACATGCAGTTTCTTCATCTACATCCCAGGTAAGATCGTCTTTTCACATTTTAGCCATTCTAAATAGATTACTGTTGGTTTCAAGATTTTAAAAATGCCTTCTAACCTAGATAATTCTGTGATTCTCACAGGCATCAAGGCTGTTTCCAGTGATAGGACATAGTGGGGTTTTGCGATTTTATATATCATACAGCTTATTTAAACAGCTACTCGTGGCCTAAAACTCTCCATTTTTATGGCTGAGAGTTGTAAGTGGGAAAAACTGCTTTATCTTTATGGTGATTTCTTTCAGCAGTTTTCACAAAAAGGACCATTGAGATAAGCACCAGCCCTCATAAATCCAGCAGCTGATAAAGCAATGAGGTGGCCAACTCCATCACCAAATTTATCCTAACAGGCAGAGGGTTCTTTTCCCCTGAGGGCTTGTCCTAAGTAGAAAATACTTGTGGTTTTAATATCAATTTGATGACAAATGCAGGCCAAGTAGACTTGATTCCATCAAAATTTTTATACTTTTTCAGTATATGTATCAGACACCTTAGCAAGCTACAGCAGAGAAGGCACCAGTTACAGCCGTGGTTGCCTACTGCCTGTGTGTCTTCCTGACTCTCTATCGTGCTCTTTTTCTACACAGCAAATCTACTAGCAATTAAGAGCTACGTGGAGTTCATTAATAAGTAACAGATCTAGATTTATGATCTTTCAGAGGAAAACTTCAATTTCCTGCCAGCTTCCTCCCTCACACAACATATTGACATTAGAGGCAAGAGAAAGAGAAAACTGTTTTTATATGTATTTCTTATCATACTTGCGTAAACTATGTGAAGGTGAATGTGCTATAGTTTTCACAGTAACAAAAAGCAGTTGCAGCAAAGTTTAGCTTCCTTTGCAGCTGGACAAGAAACTGTTATATCAGGAGCAATGACTAAAACCTATTCTTTCATTTTATGAAATGCAATATAAAATATAAACACATTCTCAGAAAAAATAGCATTTACAGATGAGCCTTAACTCTGGCAAACTTGACCATGTATTAGAAATTACCATTTCTATCCAATTCTTGTTTCTGTTTCTGCTCCTGGCGTGCCCAGGCTCTGTGATGCTCAAGAACAGCAGAGACTGAAGAGCCTGCGCATTTGTAGCAGCTTTGCACCACAGAGCTGCTGGTGGTCTGCTTGCTCACAGTCATGGTACAACAGTGCTGACTTACAAAGGGATGCTGTGATTTTTGTATCTTCAAGCATAAACAAGGAGTAGGAGGAAAAATAGCACCTCTTTGAGACGTGCCAGTGTTCTTACTTAAGGACGTTTACTTCTACGGTGCTTCTTGTAGGAGGCCAGAAGCACAGCATTGCCCAGATCAGAACTGTGTGGGTCAGTATTAACGACAACCAGAAAAGCTTGATACACCCATCAGATATTTTAGGGCTGCCTGAGGTTTTTAAATTTAGACAAAATCCTTTTATGTAAACCTCTTACACAGACTCTCAACAGCAAAAATTATCAGAACACACATTTCACACTATTTTCAGTGTTTTGAAAGTCAAAAGTGTAATTTAAAATATTTTTTACCTTAATAATGCAGTAGTCTAGAATCTACAGCAGCTAGGAAAATACTTGAATGCAGTTTTCTTCAGCAAGTTATTTTCATCCTTTGACTTTACTCCCAGTAAAGCCATTTGAGCTATTGTCAGTCAATAGCTCTAGTTCTTCTAGTTCTAATTGATAAGATCCATTTAGTCAGACGAGTTGCGACTGAGCTCTAATAGGAAATGAAAGAACAGTAGCCCTATCGAAGAACAGCAAGACATCTTTCACTTTATTAGTAGCTCTTCAAAGTCTCTATCTTTCGAGACAATTACCCTAATAAAGTGTTGAAGGACTTAGGACTAACTTAGTTTGGCATCATTTTGGCAATTGTGATTACATAGTTACAGCCACACATGACAATATGCAGAAAAAAAAGCAAATTGGAAAAAGATTTGTGGGATGTACAGTTTAAGGGAGTATGACACCATATGATTTCTGTAATGGTGAGATACGTTAGTAGTGCAACAGGAAAGAGAAAGCCAACTAGGATGTGTGAAGCATGTGAGACAAGAATAAACTTTACTACATCACTAGCATTTATCCCTTAATATTCCACTGAGATACATACAAAATGGCTTTCCTGCTGCTCTTCCAAGTTAAGCATGTGAAACTAATTGGTTTCTTTAGTTGGTTGATTGGTTGATTGTTTGGCTGGCAAAATTTCAACTCTACTCAGGTCAAAAACAAGGAAAAGTCAACTTTTTGACAATTCACAAATATTATTTTTGGTTTTATTTTATTAACTTTTATTAGAAGTCTTTACATTAAAATTGAAGGAAATTTAAATTTCATCAAAATGTCACAAGAAAACATGATAACACCAAAATGAATGATCTGGTAAAATTAAAATAAATTAACTGATTTTCCATGTCATGGAATCTAACTCTCATTAAAAAAAACTCCGTTTAGTTAAAATAATTTTCCTTAAACAGTTCAAAGTGAGAAATAATTTCTTAGGCATATTAAGATGTTCAGCTTCTCAGTTCACATCTGCCCATCCACTTTCCATGAACTGAAAAGAAAGTTCAGAAAACCTTTGTGTTTAACTGACTATGAAGGTTCTCTTTCTGTATAAAACTCCCTTTAATAATTTCTGTACAATAATGTTATAAAAATAAGAATGTTTGAGAATAAATACGATCTGTAAAAGCGTAATGCTAATATCAGATCTTAAAGAGCATTTTTCTTTTAAAGATGACATGAGGCATAATGTATCTTTCCTTCCTTATACAGACGAGAAAACTGATTGGTCTCATCTTTATTCTCCTCAGTGTTTTGGCAACATGTCCTCACATACATTAGCTCCAATTAAATAGCGAATACTATTGAACTAAGAAGCACTAGGTTTTGGATACTTTAGTCTTTCTGTCTATCTTTTGCATCTCTAAAGCAATATGGATCATTCATTAGAGAACCTCAGTTTTTTGGTGCCTGGTCTGAGCAGCTGCAGGCTCCCTTCAATTGCCCCTATAAGTTGAATGCTTCTGTGGACATTGCATGATCAAGCATGGTAGACAAAATACTGCTTAACAACAGGATCTTAAGAATTTTAGATTCATCCTTAAAAGAAAAAGACACATAAAAAATATGCTGACAAAAGTCAAGTGTCAGTATTTAAATGATTACATGTTTTAGTTACTTTCGTGCCAAACAGCATTTTACTTGATATTTCTTAGTTTACAGTATATGTGAGTCAGCTGTCATCAGGAACTCATGCAAATCTGCAAACAAAAGTAGACAATCTGCTAACAAAACAGAACGGATATGTAGATTGCAAATGATTTCTCTTTCATTTAAGGCCAAATTGGCTAAAGCCAGCCTACAAAATGGAAGACGTCAGTCAACAATATCTCTCATCATCATTTATTAATTTGGGCCTCAATTATTCTATCAGAGTCAAGTTGGCAGTGCATCTATGGTTACACATACAGTGTTCATAATAAATCACAGTGACTTGTCCTTTAGTTTAAATAGATACTTACATAATAATTAATTGATATAATCTGAAATATTAATAATACTGACATAGGACTGCCAAATATTTTCCTACAGAACAGTTTTTCCTTCTCTTATTAATCTCTAAGGAAAGGAGTCTCCATGTCCTCTTGATTTTACTCTCTTCATAAAACTCTCTTTTTGCTTCCTTATTGAAGAAGACACTTTTCACAACCTTGAACTTACTCTTCCAACCTGATTTTCCTGTAACTCTCACATCTTTCACAGAGTAAAATTCTTCCTAAAGAAAATGACAGAGCCTGACATGATCTTATCAAATCCATAGTTATTTCTCCTTAGGCAGCACACTGTTTTACTTATCATAGTTGCAGAATTTTCTCAACCTATCTTCACGCCTCACATTTTCATATAGACAAGAAGTCATCTCTTTGCAACTTTTGAATGCTCATCCCCAGGCTTTCTCACATGGAGATGTGAGAAGGTTGAACTACACTCCCAAGTATTTTTACCTCTTTTAGAAGAGCCACCAGAGTAAGCCTGCGTTACCTACTCCTTCCATTTGTAAGCCTTCATCTTTATGCTCTGCCCTGGGCTGAGGGAAAATGAATCTTTTCAGTGAATACAGCTGCCAAGGGCTGCTTAAGTCAGCCCATGTGTGAGACACAGAAGGTCACTTGCTTGGAGTTCTACGTGTAGATGCTGGAAAAAGAGATTGGCAATGGGAAACCTGGCAAGGAATAGAAAGATGGAGGGTGGTGCAAAGCTGTTCAGGCTCTGGAAGAAAGGAATGAGTCTCCTGAGCAACAGGCTTGCTTTGTATTCTCCTACGAGTCCCATCCACTTCACACTTCTTTTCACCCTTTGGAAGAAATCCTTCATCTGTCCCCTGCTGAAACCATATTAAGAAACTCTGCCCTCTTCCAGCCTCATGGTGGGCTACCAGCACCCTGCAGCTTGTGATCTCTCTGCAAGACACATCTTGAGCTGCTGGAAACAGATTCTTTCTGAATACTGCTAGGCAAAGGAAATGGGGCTTTTCTCTCAGATTTTTATTTTAGGAACATGGGGAAATAATTGGGATCAGCTTAGACTATAACTCCTGAGAAGCGGGATAAGTCTTTTCTGGGAATAGAGAATGGCAGAAAAAGCCACCTCTTCATTGTGGAGTTTAGAAGAAGATGATCTCATAAGGTCTCCTCTCTTCACTTCCCAGTTCTCACTCTACTGAGCAGTAGAAACCTTTCCCACAGGACATTCACTTATTTCTTGTAATTTTCTCTTTTCTCTCCCTGCTTGCCACATGTAACTTTAGTTTTACAGATCAGGGACAAAGATGGCTGTTGTTGTATTTTAGGTATTCAAGAATCAATCAAGTTATTGCTAGCAAGATCTCTAAGTCAGTTTAGGTAATAAAAACATATACTCTGCTTTCAGAGCTCTTGGGGTTTCCAGAAAAGATTTTGCTTTGAGTCGAAAACCGGTGAAGGAGCTTTTTGGCAACTTGCTATCAGATATCAAATATATGTTTTAAGTAAGAGTTCTCATGACATCTTGCAAAAGCAAGTAGAAATTCTTTGTGACAGGAAATTCAGTTAATGTTGATGCATGCAAGTATGGGGGGTGTGACTGAACGGGTGTAAAAAGAGTTTTGCTTGTTCTGTATATTGAATACAGCCACCTTGTTCTCTTTGAAAAGTTTTTTTTTTTCTATTAATGTCTAAAACCCACCCGGAACATATGCATCTCATGCTGAGTTGTAAAACATCTGGAGAAAAATGCTTTTTGTATCTTTAAGACAGGTTCTGCAAGCAGAAGGAAGGGCTTGCATGGACTGAGGAAAATACACTCAATAATAACTTTGCAGTTAACCAACAAGCTACTTTTCCAGCTTTCTGGTAATTTTCTGTAATGCAACACTATAATCATGAGGCCAGTACCTCCTCTGCAGTGAAGAGCTATCATTTTTATAAATGTGTCCTCAGTCTGGCCTTCACATGTGTGTAATAGAAAGCTAATATTCATAAGATCTATATGGTCTTTTGGAAAATGAATTACAAGTCTAAACTACAATTATGTTGCATTAACTGGAGAGGTCAGAGATCTGTTTCAGAAGAATTTCTCCAAATCATTAAATATTCCTTTATAAATATAAATATTTCACAGTGAATTTAGAAAATTCACTGAGAAATGATGATTTAGAAATTTCTTGCAACTTTTCAGGATGGAATTAATAAGGTGATAAGCACTGTAACTGCTTGATTTCCTGGCATCTCACTGTGCAGCATATATAAAAGCAATAGTGGGAGGCAGGATATGAGTTATCCAGGCAGAGAAGTGAACTTCTTATCAAAGGACAGACTTAATTAACTGCGGAGATGTACTGATTTTTTGTAAGAAGAATGTATTATAATCAGCATACTACTGTTGATGATTTTGCCTCTTCAAATCATCATTTTCGAGCAGAGGACTATTTCCTTGAAAAATTTATGATTAGCTAATTAGGAAAAAAACAGTTCCACTTTTTCTTTATGAAAGCTTAATAGCTTTGTAATTATAAAACTGCCAAGTATACCTTAAGCATGAATTTCTAAGGAGCTTGAGGTAGACATAGGAATGTTACTTGAAAATGCAAACCTTGAACCAGTTTATACTGCCTTTTCCTTTGTGCTCTTTAAATTTAGCTTAAAGACAGCTTAATTATTTCTCTCTGAATCTGGAGGTAATATTGGATTAAAATTGCATGTCAAACTAATTTTGTGGAATTGAAATTGTAGAAGTATAAAAAAAGACCAGCTGATTTCGGTTGTAACTATAGAGAGGTTATCCATTATTGTCCAAATAGAAGAATAATTATTTGAACTGTTTCCTGTGCTCAGCCAAAGCTCAAACACAAAGGAGAGTGGATGAAGGGGTAAATACTGAAAGTCTAGAAGCAAATGTTAACGCATTCTGAAAACAAATAGCGGTGCTGCAAAGCCTTCACTTTTAATGGCTGTGCCATGTGCAATTTATTAAGAGGAAGGATTGTTTCTGTTAGATAAGGTGTTATGGAGGTGTAGACATATGTCTCTGTTAATGGGCCCTTTGTACGAGTCTGATAGGGAAATCAATGTGCAGTGCTCGGAGTGAAGCCCTGGTACAGGGAGACACTGTTGGAAAAAGGACCTTACAGGCTAAGGATCAGGCACAACGGAAGTGAAGCTGCTGGGGTAAGGGGGGAAGGAAGAGGTGCTGGGGGAGGCATGGGAGGCATGGCAAATTCCCAGATGCACAAAGGCTCTGGGTTAGAGCTCCCATGTAGGAGCTTATGGTGGGGAAGGATGTCTCTGGAGGCCTGCTAGTATCTAAAAATGGTGGAGCAGTTTTATGGGAGTGTCCTGAGGCTGGAGGATCTCAGAGATGTGTTTGAGGCTCTGTAGAAGATACTGGAGGGCTGGACTACCCCTTCCAAGAGCCGATCCACTCCACCAGCCTGGCAGTGTTTGAAGTTGATTCAATTCCAAAACCAGCCAGAGTATCATCCTACTACTCAGTGTAGAGAAAAAGCTGGGATGAAAGAAGCGAGAGAGGACTGCAAAGAATTGCTCTCATTGCTGCTCCTGCTGCATGGCAGGAGCTGATCCTGCCCCTCCATCCACGCTTGTCCTTCAGTGCTGAGAAGCAAAACCTTGCAGGCTGGCCCTTTCCTGCTTCCTATCCTCAGGTACAGAAAGAGCCCACAGCTTCTCAACCCAGCTGCTGGTGGGTGTGTGCTTAGCAGAGCATGGGAGAGGCTGGCCAGGATGCCTGAGGGATGGTCATCAAAGGGAGAATCCACTATGTTTTGAATTGGTAGATATTTTGTCATTAGGAAAGTTTTAGATGTAGTTTACCCTTTCTTGCAGAAGGGAGAGAGTAATATGCTATCCCCACCCCGATATCTTCTGTAATTTCTGTTTCTGGGAAACATCCATACTGTTGTAGGCTGAAGGAATGCAGGCAGCTTCCTCAGTTCATTTGTCAAAGGCGGCAGCAGGTGATGAGATACTCTGTCCTGCATCATGTCACTGGAAGCTTCCCAGGCTTTTAAGATTTCCTTCCCCCTACTAAGCTTCTGAAATGTGTTGTGTTTTCTACCTGATATGACTGAGTCAAGACAAATGAACAGTGGCTTTGAATTTTAAGAACATGGCCTCTTGGCAGCAGTAGCCGGAGAGGATGATGTCTCTGGAATATCTCTTGACCAAATTATTTACCTCTCAAGCAAGTCCTCTGAGCAGTGTTCCCTGATTCACAGGTGTGGGTTGCTCTTGCCCTTTTATGCTGGTTTGGAAGTGGCCAGAGACACCTCCTGATCATTCTTGGAAGTGTTTGTAGACAGCTTAGAGTAATTTATCCTGAGGAATGACCTGAACTGGGGGAAAAAAGAATAAGTTGCTATGGCAAACTCTGCTTCTCACAGGTAAATATATTTTTCAAACCACTGAAGATTGTGAAAAGAAATAATTCTGTTGGATGTTCCTTTCCTTGATGTCACATAATCAGACAAGTTTTGGTCATGCTGGTAAACATTATATCTAATAACCTGACAAAATTTTGTTTCATATCTGCTATTCCATTTAGGTAAATACTGAGTTCCTGTTTGCTAGGGAAAGATTTGATATTGAATTAAGGATGCAACACTGGAGATGGCTGAGTGTTTATGTTGTGGCTCCTTTAGAAAACACCAGTAAAACAAGTTGTCTTTTGCACATATAACCTTCTAAGAATAAAGAAAGATTAACCACTTTGCCACTATTTTGCTGCCATCATTTGCTTTGCTGCTGCTGTACATCTCTATCTGAAATTACACAATTCAAACAAATACTAGCTAGCAGTAGCTACAGTGTTATTGTTTGTCTGATGCATAAAGGCAGCTCTGGAAAGGAATGAAGTTATGACGCAGATCTTATTGACCCACATTTGTTCTGTAGGCCTGATGATTACTATTATTCAGTAAAAACAAATGTGTTGAGTTCTACATATGTGCTCTGTGACTACACAGTTTTTTTTCAGGCAGGCTACAGAGACTGCAGAATAGATAATCTCTCTATCCTAAAACAACAATGATATTTAAAATATTTTAAAAATTCATATTCAAAGTTTTTAAATTATTATGTTAATAGTATGGAAAAATGAGGTTAGGAGTACAGGAAGGACATGAACCACAGTTTCCCTTGTCCTGAAGAATGCCATAACTACTTAGTCCTGGCGTATTTTCTATACAACTTGTTCACTTATTTTCCCTTTCATTTAATTGGAATTCTAGATTGAATCTTTTTCAGGAAAAGTTTTGAATTAAAAATTACTTAATCGAAAAATTCCTAACAAGCTTTACTTGGCAGATTTGGCAATATAACACAAGTCATATGGATTTGACCTTCAATACAGCTCTAAATTCCAATTTAATTGCAAACCACAAAATCTCAGTATTATGTGCAATGAAAACATTAGCAGTATTATTCCAGTTTAAAGAATGTCAGGGATTTCTCCATTTTCTGAAGAAAAAAAATTAACAAAATACAAAATAGATCCATTAAAAAAATTAAAGGGTTATGTTAATTTCATTCCTATCTCCCTCTTTTTGTCTTATTGGAGTGAAATTTGTGGCTACTTCTAGGACCAACTAAAGAATACATGCCATTCTTATCTATTAAGTGACCTGTTTGTTACTTGCATGTTGGACGCCTGTGTTATCTTTAGGTACTCCTTTCAGAGTTCAAAGACCCCAAAAAATGTGGGTAATTGTGATATGCAGGAAAAGTCAATCTGAGGAACCTGTCAGGTGTTTTTCTCTCAGCAGCTCCAGAATATGAAGAAACAGAAGCTGATTACACCATGAACACCCTAGAGTGAAAACAGATATCCAAAGGATTTTACTTTCCACTCGGACACCGTGGGCATGTTTGCACAAATCTCAGAATACCGGCAGGAACTTACTTTGCTTCGGCATTATAAATGCTTGGAGTTTATCCAGCTGCTGACGTGAGCGAAGTGTTTGCTCTCCATGACCCTGCCTCAGGTCTGCAGCTTTTGGACCAGAGCTGGCCTATGCCTGGGCAGACTGGAGAGCAGAGTGATGGATTAGGACCTCCCTACAACCCTCCTTGCTTTCAGCAGGGTGACTGACAGTGGCAAAGGTTGAGACACAATCATTTTCACCATCTTCACTTTCTTAGGCTGTCTTATTGCAATATCTAAGATAGCATGGACCTAACTTTTAGTATTAGGCATAGTAACATGTCATTTAATGTATAATTTAACATAGCCTTAGAAGAAATCATCTTCTTAAATAATGGTCTTTATTCATGTGGTTACTTACTGTTCTTAAAGACATTTTGTGCTGGGTATGTTTTTTAAAAAAAAAGTTTCAATTCCCTCCGCTTTATTTATTAATAATCTGCAAGCCATTTTTTATATAGGAAAAAGATATCAGCAATTATCCTTCAAAGCCCCAGTTTTAGAGGAAGTCAATTATACTGTACATTTAGTAGCCAATTATTCTGCATCTGTTCGTACTGATGGCAATCCTTCATCTCAGAGATTTTAATAAAAATGCATTTTGTAAAGCAGCCCCCATCTTGTATAAATTAGCAGTGCAACAGCAGATAGCAGACTGTGGCCTTACACTGATTGCTGAGCATGTCTCCTCTTCACCCAACCACCAGTGCATCCCTCCAGGCAGAAAGGTGGCACATGGTGCTCCCTATGAAAGAGGCTCAAGCTCCTCAGAGCTGGGTGTGGGGTTACTTTAGTAAGAAGGGAAGGTGGGCAGGGAGAGCACTTGCTGAAAGGTCTCGGTAGCAGCAGGCTTCTCCCAAACCCATTTCTGCTGAATGTCACTCTCAAGCCTCAGGGAGAGAACAGTGGTTGGAAAGGCACATGTGGATGGCAACATGGAGATGGGATTGAATGGAGCTTGGCCAAACAAGGACCAAGAATTAATGTGTCATTGTCCAAAATCCAGAATCACTTTCCTGCTTTAAGAAAGAATTGATTGTAATTTATAGAAAATGAGGGAAAAATATTTGTCTTGTATTGTGTCAGAATGTCAGAATCTTTTTGTATTTCTAGAAAGGATCACATATGATTTCTTTGCTGTGTGTTTATCTTCACTCAGTAAATTTGTTCCTTTTCAATGCAGAAGTCTTTTGTCCCTACATATGTGTTTAAAGAGATACTTCCAAGTAGTTTAGACATTACATTTCAGCTTACTGAAATGAGTACATCTATATTTAAAGCAAATATCTATCATTGTCATCCCAAAATAAAATAAGGAATAGCAAAACCATTAGCCACTGTTAAAGCCTTGACATATAACACTGCAGCAGAGGTATTCCTTGAGACACTGAAGTTAACTCTCAGGAGCTATGCCACGGGTGAGGAGTCATAGCTTTGATTTCAACAGCAAAAAGCATAAAAGGCATCACTCCCAGACCAGCATTTAGTGCTGTAGATGAATAGAGGAGAGGATCATATCAAGAGCTCGTACTTTGCCTGGCAGGTCTTGGAGAGATCCTTAACATAAGTCTCAGAATTTCTCAACCATATGACACAACTTGTCCCCTAGAATTTAATTTAATTATTGACCTAAGAAATTGTCCTTGTAGTACAAGGTCTGTATCTCAACTGCATTCAGGCCAGAGTAAAATGCAGCTGGGATATAAACAGCATGTAGGTGTTGTGCTTGCTTTTTTCGAGGGGAGGAGGTGAGGATGGGTCACCCTGTGTATCACTTCTCAGTGCAGCTGTGACCCCTGAGTGCCACTGTGGCTGTGCACTTCATAGACTGTCATGGATGACTATGATGAAGCTCTTTTTTCAAATGACTCCAGAAAGTTTTTATGCTGCAAAATAAAGCAAGGCTGGGGGCAACTGTTGTACCAGACCTATGCCTTTCTGACCTCAGTATTAGCTTTTCCTCCAGTTCTCCTGCAGGGTGACATCACCTAGCTCTCTCCAAGTACGGTATGAAGGTAGCTCACTCCAAGGTTAGATTCCGAATGACAGCATTCCCAACACTGAACGCTGGTTTGGCTTCCTGAAGTCCTGCGACACATCACCGGAAAGCTTCGTACCCTCCTATCCCTTCATGCCAGATCTCAGGGCATGCAACACAAAGCCTCAGGCTCCTGCTCCAGGAGCAAGGTTTCGGTGGGCTTCAACACCACTTCCGACATCTTACAAGCTAAAATAATGTTTCTGTTTAAGGAACACAGCGTACCGGAAGAAATCCTGGAGCAAGATGAAGAAGCAGTCTATTCTGGATGGGGCTAATCTTAGACAGTGTGTGTCTCTTGACAGGCAGACAGTACCCTCCACTTCTCTTATTTAGCAGAATAGGAGAGCAAATACTTCCACCTGTGAAAGCTTTCTGGAAAGGTGGTCCCTGAAATTACTAGACTATAGGCAATATCATTTACAATACAATTATAGATGAAAATTTTGGATTTTAGGAACGAATTTTTTAATTAATACTTCTTTTCGGAACATGAAAAAATGCAATTTTAAAGGTCCTTAAGAATCTTTAGCATTCTTTGTTTTCCTGTTCTTACCCAAATCAGTGTCATCTTTTATTACGCCGGGATTTTCAAGACTGAAGACCAAAGCACATATCCTCCTTCTCCAAGCCAAGAGTGAAGGCTGAGGCATCCAGCCATGGTTACAGCCGCAGTGTCTGAGCTGAGCTCCTCTCCCTGGACGCTTTGCTCGCCTGGCTGAAGTTCAGGGCCTCTCAGCTGCACTGACCTTTCTGCTACCTAGCTAGTAAAAGTCCAGCTGCAAAGATGGCTCCTGAAATGTGCTTCTTGGAACTTGAAGGTGGGGCATTGAGCCACTCGAGCCTGAATTTATAAAACTGACAACACAACTTGTTGGGTTCAAGCACAGTATCTTGGTAATAAGCTGACGTCTGCGGCTCCTACCCCAAGGTGCCTGTGGGAAACCCGAGAACTCTGGGTACATTATGGGCTCCAGTGCATACACATCAGATATGGAAACATTCCCTGTCTAATTCTTTGAAGAAAGAAATAGGCTTACATTAGAAGTAAATAACACTTTCTGCAACACCATAAAACACCAATCATGCAATTATGCAGCACATTTCAGACACAATATAGAATAAGATTAGTTTTAAAATTATCTGAATATATTATTCCCAATGCCACCATATTGGAGAAACATCCCCTGTTCATTCCACTCCATGACAGATAAAAATAACAACAGTCCTTTTCTGAAGGGTAGGTTATATACATAATTTCTCCTCATTTTGGTTGCCTTAGATAGCAACCTGCTTGGAATTAACTCCATAGTTCTTAAACACTTAATGCAAAACAACTATAAAAATAGTGTGCAGTATGCATACCAATGAAAGTTTGGGTTAATCCATCTTAATCTTGTGTCTTAGAATAAAATGGTAATTTGAACACAATATGTAAAATACTTGACATAGAATGCTAAAAACATTTATTACTTTATTTTTAAAAGACTACTTGTATAATTATTTTACATTTATTCATTTAAGAAAACTTTCCTTGCAGAGGTGAAAAAGTATGTTTATGAGTAGAGTTTCAGATGCTGTTGCTTCAGTTACCATGGATGATGAAAAAGATGTTTTCTGCTAATTTGAAGATATTTTACTGGAGAATTTGGCTAACCCTACTGATCCAGTAACTTCATAACTCTGAGTTGCTTGAAACCATAGTCTTAAATCTGGCCATTAATATGTTTGTTTATTCACGCAAGGGAGCCCAGTGTTTATAGATATTTCAGATGTAATAGAGTAAAATTTTCTAGCTATTTCAATGGAACAAGGTATCTCTCTGGTATTTTCCTAATTTTTTAGACAGAACAGTGATCTCATGAACATGTTTTATTACTAAATTAAGCAAGTAAAAAAGCAAAGCTTTTGTATTGGTTCCCGCAAGCCAAGTCAGCACATACATTGAAACAGAAACTAATATATAAAGCCTCTCTAAGGAGATCAGCTTTTTCAAAGCTAGTCACTTTGCTAACACCTAAAAAAAAAATCTGCTTTTCAGAAACAAGCCCAAATGTCAAGTACACATCAGATTTTCAACAGGACTCTGTTAGTGGAGATGGAGGATGCTCTCTTCGTACACTGCCCTTTTGACATAGTTGATCCCTCCTCCGCCTTGCCTTGCATTTCCTTACCTTGCCATGCCGTCATGTCACGTCGCTTGCCTGACAAAGAGTCCCTCAACCAGTAACATTTTATCACTATTATTCGCCAGAAACTGGCACTTATATTCTTTGTAAAGTGTTTTATGTCAAGAACTGGGAAATGTTTTGTAATGTGTAGCCATTACTGTTATTACACTTTGCAATAACTAAGTTTTCACTTCACTGGCTGGACAGAAAAATATTTTAGGTTAAACACAATGCTTATTAGTTCTGCAAAAAAAGAGCTACACTGTCTTTCTACAGTTTTAAATTTCTTTAAACTTTACATTACAGTAACTTATTGAAATCTCTTTAGAAATACAATGCCTTTACCAAGACTCTTTATGCCATTTTGAGCTTTGTACTGAAATGAAAGTAGTGATACAGATCTATTTCAAAAAAGGTTAGATGTTTTAAAAAATCATAATCCAAGTGTTAGGCCCATGAATAAAACTGGATGAATTTATAAGGTATAATTTTTCACCACAAAATTAACTAATAAAAATTTAAATACTGAGATTTATTTTGTCAAAATATCCTGAATTCTTTTTGTGATAAAACCTTAACACAATGTTCTGTCTAGAAATCTATTTATTTTAATAGGAGTCTTTTAAATAAAACTGAAATATTGTGCCTAATGTCACTTTTTTGACTGTACAAACTTTAGCGTTGACTCCAAAAAGCTATATTTCTGCTTTTCTACACCCGTATCATCTGAAGACTCATTTATACAGGTGTTTTCAAGCAGACATGTTTCTGAACTGAGTGTTTTGAAAAAATGTTACTTCTTTATACCATAAATTGTATGTAAACAATTTATGTGTATACCATAATTGCATGTAAAACAGAAAAAACAAACTCCATATAGATAGTTGAAGCAAACCTGTAAAATACTATGCTGAGGAGGCGAGTACTGGGACCAAAAGAAGAGTAAAAACCTGCGGCAATGCCGCCAGCCTCAGCTGTACCTTGCAAATGGCCCAAACCTCTCTTTAGTAGATGCAAAAATGCATTTAAGATTCACAGAGCCTGGCCAGGAGGCAGGTTTTACTTTTACACTTACAGCTGTCATGAAATATAGCGTAAAGCTAAGAAGCAATGATGTGCCAGACTGTGAAGAAGCTCTGAGAGTGCCCCAGGCACCCATCGGGAAGGTGACATGGTGTGGAAAGGGAATGACTGGGTAGAGGAAGGTGCAGGCAGAAGAGAAAGCCCCTACTTCTGAGGTGCTATATGAGGGCCTAAAGGCTGGCATGACAGCAACAGTCAGCATGGGAATGCCAACCAGGAATTTCGGGTTCCCTCACCTCACGCATTTCTAAGCAACTGTAGGGAGATAATCACGATCTGTCAGTTCCTCTCATTGTCTATATGAGAGGCCCACTGCCATTAAGATTCAATCTGCTGTTGTCAGAGCTTTGCCTCTGAAATGTGCAGGTGATTTACTTGTACCTTAACTGAAGAAGGTAGTGTTAAAATGTAGGAATTCAAAGTTTTCAAAATACCCCCGCTTTAAATTTGCAGAAGACTATTTCTGGGCCAAGAAAAGAATACAAGGAAATTACCTTTGTCTACTACACACATGCCTTATTTCATTTTTCTCTAGCAGACTTTTCTTGCAAAAATGTGAATATTAGCACACAACAATCATCACCATCATTTATACCAATCAAAAGAAAATAAGACAATCTTATGATTTTTGTAAATCTTTTCTTGGCTATGACGATAGAAGTAGAAAAAGGGCAAGAAAATAGAATTTATTCTATAGTGCAACACTACTGCCATCAGAGTTCTGGCTTTAAGAACAGAGACTTCCCTCTGAAGTCTTACGTTTGATGGGACTGACCTTACTTTGTGTGTTCTCCTGCTCCCATTAACCCCTGCCCAAGGAGTGTGGGCGGGCAGGACTGTGCAGACTCATTGAAGCCAAAGCAAAGCTGTACCCACGGGCACAAAGGGCTGGGCTTTCACCCTGTGAAAGGCAAATAGAGAAGGCTGGTGAGAGGCAATATGCCAAGGCGCCGAGCAAATTTTGAGAGACTCAGGTTCAAGGTCTGCCCTTGGCTTTCTGGGTGAACCATTTTCCCTTGCTGGCTTCTGCTTACAGCAAACAGGGGCACTGCATCCTACAAACACTGTGCCGGAAGGATTTCAAACAAAAGGTTCAGGTTGTTTTGCAAAATTGCCTCAGAGATTAAATAAAAGTTGTTACATGTTTTTATTTTTAATTTTCATGAAGAAGCACATGGATATCAACACATTAGAGAACATTAAATAGCCCAGTGCAAATGCCTGGGCAGAGTAAAGAAGAGGAGGCATTTTGGTGCAGTCCTGTATTTTAATTAAATGATTCAACCAGCCAAGTTTTCCAGCATTGTTTATTTTTATTTTGATCTTCTTGCACTGAAAAAGAACTGTAGAGCTAACCCTGTTAAGTGTTTGTGGATATACATAGGAAAAACATCATGTGAGTTTCTTAGTTTAGGAGGTTTATGATTTCATAAAAAACTTTCCAACATGGTGAAAATAGACAGAGTTGAGAAACTTCACTCCATCCACCACCGCCTCTGTCTGTCACTAGTATCGGTGGCTGAACAGGATGATAGCTGAGAAAAAGATCTGTTGTGAGCATGTAAAATCTTTGGATAACTTCCTAACCACATCCTCCAGCTTGCAGTCCTAACACATTTCACACAGTTTTCACAAAATTTTACAACAATCATTGTTTCTCTAAAACCCAAACCCATGGAATCATAGTGTTTCCAGAAAATGTCAGCTTTTGGTTGTACTTGTCATGGGCAATTTGTTGCTCAAGGTTTCTGGGATAGCCTTTAAAAATTGTGCTGTGCATAATGGTCACGCTGGACACGCAGGACACAATTCAATGGTGAATCAACAGCCATTTGGGCACATGTCTCCGGGAGGATACTGCATCTTTGGGTACCTGGGCCAGGAGAAAAGGATGACAGAAGTCACCTGTCAGGTGCTCTCCTGGAGGCAACTCTGCAGTTCCTGAGGCAGCCTCTCACACATTTCAGGGCAGCTCACCAACATTTCCCTAGTTTTCAAAAGGTTAAGAAAAGGTGGGTTACGCCAATAGCATATATACACTGGTTTTTCCCCCTTAATTTCTCTGTATGTTCAAACAAGAGAGCAAGAGGGTTAGCAGTTGTCACAGCCGTAGGCGGAGAGCAGACGTGTGTGCACTCATCCCATCAAGAACTCACTGAATGACACACAGAGACAAGAACACCAATTTCTAACCACCTATGTGTCTTTTATTGCATTAAAATAAACAGAGTAAAATTTGATAAACCAGTCAGGACCCTTCAGATTAACACATATTCCGGAGATCTTGCATTTTTGAAAATGAGTATTTCTTTTCAGACTTGGTTTGGAAAAACCTGAAGGTTTTGCTAAGAAATAATTTGATTCACAGAAGAAGTAACTGGCTTATCGCTGCAATACCAGAGGGATTTATTTTGACCATATTTCAGATATCACTGATTTGCAGTACTGCTGTGTTGACAATATAAGTTTTCATATTTTTCTTTTCTTCTTACAATTATATTTTGGTTTTTTGTTGTATAAGGAGCTCTTGAATATTTTGTGGTTGGAATATTTTTTTACTTTGGTTATTTTAATGAATTGATGGTGGTGGTAAGGGCTGAAGTTTTTTGGATTTTTTTTTGTTTGTTTGTTTTTTTTGTGGTGTTTTTATTGCTGTTTATTTGTTTTTTGGTGTTTGTTTGTTGTTTTTTTAATGAAAATGTTTTCCAAAGTGGTAAAAACCAGCATGAAAAGGCCAAAACTTCAAAGAAAAAAGGAAAATGAAGAGAAGTCACAACCCCCTCTCCTCACCTATGACTTTTCAGCTCCCTGGACAGTGAATGGTTACTTCTCTGATGTACCACTGAGGCTTCAAACCAGAAATGGATCACATACCTGCTATGTTTCAAAGGATTTTAATTGTGCTATGACTCTTTTCTTTTAAGTGGCAGAGCCTTGAGGACTGGGACTCTCAGAGCCGGTTGTCAGTAAGTATTGGTCTCAGGTGGTCATGGGGAAGTCAGGACTTTCAGAGCTGGATCCCAGGCTGCTTCTCTGCTGGTGCTGGTGCTTCAATGGCACTGTCGAGATGCCCTGGGCATCTCCTCTGCTTGACCATGGCTCAAAGAGAGGATACCCAGGCACATGTTTAAAACAAAGGCTGTAACATTCCTTCTTACTACTCGCTTTGTGAATAAGCCTCTTGAAGGGAAGAGGTGAAGTTTTCCCTGTTGGCTTGTGCTCAGAACTGCATCTGGGGTGGGACAGCTTCTGGCCGTTCCCTCATCCCAGCTGCCTCTGGATTTACCTTGCAATAACCTACAATGTCTGTTTGGCATGGAAGGAGGCTAGGCACCAGATGCATGCTCCTGCTCAAAGAACATTAAAGATAGCCTATAGAGAGCCTAAATTTGTAGGCAGAGACTTTCCCTGCTTGCATCTCCTCCTATCTTGCACTGTGCAAGCATGCTGCAGCAGAGCATGCGCTTTGGAAGATTTATTTGCAACAAGAGAAAGTTAGAAAGCAGTAATTCCACTATAAAGAACTGGGAGAATTTAAGAAAAAACAAATGCAGTAGAGCCAACCAGAAACCTCAAAGTACTGTTTATTCAGTGCTGGCAACTTGTACCTGCTTTATTGGCTTAAAGCACAACATTTGGTCACAGGGTATTGTTTCAGCAGCTGGGCCATGTGTTGAAATAAAACTCTGAGGAAGTGTAGCAACATTACAGTGAGAACTAGGAAGGAGACTATGAGAAAAGGATAAGGAGTTGCCTTTTATGAAGGACATTTTGAAAGAGGCACACAAGGAATTGGCCAAAAGAAATTCAGAGCGTATTAACTTGGTTCCTCAGATGAATGTGTCAAAAAAAACAAAATGAGAAAGAATTTAGCATTTCAACTTGGAAAAGAGGGAACCAGAGTATTAAAGTGTAACCCAAGAGCTGTCATGGGCAGCTAAAGGACATTTAAAGCAAAAGATGGACTCTGAAAGGTGTTGTTTAGACCTAATAATGGAATTAAGAATAAATAAGCAAAAGCTAGAATTGTCACAAATGAAACAAGACTGCAAGATGAAGTTGCCAGAGTGATTTTATTAGCAGAGAATGGTGGGTTAAACTGCAAGAATGAAAGGGAAAGGGGAAAATCTAACCATGAAAAGAACCAATATGAAACTCTGAGTGCTCAGGAGGCTTTGAAGGCAAAAATTAAAAATGTGAAGAAAAGAGAGAAATCACAAAGCACAGAGCTATACTGTAAATTCTAGTCATCAACATTTTGCTTCATACTGGGCTTAGTCTCTTCCTTGTCTGCTTAAAATAATGTCATCTCAGGATAGGAATTCTATGCTTAATCTCAGCAAATTAAAAGAGCAGAGAGAGAAGTAGATGTGGGGGCACAGTGATACCCAGGAGGATGAGGAGGAGACTGAGAGTCCCCTGATTGCTGATGCTGCACCAGTGACTCCCTGAGGCTGTGTGTCCCACTTGGTCCCCACACAACTCAGGGCATGGATGGGCTACGGCACAGTCCCCAGTGGCAGGGGAAGGCAAAAAGGAAAACAGAGAAGCCCTGAACACTTGGAACAAGATGCTGCAGCCAAGGAAACCTTGGGTGCCAGGATATGAACATAGGTGGATATTCAAATGACAAATAGCTGGGTATTATTCTCCAAAGCCACGGTGCTGAGCAAAGCCTTCTTGCCTGCATGTAACAAGCCGTGTGAGCTGCAGAAGATCCAGCCATGTACAAGCTTGTTAATGTAGGGTATGTGAGTTGCCTACTTTAAAACTTGTTTTAAAATCCCTCAGTGTGCTGTGCTTGACTGGCCTAAGAACAAACCCCAGACTTTCTATCCAAAAAAAAGAAAGCTTTAACAATTCTTACAGTTATTTGTATAACCTTTTCAGAAGTGCTTTGTTTTCTTCTTCTTTGTCTTTCATTTACTTTGAGGTTTGTAGGTTTTTTTTATCAGTGGTAACTTTGAAATGTAGCAATAAAGTAATTTTTACGGAGCAAGCATGAAGTGTTTTACACTTTTGAAGAGTAAGTTGTTAAAGCAAACTTTTATTCAAACAGCATGAAGGGCCTTGTTAACAAAAGGTAAGCTATGATGAAGATTTAAATGTCACAGGGCCAGAGCTTGTGCTTGCTGTTAACCCAGGTTTCACACTTTTGGTTTGCAGGCGGGATGGAAGTTTTTGTATATGAGGAACAGACCATGGCTAATACTATGGACTAAATTCCAAGGAGGGCTAATGAGCCTGTTTGACCACACTATCACCAAGCACATTTTCACTGACTGTAGCAGTGAGATAACTACAGAAAGTTCGTGAACTTAGAATGTATGTGAATTTTGTTTCATGAAACCTTTGCCTGTCAGAGATAGATCTGACTGATGTTAAGGTGACAGATGCCCATTTTGGAAAAGGAATGAGCAAGAGACCTGCTCATCAAATATCTGAGAAAACTCATCTTCTTGTGTAATCAAACACGAGAAGTGAGAGGATGTAAACTTGGGACAAGATATTGTTAAAAGAAAAATCAACTTAAACCCACTTTTTTGCCCCTAGCTAGTATTTTGGAATGTATTTAGTAGCTGAAAATATATTTTTCATTTTCTGTATGAAATTTCTGCATCAATCTGATAACATCCACTACTTTGAAAATTCAAATGATAAAAGAGAAGTTGCACTGCAGAACCCTTCTACTGAGCTGCTTAAGAAACGACTGTCCAGGTCATGGTATTATATGAAAGAGTATGAATATGAAATCCAAAACAAAGAGATTAAACAAAACAAAAGATAAACAAAGGGACCTGCTTACTAAAGCCTGGACTTTTCATTTTGGGTGAAATTCCACTATTTTGAAGCTTCTGATTGGAGCGGGATTGAGGACTGACAATACTTATATTTTACACAAAAAGTGAATTTGTTGCTGAAAGAGTTTCTTTGGAAAATCAGGACCAAATGTTTCTGAAACAACATGAAGTCTTCTTCTGAGCAGACATGCTGCAGAATCCACCAGCAGTTTGGGGTTCTTATTCCCAGTGTTTACATCCTTCTGGCCCCAGTGCAGGAGAGATGTTCAGGCCTTTTTTGGCAATAGGGCCCTGGAGCCCTGCACTCCCTTCTCTAAGAATGATCTCTCCCTGTCACTAGTGGGGTTTTGCAGCACTCCATCTTCAGCCCTGTGCTCTTCATCATTTTCATAAATGACTTGCGTGCAGGACTGGAAGAAATACTAAGCAAGTTTACAGACATTGCAAAACTGGAGAGAGCTGTCGACTCCCTGGAGGGCAGGGACACCCCGCAGAGAGACCTCGACAAATTACAGGCCTGGGCAATCAGCAACCATATGAAGTTCAACAAGGGAAAGTGCCAGATTCTGCACCTGGGATGGGGCAACCCTGGATGTACTGACAGACCAGGGAAGGAGATGCTGGAAAGCAGCGCCATGGAAAGAGACCTGGGGGTCCTGACTGATGTCAAGTTTAACATGAGTCAGAATTCCCCTGGCAGCCAGGAAGGCCAACATTGTCCTGGGGTGCATCAGGCACAGCATCGCCAGACAGGCAAGGGAGGGGATTGTCCTGCTCTGCTCTGCACTGGGGTGGCCTCATCTCGAGTGCTGGGGGCAGATTTGGGTGCCTCAATGTAAGAAAGACATTAAACTGTTAGAAAGTGTCCCAAGGAGGGCAGGAAAAATGGGAATGGCCTTGAGGGGAAACTGTATGAGGAGTGGCTGAGGTCACTTGACCTGTTCAGCCTGGAGAAGAGGAGACAGGGGAAACCTCATTACAATTACAACTTCCTCACGAGGAGAAGGAGAGGGACAGCACCAATCTCTTTTCTGTGGTGACCAGTGACAAGACCTGAGGGAATGGCCTGAAGCTGAGTCAGGGCAAGTTCAGTTGGATATCGGGAAAAGGTTCCTGTGGTTTGGCACTGGAACAGGCTCCCCAGGGAAGTGGTCACAGCACTAAGCCTGACAGGGTTTAAGAAACATTTAGACAATATTCTCAGGCACATAGTGTGACTCTTGGGTTGTCCTGTGCAGGGCAGGAAGTTGGACTTCACGATCCTTGTGGGTCCCTTCCAACTCAGCATATTCTGGGATTCTGTGATTCTGTGTCTCCCTGATGAGTCCTGAACGCCTTTGCACTTTCAGTCCTGTAAGCAGGGACACCTTCCACCATACAAAATATTGGCAGGTCAGCAAATTATCCGAACATCAGGCAGGCTAGTAAGATCTAGAGCATTATAGCAACCCTATGAAATACTTTTGTGCACCAACCCATGAATATTTTTCTTTTGTGTTTTCTTACTTTTGCAAAAACACAGTCATATGAATAGTGGGATCATTATTATTTTGCAATACTTACAGTATAATAATATTTTTGGTGATTCAGTTTTAACTATTGCAACCAGCTTCTCTCCTGACCAGACTGCCAGCAGAGGCTGTGTAGTTCATTGGTGCTAACTCAGAATTTAGTGTTCAGTTAACTCTGCTCTTGTGGATTGTAAATTATAGCCTGGATACTTCTGATTACTCGTACAAAACAAGATTTGGATTTCAGTTTTAATCTCTTTCCCAGGTGGGGCATTATTCTACTTTTCAAAATATACACTCAATGAACCATTTCAGAGTGTAATACTCTATTTGAAATGTAAATAGGTTGAGCATGTAAAATCCCATTTTTCTGATAAAGTGGAAAGCAACATATTTTTGCTCTGATGGCCATTACAAAGTTTTGAAGTACAATTATTGGACCCAAAATTATCACACATGGCGTCCTCCCTTCCGAACTAGCAAACTGCAAGGGTACAATTTTAACATCCTCTGAAAGCAAATAAAAATAAAATTATAGCTCCAGTTAAGAGTTGAGAAGTATAGTTCAGTGTCTACTGTTTTCCTCTCTTTGTTTTTCTACCAATTCATTGCACTAAACAGAAGGTATCTAGTTACATGGATTAGCCACTGTTGCTTTTCCTTGCCTTGTTCATAGTTTATTTTTTGATGGTTGCAATTTATGGTTGCACTGTCGTTTTACTATTTTGCTATTCAATATCTGTTGAATAATAAATTATACCTTTCATATTTTATTTTAATAGCCCTTGTTGCCACGTGCCTTTTTTCAGGTTTTCATTTGGGTCTATTAAATGTAGAACTTGACATTTAAGCATTAACATTGCTGTTTGTAATCAAAGGCATATCATAATCTTTTCAAGACAGACTCTAATCACAATAGTTCAGTTGCATTGATGTGCAAAAGTTGGGTTGCCTACCCATTAATATTGCCTTCCTGTGATAAATAGTGTAAAATTGTTCAGGAGATGGTACAGGGAGTTCAAATTGTTTCAATTAGGAAATGCGAAGAGAGCCTAACTATGTAAAAACCTGAGTGGAGCGAACTGTAAAATAGAGGAGAAAGTCTTGAGGGTGACATCCTTGCTGTCACACAAAACAGAGAGAAAGCCAGATTTGTGTGCTGAGGATCACAGAGTGGGGTCATTCAGCACAGGCAGAGTCCAGAAAAAGGAGGGAGTTCAGCCTCCTCCCTGTCAGTCCATATCGCAACAATGGTTATTACGATGCATCTCTGGCTTTCTAATCATCTGTTTGTGGCACAGAGGCAAACAAATACAAAACTTAGCTGAATTCCCAGTCCAGCCTGGAGTTTTGTTCTTGCTTGTAGTGGCCCCTGAGCCATTCTCTACTTGGGAAATGGTCCTCACATGTTTCTTCTGGACTGAGTTCAACAACGAATTGCTCCCAAAACTGTGGTCTTTTTGGCCATGTGGACACGGAACAGCTTTGTCAAATGCCAGACACAGGAAAATAGCTCTTGGCCCTGTTCGCTTTTCTCCCTAAATATGGGCACAATTCAGCTTCTTTGACAGAATTGTTGCAGCTGGTACTTGAGTGGGTATGAACCCCATCCACAGTTTATCTCTCAGACGACTTCATATTGGACACCTAGCTCTATATATGGAGAAGCATACAGAACTCTCCTATAGCTTTCCCTGAGTCTAGTTTCCTAGGAACAACTTTCTGGGAAACTACGAAGACTAGGATATGATGCAGTATTGTGACAGAAAAAAACCCCTCAGTGCTGTGTTTGTAATGAGCATGACAAATCTCATCTAAAGTTTGAAGTACACAGATTAATACATGGCACAATTTTAAAATCTAGCCTAAGGCACCAGTAAATTTTAATGTGCTTAAAGAAGTTTCTGAGAATCATTTGACCACTGTGATAACATGGACTGTTTTTCATGGTTCTGATTCAGTTCCTCCAACTTCAGTGATTCTACGTTCCCATTCCTTTTCATCCTTCAATCATAACTGCAGTTTCATGGTGGCAGAGTTTCACTGAGTGAAAACAAATCATCTAAATTAATATCTTAATTTAGATATATGCTTTATGATAGAGGAAGTGAAAGAATTCATTGTTAGGATTTGCAAGAGTGATGCTCCCCCATCCTGTATTTTCACACTTCTGCTCCAAGCAGGAGTTCTGTTCAAATATCACCATTAATTTGAAATAAGGGACTTAACTGGCAGGGTGCATCTAAACCACAAAGGTGTTCCCAGTCCTGCTAACCAGTACTATTACATCTCAGCTTCAGAATATTCAGTTCGAGTGAGGTTTTACATGTGGGTTCATGTATATTTCCTCCAGATGGCTTAAAGGAGTTGTCTGTTTCTGGCTCCTTTTCCTTCTCTCCACTGAAAGATGCACAGGGTGTAAGCATTGTTTTCCCAACAGTTAACTGAAGCAATAGATCCTTCACTAGATATATAGCTAACAATTAGTTGGCAGAAGATAGAAAACCTACAGACTGTACTTCTTTGTAGTTCCGTTGGTCACATCTGTCTCACAAAAATAGCACCCCACAAACCATATACAAGGAGATAATGATCAGTCCATGACAGGGGGGTGTGAAGTCAAACTTCCACTTTCTGTCAGTGGACAAGATGGAGAGTTTGGACAGCCTTGTTTGTTTAGTAAGTTTGCCAGTAAATGTAGCTAGGATAGAATTGTAATGACCAAACACAAGGAAAAAAAATCATGAAGATAATTATCTGGGCATTGTTGTGCTTACTAGTGGATAAGCAGGCATCAGATCGACTGGTTTCCAGCTTGTGGAGTCCTTTGTACTGTGAAGGAGAGGGAAAATGTTAGAGAATTGTTCCCACTGTCATTTCATTCTTTTCTTAACTTTCTGCAGCATATGAAAGTTACATAAAGTGTCCTGCAAAGTTGTGCACAGTACGTCTGTGTGCTTTTAGATAGACACCTACGCTTCACACACAGGCAGATGTCCTGTTAGGATTTTTCTGAAGGCAGTTGCAATTACTTGCCTTGCATTTATGATGCAAAATATGTCTGACATTACTCTCCTGAGCTTCAGTATCTGGCTTTGAAACGCCATTATTTTACCAATAAGGAACAAATAAATTTGACATAAAACAAGACAAATGTGCTGCTTCTTTCTATGCTGATCATAATAGGCCTTTTCTAGAAACTGCTTTGTCATAAAAGCAATCTTGCTGCTCACAATAACACCCACCTTTAATTAGGGGCTTTCACCAAACAATTGGTAGGAAGATGTTGGATTAAAAAGTAAACAAGCAGGCAAACAAAGCCCATGCTCTCTTCAGAAGGCTGTTTTAAATTGATCTGACTAGTGTACTGAAGTTCAAGCAATTTCCCTTGGGTTTGATCTCAGACAAATGGAGTTTCAATTACACCTTGTATACTGTAGGCAATATTTAGACTTCAAAGGTTTTCAAGGATCAGGATGAATTGTTTACTAATTTAAAAATGGAAAGCTTCTTCACTTCTGCACACACTGCCTATTCCCCACGGATGAACAGCTATATCCTTTGGATGTGAAATTCAAACATTTAACATTCCTTTCTGTTAGATATCTTTGTGTATGTATAAATACATGTAATTTCTTTGCTAACAAGGGACAACTCTTACTATCTTTTGCCTAGTGCAGTATAAACAGTTTGAAGATAAATATGCTGTGCTGCTTTAGTGAGTATCCATGCATATGGATCTTTATATCAAACTCTGTGAACTAGTCAGACTTATATAAACTCAGTCCCACACAGTGTTCTATTATTTACATACCTTTCGGCACCGTACCACACTGTGGTATAAAAAGCACAATGAAGTCATTCTGATGTTCCTCACCTGCTGATGTGATGGGTGCTGGAGTTTATACATGGAAATGGACTGCTCCTACACAAAATGTTGTCAATGCATGATGCTTTTCCCTCATTTATCTGTTAGTAAGGAAGCAAGTGGGTCTCTGAGAAACTAAAAAACCTGATTATTACACTAAGATATTTGTTAAGCAGATATGTGTTGAAAGTAATGATACATTTGGATGCTTTTGGAAAGGACAATTTAGTGGGCATGATGTGTCAGGGATTTAATAAACTAAGTCAAGCCAGTTTAAGTACCTGTAGATTAAGATAAATTAGTTGAGGAGAAGTAAGGCAAAAACATGTTTAGGCGATATCATTTCTGGTAATCATGGGCAAAAATGGGTAAATTTTATCATAGTCACTAAACTCTTAGGATGAGTTTAGAAAATGAGGACTGAATTGTGAGAAAAAAAACCTGTATAACATATAAAGTAATACATTTTTAGTTTTTCATTGCAAGCACCAACTTAATTAACTGAAGTAATATTTAAATTACTCCCTGTGGATGGATATTTACAGCAATCACTAGGGGAGCCCTCAAGTTGAGCAGATTTCTTGATGAAATCCCAAGTAAAAGGGCTTCCAAAGAAAAACCAAAGCTCTTCCTTGACTCAAAATCACTTTCAAGATTGACATCTAAGTGCAGTACGGTGAACTTTAATATACATATTCAACTACTCTTAGATAAATTATTTTGACTTTGCTTTCAAGAGAATTTCCCAAAGGCTTTTCCTACGGAGCATACACGGGGAAAGGAGAAACATTAGAGACAGGTAGAAAGCAGCAGTAAGAAGTAAATAAAAAGTGTAGGATACATGGTAGCTCAGGAAAGAACACATTTTGGTATAGGTAACAAGGATAGGGGAACATGAGTGTTTAATTCTGTTCTAAGCAAAGTCTCATATTTCATGACATTCACAATCTCATTTGTGAATAGTCAGCCTGCTATGCCTCAAAAACTTTCAAAATAGAGTTTACATCTCTTACTTAGAATGATAGATAACTGTGAAACTCTGTGCTTTGAAATCATAAGTAGCAGATCTCAGTTTAAAAATTCCAACACCAGAGCCAGTAAAATACCGTAACTGTGTACTTTAATGGAGACTATGGTTAAATGAAATTTTGCAAACATGTAACTATATCCTCTGTGCAAAGCATCCAAATCTGTGCCAGATTTGAATCAAAAGCTGTGTAACTAAGGTTAACCCAATCTAATAAAATCTACTGGAAAGGAAAAAGCTATTAGCACTGGCTTAGCACCGTATTAACAAAAACACATGGCTTGTGGCCAACACAAACCATGGGAAAGCTCTGGAACACCTAAAAGAAGCCTGGAAAAGTAACCTCATGGTGGGGAATTTCATAAGTGGATTCATGGAAATTCTGCTTTATGAGCAGAAGACACACAGAGGACAAATGAGAGATTCTGATTTTTGCCTGCCTGCTTTGGAGTAAGACGCAGACTTTGACTGTGCATCACAATGAACTGCTGGGTCAGGAGAAGACACATTATTTGTACAGGCAGCTTTCTAAATGACAGAGATCGTAGAAGCCAGTCCCGAATGCTACCACCCATATATCCAGACAAAAAGCCATTCAGAAATACATACATAACTTCTCTACCAGAAGTTCTATCTTTTTAAAGATAAAGATATGGAATAAAAATAACACAGTGGTTCCTGCATTACATTTTCCAAAATTTGTCCTGTGAATTTCCTTGCTTTTGACTATTGACATCTTTGGCAATTCTGGAATTTCTGTTATAGAAACATTCATAAACTAGAAAGTTATTTTATGTCAAGCAATTCAGTGAATATTTTCTTAAATTTGGAAAAAATATTAATAGTATTGCGTTAGGTCAGTGTTTCACATTATTTCCAAATGCTTCTTGACAAGATGATGGCTTCTGGTTCCTATCAGCTGGCCTTGCACGGCAGGAAAAGTCATTATGTTATGCCACCTAGAGGTATTCTTACTGTGCTGATATATTATCTGAGTTATGCATTATTCCCTATATTACTCTGCTCTATTTTTCTAGTGATGTCTTGTTTGTATAGCAAACTGGACTCCACAACCATATGAAATTTAGCTAAGAAACAACAGTGCAGAAAAAGTGAGTACTTCTGTTTGCTATGTGTGCTCTATATGCTGAGAAGAAAGACTACACCATTGTTCTGTATATCATCTTAACAAAATGGAGAACACCTCCAAGAACAGTCATCCCAAAACACATTAAGCCAAATCAGAGAAGCCACGCTGGAAATGGAGAAAACAAGAATTGTCTTCCTCTCTGAAGTGACACGTGGTATACTGTTCATAAAGTGAACAAAAGTGTTGCAAAGCATGCTTCAGTCAATAGGAAAGTGAATTTTATGATGGTTTTATAACCATTTCATAATCCCTAAACTTTAAATTTAATGGTCTTTATTATTCAGCATTTTTATAGAGTTTGTGTTATCTTTTAAGTAACTAATCCTCTTTAAATGCCAAAAGTTTATTATAAGAAAGAAAATATTTTCTTCTAAGAAGAACATTCTAGAATATAAGAGTGTTTAAAAATGAACTAAGGTTTTCTGAAAAGCTGCAGGTGGTAAAGAGATAAGTACAGGTACTCATCCAAGCATGAATGAAATGAGTTAAGGAACATCTATTTCCTCCATTTTAGTAGTCAGGAAGTGACAGCTGCTTTTTAGAATTAGGAGAGTATCTCCAAAGACAGTGAGGAGATATGACTGGCTTTGAAAAAAACCCAGAGCTCTGTTCTTTGCGCAGGAGGGGGGCAACAGCATAAGACAATTTTTATTTTCAGTGTCAAAAATCTTCACATCTCAGCTAATCACATTCCAAGCCTGAAACCCAACCACCTGTTTACCTTTTGTCCTGGCATCTGCCACTTCCGTGTTGGTCAGCAATTCCACGGCAGACTTAGTTAAATTTCAACTGCTATGACCCTGCACAAAAATTTCAGATTTGAAAATGTGTCATTTGCAAATGATTTTGTAAAAAGTAAAAATGTTTCAACCTGCTACAGTATTAGTGGGTTTCTTTTTTTCTGGTGTGACATTTAAATTTGATACTGGATGGAGATGTGGGAACACTACAAATATTCTGCTTTGCCACTTAAACTTGGGTTCTTTTGTAGTCCACTAAACAGGAAAGAAAACCTAAATCCAGCAGTTCAGAGATCTGTTAACTAGTGTTGAGAAAAAAATCTTTAATATATGTTGAACTATGGTAACAATATTCACCTGTTTCTCTTCACAGGAAGAGTACGTGAGCATTATAACATAAATACTTCTGCCTACTTTTCTAAATATGCCCTTTTTTTTTTTCAAATATCATTAAGAGAAGATTGTTACAAGGGTCTTCCGTGAACATTCATTCAGATAGAACCAAGACAATGTTTTCCTCAAGTGTGTGGCCTGAGTTGAGGTGAAAGGACCAGCCATGAAGAAGTCAAAGCTGGGAGCAAGAGTGTCCTATAATATAGAAGCAAGTTCTGCACTTAAATGTGTCTAAATAGTCTCTTGGTTATTTTTTAAACTCAAAGCTTTTTCTTTTTATGGGGAGCTTTTACCATATAATAAATGTTTGTTTGCATGTTTTTATCAGGTATATATGTAGCTAATTAATTTTTAACCAAAGCTTAATTTTCCTTTGTCGTTTTTCTGTGTGCTGCTGGTCTTATCAATCCTTTTGATTGCACAAGCATCACATGATCAGCTTTTGTTGTTTGTCATGGATACAAAGGTAAACAAAATTTGTCATAAAGATCAGGCTTCTAAAGTCTACATGACACCGGGAAAAGATCAGGTGTTGGTAGGAGCTGGCTGGTGCTGGTCCTTGAGGTTTCAGTGCTGAACACTAATGACTGAAGTCCACCAGTTGATGAAGGAGTCACCTTCCTCCAAACCTCCATGTAAAATGTTATAATATTTCAGCAAATCACAGGTTTCCTTAGGGTTCTCTTTCCTGGATGGTGCTCTGTATTAGCTGTCATCTACATGCAACAGCCACAGCCTTGTCTCTTGCTGATGGTGGCTGATTTCAGAGTGTTCCGTGTGGAGTCACAGCAGGGTGTGTGGTGTGTCCCTGCAGCAGCATCAGTGCTGATGTGCATGGATGTGCATGGATGTGCATGGATGTGCATGGACGTGTGCATGTTGCTGGGGCCGCGAAAGCACAGAGGAGGCATCAGGAAGGACTGGCACATGTGGGAGCAGGTTGGCCATTGAGAGTCCTGTGAAATGCTCTGAAATGGTCTGAGTGTCCTGCAGAGCTAGCCAGGATGCCTAGCTACAGAGCAGAGTGTATCTGGAGTAAGCGAATCCAAAATCTACAGCTCAGGGACAGTCAATAGAATATCAGAAATATAGAAATTGCCTTGTTAAGGCCCTTTTTCCAAGCTAACTGCCTTCTATGAGGGTTTTTTTTTGAGGGTTTTTATTGTTAAAAGCCAGAGAGATATACTGATGATGTCACCAGCCAAACACGAGTGGCTAGACAAAATCCTTCAGCAAAATATGGGAGGAACACACTGTAAGCAAGAACAAAGTGTGATCTGATTCACTGCAGTCTATGTACTCCTCGGGTACATCTAATGAATACATCCTTTTCCTGGAAGGAAGTTAAAAAGCATGAGTTATGCATGCATGGTTTTAAAAAAAAAAAAAAAGCAGTAAAAATCTGCACGTATGACTCTTAGATATCAAAAGTGTCTTTTTGATGCTGTTTTTTTCTTTATTTATTTTTTTGTTTTGCTAGTGAGATATTAGTCTGTGTGTTTACTGGCTATTTGGCTGCCAGCAAGCACTCAGTTAACAAACCAGAGGGAGATTAGAAAATTGTTTGCACTTCTGAAACAAACTTCCAAGGTTTCCTGCAAGCTATGAATGGTTTAACCAAGTTGCTTGAAACAAGAAAGAAAAAAATTTTCAAGACAAAAGCAAAGTGAGAACTGGTTTGTAGTCCTGAATCCAACTATCCCCTTGAAAATCTTTTTTTTTTTTTTTTTTTTTTTTTGCCGCGTTTGCAATTGTAGCTAAGGCTTTGTGAAGGAATTCTCAGAGACATCATCTGTTTGGCAGTGGAACCAGGTTGGACTGGTTTCACTTTCAGAAGTGAAAGGTACTGTCAGTACTAAGAGTAAGTTTGTTCCTGAGATTTTGCAGATGCTTGATGCAGATTGCTTCAGATTACCAACATTTTTCTTATTGATCCACCATTTAAACTCTGAATAATCTTCTACTTGCCAGGAGCATGTTCTGATATGAATTTTTTTTTTTACTGTAAAAGTTCCATCCCTTATAACTGTTCAGGGCTAAAAAATTTGAGACTGGTGTGAAGGTTAGAATTCTTTGCATCAGTATGCCTTTTTTTCAGCTATGTGACTAAATTAGAATAGGCTTATTGCACTATATAACTCCATTAACTTAGTGCCTCTTTGATTGCACTTGACTGAAAGTTTTCTCCAAAATAAAAAATTTAGTAAATAGTTTCAAAACATTAACATATTACAATTTTTGAACAGCATTAAATTATCAATTTGTCTTCTGAGTTTTGTATTTTAGGCTTAGTTTAATGTTTTGAACCACAGATAAATATAGGAGTTGCATCCTTTTTTTTCCTTTTAAAAATTATTTCTGTAAATTATAAAAATATTGGCTGTGAATGAGACCTACTAGGCCTTCTACCAGAAGGATGAAGGAATGAATGGGGACATCATATTCTTTGGGTTTTCTGGGGCAGCAAAATTTTCAGTCCATAAAAGGGGCTTGTAAGAAAACAACCACTCATCCTTTCAGCTCTGTGTGCTAATCAGAATGATTTATTAAAAGGTTAAAAGTGTATTAACAGTAATCTTCTTGTCTCTTTATGTGTGATTGAGCTCTCTGTTTCCTGTAGTCTTGTTATTAAAAGAACTATTTCCTTAATAGATTGCATTAGGTTGTGCAGCAAAGGTAAATTATGATTTATATGCACTTGAACAGCATGCTAAGACAAATGCGGTTCTACTTGAAGTGTTATATTTATTTAAAACTTCTGAAAGTAAACAATTCTGTAGAAATAATTATTCATGAAGAGGTTTCCTGCTATTCTGAATGTGTCAAAAGCCTGGTTTCAGCTTCACTGGCAGTTTTCCAGACAAGACTAACACTGAACTAGCTACATGCACTTAACATTTAACAGAGAGTGTGTACACTAAGAACATGAAATACTGATTCCCAGCTTCAATTCTTAAGGCATCTATTTCATAGTGAATTAAAATATTAATTGCCTCGCATCTTCTTTTAAACAACAAGTTCTTGCAAGATTCAAATGCAAATTAAAAGCATCAGGGAGACTTCATAACTGGGAATGACTTGGGCCCTGATTTATTAATACCACCAGATACAAGTCTTGGAAACTCCATTGTTGCATAAACCTTTCATAAGCAATAGGATTTAAAAAAAGGTGATACTAGAGGAGAGACAGGAGCATTCTGACAGAATTGGAGTAAAACTCAAGTTTTGTGAATGCCCTGTTACAGCTGGAGCAACACCGTGGAAGTTAACCTTCTGAAGTGTGCCCTAGACAGAAGGAATAAATTCATTCCAGGATGATCCATGTGGACAATGGAAGAATTAATGAACTGGAATTTGTACTTTCTTCGCCAGCCAGATACAAAGAGTCTGGAAAGGTCATCTTTTTCAAAAGAGAGGATTATTTTTGTAGGAGTCATCTTATTTGCAGAATAAGACATACTGACTCTCAGCAGATTTGCTGCAGTAGAATAAGATATGAACCACTCAGGAAATGTATTGATTTTGAGCAAATATTTGGGGTAAAATTATCTGCTGCTATAAACAGAATCTGTTAATTTTTATGTGAATTTGAACAGTTGTGCCAGGGAAAGAATGTGTCTTTATATTTGCTCAATTCTGCCTAGGAAATAATCTGAAAATAAACATTAGCTTTTCCTAAACCTAAGTCAAATGAAGAAGGAACTGGTATAAAATTTACATTTGGCAATTCAACTTTTTCTTATATTCCCTTATCAGTGTGTGTTGTGTAGTTATTTCTCCTCGGACTTGAAAAATCTTACTTTTGATTGTACTAAGCCAGAGACAGACAGATGCATTTGACACGTATAAATCACCAATTTAGAATCAGTGGTTCTGGTGTAATTGCTTAAATGGAGTTTCAGCTTAAATGTCAGTATAACATTCCCCATGTATTTGTCTGATCTATTCTCAGCGTGTCATCCAACAAGTTCTTTCAAGGTCAATTTATTTTCATATTAGTGAAGATTTGGTTTCTCCTGATATTGACTGTAAAGGATTTTTTTGTTGTTGTTTTTTTGGGTTTTTTTATGTATCATTCTAGTGAACAAGTGAACACAGACTTTTAACCAACTTGGCCATTTTCAAGTTTGAAATTCCTGAGATGCTTCAGGAAGAGGTAGTTGTGTTGAGCTTTACACCACTGGCACTTTGAACAGGGAAATGTCCTTACATGCCTTGCAGTTCTGCAGCTGAATATCACTTGCCCAGTCAGTGAAATGCAAAATCCTCTGCCCTGTTCTACCTTTTCAGATCCTCAGATTTCTTAATTTGCTTCAGAAGAACTTTAAAGATATTTAGTATGGTTGAGATTCCTGTCACCACCTTCCACTGTGCACTGACTGGCATCCTTTCAAGAAGATAAAGTAAATTGTTTCAGCTAACCAGCAGGTTGATCCATCATTATGTGTTACTGAGGAACTCCTGAAAATAGCAGAATGTAGAGGATTGGTAATCAATCAGTCGTCTCTTCTTCTGACCACAGTGAGAAAATGATAAAAATAGATAAATCCCTTAGAATTTTTTAGTTTAGAAGTCTTGCCATTAATCAATAAAAAACAAAACTAAGGTATAAGAAAACACAATGAAAACTGTGTTTGGCAGAATTTTGTTTAGAGAAATTAGAAAATTGTATTTTCCATGAAATATTAATCCAAAGCAATATGATTTTATTGTCAAAACAGATTATGTAAAATAAGATTATGTAATAGGACTTAAGCCATGACCATAAGGAGATCCAGAAGTTCTTCTAACAGAAATGGGATGAGATACCAATATGAATGGATTGCAGCAGTGTGTTTGTGTCTGAGAGAAATAGCAGAGACAGAAAAAAAAAACCAGAGAAAAGTAGTAGGCAGCCAAAAGAACACTTATAACATAACCTGAAATGAAGCTCAGACAGAGTCTTTGTATATTAGTTGTTATAAAATACTGGAATAGGGAGTAAACACTTTCTCTTCTATTTGATTTCTGTTGCATTCAAAGGGATCATTGACATAATCCTTTTTATTTAAAAAGAATGTGTGCAAACAAATATGAGCACCTGCTATTAAGTTCTCTCAATACAGAAAGAACTTCAGAAAATTAGCTTTGATGAAGTAGTCTAGTGGAATGGGGTAACAATACGATACTAATATACAAAATAACATGTTCAAAAGGTGTAAATAAAGAGAGTTAGTTTTAACATGCAACAGGACACTGGATACAAAGAACCTCAATAATTTTTGAAAGCGCATATGGGCATTTCTGAGAAGTAACACATTTGTGAGCGAGCTCCACTGAAAAGGCAATCACTTGCTTACCTCATATTTTTACATTTTTACTGCTCATTATGTGCTCATTGTTATCAGATATTCCTTACAGTGGTCCCACGACAAAATTAAAAGTTGTGCATATAATCACATTTTTATTTTTATTTTAAAAGAAGACTGGGGGAAAAAGTTCTTTACAAATGTCCCAGATACCCTCTGGCTTCTGTGGAATATGGTGATCGAGATCGGCTTGCAAAGATTTCAAAACAGACTCTTTGTTATCTCCTTTTTTCCAGCTAGGGCAGTGTGTAGGGAATAAATGCATTTCAAAAAGCCTGCTATGATTTTTTTACACATAGGGTCAGAATTTGGCTCTGACACAGAGTGAAGCAGTCCAGAAACTTTTCCAGGGTCTTTATGCACTCCACCTCAGTGAAGAACAAGTGCATGTCCTCTTTCTTATACTTTTTCTTTCTTAGCAGCCTCTTCTGACAGCTTTGAGAGACAATGCAGAGCAGGGCACAAACAGGGAGTTCCTGCCTGACAGTAAAATGTTTGGCCAGAGGTTTACAGCAGGATTTTAGAGACCTTTCCGCTGCATGAGCACTGAGAACTGACCTGTATAATAGATGATCTCCTTCACTTGGTGCTCTGCTTATACATTAGGGGCATATTTGTGAACTAAACAGACCACTACTATAAAATGGGGAGTAATTCTAAGGTAGAGCTGCAGTTACTCTACGTGCATTTCAGATCTCTTATGACTGCTTGCTTAACAAAAGACTGAAAGGACTTCTTGACCAACTGAATTATGCATTGGCATAATCTTACAATTCAAAGCTTTGATAAAATTAATTATTCTATGCAGCCATTGGCCTAAGAATGCACATTATTGTAACACATATAAATATTAAACAATTTAGCAATTTTAAAAAGCAACAATATTTCTTGCCTAGCAAGTAATACCACTGTTAAAATTTAAAAACTGGCTGTAGCACAGTCAAACTAAATATTTAGGATCTTGCATTGCACCAACTCGAGAACAACAAAGAAAATTTCAGTATAGGAAAGCAGCAAATTTATTCCGCTATGGTAACTGAAAGAGAAAATGGAAGAAGTTAAACTTCATCAGAGTCATGGGAGTTGTTATAAGAAATTCAAAAAATCACTGGCTTTAGAAAGGTGGGCCAGGTGGGCAGTGATTAGGAAATACTTTCCCAAGAGATGGAGTCTAGGAAACTTTCAGAAATTATGAAAGAAATAGGGGAATAACATTAATTAAATTCAAAGCTACTCAGTATCCTCTGTACCCAATCAAGCCAGTCATGGATAAGGACACCTCTATGTTTTGATCTTATGGGATTTACAAGTTTTGAGAAGATACAAAAAGATAAGCTTTAACCTTTACAATTCTTTGGCTATTCAGATAAAGCAGTATTTCAGTGAATCTATATTAATTTTGTCAAAAGCTCCACTCCTGTGACAACAGGAGGCTCTGGATTCATTTAGAATGGTCAAATAAGGAAAATCTAACTTAATAATTTGGACCAGGGGCTTTAATTTAATTCTTTCACATCCCAGTGACTTGCATAGTTAGAATGCTGTTGTCTGCTCCACAGTGAGTTTCTCAATATTTGCTTTGGAAATAGGTTACTTTTTGTCTGTCTCTCTATCTCACTATTTTTCATACGGATACTGAGATTGGAGCATACTTTTAGAAGTAAAAGTATATGGTGGCATGCCCCCCAGCTTATGTCATAACCACCAGTGGGGATTGTGATGGCTGCATCCACCTTACTCTGTACTTTGAGGGACAGATGACAACCTGGAAACTGGACTGCAAGGGTGACCCAGACATCATGCAAATACACAGATATTGCAAATATCACTATAAGTCAGTCATGTTACTCCATAAATAGTGGCCATGGGGCCATTGAGCTTTCATGTACTACAGTAAGGTGGCACATCAGGATATTCCCAAGTTTGGACACCTCTTAAGCTTACTGCTTGAGGCTGAGAGAATCCTCATGGTGTCACATATTTGGTAAGTGGTTAATATCATGTTAAACTTTGAAATCTTAGCTACGTGATCTAGAGGATTGATCACACATATATAATCCTTTGCACATTAACTCTTGACCAAGTCTGGAACCAGGAGTGGATCCAGTCACACTTATAATCCTCTCTGAGAAGGAATTTAGAAAACGAGGATGTCCTTTCCGAACAACAAAGGAAGAGTCTTCCTGGGAGTTTCATCTGGTCCTGTCTTCTATGCAGTAAATAAGTGGATCTTGCCATTGAAGCATTTACACTGCATTTACACTGAATTATGTTGTATCAATAAAATATATTGTTGCTTATTTCATGTAACTGAAGGGCACAATTCCACCTATGAGAAATTCCTGTGGACTAAGTAACCGGCAAAAACCACGATCATCTAGTGAAAGTTCTTTAATTTGTCACACATGCTTGAGGTGTTTCTTCCAGGAAAAGTTCTGAAATTGCTCCATATCAGTTGGCATATTCCCTGCTTTTAACACACATCACATTTATATGAAAATTAATTAAAAACAATGGCAATGAGGTTTGCATGATGCACAGTGACATTTCAGATAAAGCTGTGCAGAGAAATAAAATCTGCTTCCCATTACTGCACTACCATGGCTCTTCACAGCTATCTGAAAGTTATTACAGTACTATCTGTTTGTAGCTGCTCAGTACTTCAAGGTACTCTTTTTTTTCCGTTTTAGTAATCTATATTCTAACAATTCCTCTATCATGACTTGCATGTTCTGAGCCCTACTTCTTCCCACTGTATAATTTCTGTCCTTTCCAAATCCCATCCTTTTCAAGATCATGTAGGTGGAATCTGGACCCAAAATTCACAATTCTGTTTTCAAACTGAGACTGTCTCCTACACTAATTTGATGATTCAGAAAAACATACATATATAATTAGTCTGCAGTAACAGTGAGTCCTGCGTGAAATAGGCTCTGAGGAGGACATATATTAGAACAGTAGTGTGTGAGGGGCTGGTGTAGCCCTGGAGTGCAAGAGTAATCAAGAACAATTCATGCTGTCAGGGATTCTTGTGGCATTATTTTTAAATTTAGCAATGACCTAGCAATTTAGTAATGACCTGTTACATTCAAGAAAAGAACAATAACATCACACTTAACGTGATCATATTTATTTACTATAATTGTCAGTATTAAAAAAAAAAAGGTGTAATTGCCATTAGGAAATCCAATTTTTGGTTTTCTTAACCATTCTCAAACAATAGTGTTGATGGCATTTTCCTATTGTTCCTGAAATGAACCATGAGAGAAACAGAAAACCATAAAGAATGCCATGCATTGTATATTATTTATGCTGGTTAGGGGACAGAGGGATTACACAACAGAAAAAAAAGATCCGCAGTTTAAGATTAAAAGATGCTGGTATTGTTTTTTATTGTCCAAAACAGTGATCTGTTGCCACCAAAGGACAGAGATTGATCTTTGACCGAGGAATAGAAAGCAGGTGTCTGTGTGGGTCCGTAGTATTTTGGTCAGCCTCTGCCAGAGACGATCACTGTAATGACAGTATACAAAGGAGCTTCAGAATCGTCTTTGCAGGATGATTCAAATCAATTGAAGCTCACTGTTCATGAGTTTATTTTCTACATTAGTAAAATCCTTTTTTTTGGCCCAAAGAGTGCCGATCAAATTTTATTAGTCATAAATATAACATTGTCCGTAGCTCCTGCCTGTGATAGAAAAGCCCTAATACTAATACCTAGTATTTACCTTAGGATAAAAAGAATGGTTGCAAGCAACTAAACTATTGCTTTCCAGATAAGCCGTCAAAGCTGGCTGTGGTCTTGGTCTTAGCACATTACAGGTGCTGAATAGAATGAGTTTGCTTGTATCAGAAAAATAATTCGCTCACCAAAGGCGTGGTGCACCATAAATACAGTAACAGGATACAAACTGTTCATGTGAGTCAGCTGGAACTGTTGGTCTTAAAGCCGCAGGAGATGGAGTACATTCATGAAACTGAAATCTGCTGAATGTGTCTTTTATTATTTTTCATATGCAATGATCCACTTATCAGTAATGACATTTAATCTGGGATTTTGTTGCATTCAGTTTGCATTTACTGCATGTAGACATACATGAGCACATATATAACCAATTATTTGTTTGTAATAATAAAAACGTATTCCAGTGGAGAATATTCATGTTCATTTTATATATTATTAAAATATTGATAGTAACTCATACTTCAATGTGAACACTTTTAAAGTTTTAATTTTAAACTTCTTGATTTTTTTTATTTTAGGCTTAGTAAAGTTGGTTACTGAAGTTTTCAGTAGTAGCTGTGCAATACCTGCCAAGAGTTAGATAACAATTAAGATAACATTATAGCCGGCAGTAATCTCTGGTTTTGAATTTTAAGTTTCTGGCAGATCTTATTAGCTTTTATAGTTTAAAATAAATATTAGAATTCAAGAAGGAAGTACAGAAGATAAGGAAGTTAAAATAGAACAAATGGGATCAGAAAGGAGAATGGATGGGTGGGTTAAACCTAAGAACAATGAATAGGTGGGCTTGTCCCTGTGGATCTAGCAAAGATTTTCTTTAAAATTAAGAAAGGAAAAGCAATCATGCTTTCAGTGCCAATTTTAGATCCATTGTACATATACCTGGATTCCCTGATGTCAAGAAAGCAAATTTCCATCAGGTTCAAATTTTCTACAGTCTGCTAATCGCCAGGATGAACCAAAGCAGGTTCTGTCTTAAAGTCAATGTACCTAGAAAGAGAGTTTTAGAACATTGCTGATGTCATGATGCTCCATTAACATCAGTATACGTGTTTCCATGTGTTTTGGAAATCAACAGCAGGGGTTTTTTTAAAAATTATTTTACATAACAAAAGGAATAGGTTTTTTCTCACGCAAAAGTAGTGAAAAATCACAGAAAATAGATTTGAGCAAGAACCTGACCAGATGGTGCCCAAGCCTCCAGGTTCTTGTTTAATTTATTTGATATTACAAAACTATCAGCAGGATATTCTGCAACATTCCATTTCCATGCTTGTACTTCATCTTTACTATCAAAGGTTTTTCCGACTCCAAAAGCTTCTGCATTTTCTGTAATTGAAGCCTATAATTTTTTTGCCTGCAGCAAGAGGGTTAATTTCCTTCCTCTTTTCAGGTATTTTGTACATGTTAAAATACTTACTGTGTCTTTCTCTCTCTCCTTTTTAACATGCTGAATAACTACCTTTTCCCTCTTTGAAGGCTATTTTTTCTAAGCTTACAACAACTTTTTTGGTTTGGACCCTGTATTGAATAGCCAGCACTATGTATAAGAGCATGGGTTAAAGCTGGCCCTTGGAGTACAGCTGAGTAAAGCCAGAGGATTACTTCAAATCTCATATGTGTCTTCTTTACATATCTATGAGATGCTTTTCTTATTTTTCCAGAACAGGCATCATTGTTGATACACATCTAATTTGTAAATCACAATGAACTACATAGTTTCCATGCAGAACTTGGTTGCCTAGCTTAAAATATAATAACCTGTGTTCATCTCTATAAATAAAATCTATTTCAAACTAATTTTAATATGCTTTGAATTGAAGCCTTTTCCAGGAAGATGCAGCTAAGTATTAATGTGTGGATATGAACAAAGGTGAGGCATACAGAGACCTGTTTAAGGAAAGTGGACTCTAGAGACTCCACAGTGGCAGCATCCATTGGTCCTCCATTTCATCTGAAAATGAAAAGGAATATGATTATTGAGCCTCCAGCACAATAAATGAAAGTCTTGACTGTAGCCACTCCGTGAGCACAGGCTTCTACTGGCAACCATTCCCTTAACACTGTTTTCCACCTACTGGCATTCTTGTCCACCTTGCCTTGGACACTCACAGGAAAGAGTCAGCTGTTAATGAAGATACATTATATGAGCCTGCAGTTCTCAGAGATGAGTCAGCCTGATGACACAGAGTGCCCATCAAACAGTGAGATTTTAATTTTTTAAAATTTTTTTCCTCTCTAGGCTTTTCTTACAGTTGACACGGAAGTTGTGGTTAAGAAGTCTATGTAGGAGTAGTAGTCTTTAGGTTCGTAGGTTCTGAAGCCAGGGGTAATCAGTCTAAGCAGGAAATGGGTTTGGACTGTGTCCCAACTACTAGATATAGTTGCTATATCCGTGTATTAATAATGTCTTCAAAAACCACAGATATTATTATACATTTACAATTCATAATTATTTGAAGAATCACTGGCATCATCAGTTTAGACAAATATAATGTAATATGTGAATATCAAATCACTCTGTATGAGTTTGTGGAGAAAGGCCCCATTATTTCACTTGGATTGTTCCAGAACTACTGCAACTGCGCAGGTCTTTTACATGAATAATGAGACAACCTTCCAGTTCTGCTGTTCAGTGAGCATGGGGGTTGTGAGGCCCTCAACAACACTAGTGTGAAACTCAGCAGGTTTCACTAAAATATTCAGAAATCCCCTTATGCTATATTCATTCTGCTCTGTTCCCAGATGGATGTGGCGTGTGCAGTGCCATCCACAGAGCTGCTGTCTGCATCAGCTGTTCTTCCCGACACAAACCCTATTTGTGATTACAGCTCTGTTTGCAGTGCTGTGCCTGCATCCAGGCACCCTTCGCATACACTGCAATTACAGATGAGAAATGTAGGAAGAGTTAGAAGACACAAGTAGAGAGGAAGGTAATGGCAGTTTTTCGCATGCATTAGCAATGTAAGCATCCTGTGGTGAGAAAAAATTCTTTTGTCCTCAGTGAAACTGTGTTAGTTCCTATCCATAGAGGGTATTTTCCGCTGCTGTAGGAAATCTCTAGACTAGTTTGGCAATCTAACTTAGAAATCATAGTCAGGGAATGACTGTTTCAGCTTGGTAAAGAAGTCTTTTTGCTTTTTTTTATGCTGAGAGTTCCTATAATACTCAAAATGAATCTTGCAAGAAACATTTCTGCTCTTTAAATGATGATGAAAATATGGATCTTATTTAAGACAATTCATTGTCTCTGCTATGCTTGGATCTCATCAGCGGATATGCCATTTGTATATCAAGGCTAAAGTGCCATTAAAGTTATCAACAAAAAAAGGTCATCCAGCACAAATACTTGTACCTTTTCAAAAACAGGGTAACAATCATACCTGAAACACTAACAGCTAATTTGGGAGCAGACAGGAGCAAACTATGATTATAATGTGTAATTTACCACAATGCTAACAGACAGTTCAGAAAGTGATGACGACCCGCCAGAGATCTTTTAGGAGTACGTGCAAATGCTTAAATCTACTTTCAGTGTAGAGTCAACATGCTATAGTGATTGCAATTTTCATGAACTCAAGGTGTTTTTATAACACTGTCAAACTGAATAATTACAGAAATTATGATGATATTTTTACTTTTTTTATCAGACATTTTGAAAGCAATCAATACTCTCGATATTTAAAGGAAAAGCAGCAATTCAAAAACATAAAAAAAAATGTTAGAAAATTTCAAAAAAAGCTTCATATTGTCACTGTGCTAATCCATAACACACCTTTTAGGTTTGGGGTTTGCTTGCAATCCTGAATCCCATCTCAAAAAGAATATAATAATTTTATGAGATGTAAATGGAGATTTACAAATACGACCAAAGTAAAAGTCTTCACTCAGGGAAGTATTGAAAAGATGTCTGCATTTTAAAATGAAAGAGGCAGCAAATAGACCTCTTTCACAGGACTAAAGTGAACTTTCTTGCCATGGAACACGGAGGATGTCAAGAGGCTGTTGCACTCAGAGGTCTACTTCTGGCCCATTATATCCGTACACTGCAATTTATCCTGTTCTGATAATTTTACTCAGTCATCCACTATTTACTGCTATGAGAGAGGTTGAAGGCAATTTAGATTTTAGCCACCATGCTGTTTTTCTCATCCACGGACAAGAACTATCTGATCTAGAATGCTCCTTGACTCTGCGCTGCATTGCTATGTTGACCTTGTTCCTCGTATTTTATAGGAAGTCAGAGCTTAATCTTATCTCCTCTAGTGGAAAGGAGTAACTTTCTCTTCTGTGCTCGTTTGGGGTAGAGTTAATCTTCTTTCCAGTGGCTAGTATGGGGCTATGCTTTGGATCTGCGCTGAACACTGGGTTGATAATTTCGTTATTGGTGAGCTAGGCTTACACAGAACTTTTCTGCTTCTTGGGGAAGCACTGCCACTCTGGCGAGGAGGCTGGGGATGTATAGAAAACTGGGAGAAGACACAGCTTGGAGAGGTGACTCCCCATGACCAAAGGGATGTTCTAGACAATATGACATCATGCTCAGTACAAAAAGTGGGAAGAAGAAGGAGGAAGGGATAGATGCTGGAAGTGATGATGTTTGTCTTCCCAAATAACTATTACACGTGATGCAGCCCTGCCCTCCTGGAGGTGGCTGAACACTTTCATGTCCATGGAAGCAGTGAATTAATTCCTTGTTTTGCTTTGCTTGTGTGTGCAGCTTTTACTTTTCCTGTTAAACTCTCTTTATCTCGATTTACTTTTTTTCTGCCTTTTACCCTTCTGATTCTCTCCCTGATACTGCTAGTGGGGGAATGAGTGACTGGCTGTGTGGGGCTTGGCTGCTGGCTGGGGTTAAATCTCGACACCTTCCAAGAAAGCCCTGCACACATATGAGCTCTTTAGAGTCAGGTGGGAAAGGAAGGTTCATTGAAATCTGTTCTAAGAAATGCATCCGGTCTTAACAAGCAGAAGGTTTTATTAAACTGTGTCTGAGAGTAGGATTAGATGGATATGATGTAGTTGAGTTACGGTAATTTGGTCTGATCATTATTATGCAGGTAGATATATGTAAAACTAAAACCTGGGTCAAGAGACCTGCATCAACTTTTCATATTTCATTGGAAGTGGCTTTAAAAAAGGCAAAATGTGTAAATACAATCTTTTGCATTATTTTCTTCATGTTTGATTTAAGATTGACTCAAAATCTTAAGCCTTTCTCCACAGTCCTCCTGCACGGAAGCCTTAAGAAATACATACAAGAATTAAACTGAGATTCTCACGTAGTTGTAACGGCTTGTTAAAGTGTCATGAATGAGGAACAGAACTTGATTATATAAAATGAGACACTTTAAAATAAAAGGTTATCCTGAAATGTGAGACTTTTTACACCTAGTAGAGATGTGTAGAGCATATATAGCGCATCAGATGCATTCAGACCAAATAACTGATTTGTTGTGACAGGCTGATGCTTTCTTGTTTTTCTTGTTTTTCTTTTTTTTTTTTTTTGAGAGAGAGGAGCAATGCTTTTAGATATTTGAAGAAATTATAAAATAATTCTTTGGTCACAGAAAAAATCCAGGGAACATTTTTAGAAGATCTATTACTTGTCATCTATATACATTCCACAGAATTAATTTTAAAACAATGGAACAAAATTTCACATTTAAAAATGTGTGGTTGCTGACAATTCTCAAGAAACTTTCACTCAAATTTTAAATCACAGTGAGAGCTGGTGTGCTAAATGATTCTGTGTCACTTGATACACAGCATTTTTGAGTAAAGGGCTATTATTTCTTTTTGCACAATGGATATTTCCTTATTTATTTCTGTCTGAATAAAGGAAATTTAGGAAATTGTTATTGACTGAATGTTTGTATGTTGAAAACAAATTTTACCTCTGTCCCTCCTTGAAGGTCTATAAATTCCTTCTGTGCAGAGTGATATTGTCATCATTTTGCCTGCTAAGTGAGGCTGTGTGCCATTGTAAATGCTTTATGGTTCATCTCTGACAGGGCACAAGGGGAAAATGGAATGGTGACAAACAAATTCAAGCTACCAATTCTGACTTGCAAAAGTTTGATGTAAGAAGCATTTCCTCGAATACTCTTGTCTCTCCATGAACTCTGTATTTGGATTTTAAAGAAGGCAGCTGCCTTTATTCTGCCTCGGTTAGTGTCACTGTGAAAACACTGACATGAGGTTCTTCACTAGCAGTTTCCAGGTCACTAGTCCCCTTCCGTGGAGATGCTGTGCAGCTACTTGAGGGTTGCCTGCCAGTGTCAAATAGATAGACTCATAAAGGGGCTTTGGTGTTCAGTTCTATCCTGAACTAAATAGTAATTTATTATAACATAAGCAAACAGAAATGTCGCAACCACTGGTAGAGCTGTATCTTGCCTAATATGTTAATGTAAGCATGGTTCCTGCCTACAGAAACATATTAGCTGCTTGTGAGCAAAGACAGCACGGAGACCTTTTTCAAAGCAGCTAGTTAAGACCAGCTGCCACTTCCTATACAACAGTGTCCAGCTCATTTAATGAGTCTAGACATTAATCTATCAGTGTGTCTTTATGTAAGACACAAATTCTTAAATCTAGAAGCAAATGCTTTTTTGTTGTTTTTCTTGAGTGCTGCATGATGAGCTTGGGGACAGAAAGTCCTGAAGAGGAGTTTCTGAGCTCTGAAAGTGAAATATATGTGGGTCGTTAATAGTACAGTCTTGATTAATTATTTCATTCTTCTCAAAGACTTTTCTTTGGCAGCACTCTCTAAGCATTATCTAGGATTCTAATCATTCTTGTGTTCATGCTATTGTTGTGTAGTTACATGGCCAGCATATGCATGAATCCAGTAACACCAGCAAAGACCTAAATTTGGCAAAGAATGTAGATATTTTCCCCAGTCCACTTTGGATAAGCAAATGACATGGGTGCACACGTAATTCTAGGCTCTGTTTAAATGTTACAGTCAGAGTGAGGAAAGCCTATAGATTTCTAATTTTAAGTATGTTAACCACTTTCACTATTTATGGGTGGGTTAGAGAACAGTATGACCACACTGGTGAAGCAGAGAATTCAAAATTTGTGAGGTGCAGGATATGAATGCTTCCCCTGACACATGGCACTGTTTATATTTCCTGACTGGATGCCACAAGTTTTTGAAATATGAAAACAAAGAACATCAATCAGACATTTATAACATTTACTGAATTTATTAACCTTTTTTAGATGTGGTTTTGAACGGAGAATAGCCGCATGAGAAATGGGTATTATCTTAATATTTAGATAGGAAAATAGTTCAAAATGGATTTTTGTATCCTCTCACTCAGGGAAATTTAGTTCAGATTAACACAGTCAGTCTGCTACTAACATATATTCTGAAGAACAGTTAAAGAGTTGTATTATAAGCGTACAGCATCTTGAAAATTCAGGTTGAAGACGTGGAGGGGTTTTTGAACATTATTCTTTTAGCCTTTTGCTTATGTCTAATTTGAAATATAAATATTTTCCTTTCTATTTAGCACTAGATATTTGGGTACTTATAGGATTATGATGTTTTTATAGTGTGTGTTTCCATGTCTGGCTTTCAAAGGCTATAAATGCAGTTATGAACGCAGGGAGTGAGAGTCATAGAATATCCTGGATAGGAAAGAACCCACAAGGATCCTTGGAGTCAGACTCCTGGCCCTGCACAGCACAGCCCCCAAAATCACACCATGTGCCTGAGAGTATTGTCCAAACACTTCTTGAACTCTGTCAGGCTTGTTGCTGTGACCACTTCCCTGGGAAGCCTATTCTAGCACCCAACCACCCTCTGGGCAAAAAAACCTTTCCTGATATCCAAACTAAACTTGCCCTGACACATCTTCATGTTGTTCCTTCAGATCCTATCCCTGGTCACCAGAGAGAGGTAAGTGATCAGTGCCTGTCCCTCCTCTTCCCCTCACAAGGAGGTTGTAATTGCAATGAGGTCTCCCCTTGGTCTCCTCTTCTCCAGGCTGAACAGACCAAGTGACTTCAGCCACCCCTTGTATGGCTTCCCTCAAGGCCGTTCACCATCTTTCTGGCCATTCTTTGAACTCTCCCCGATAGCTTAATATCTTTTTTATACTGTTTTGCCCTGAACTGCACACAGGAGTTAAGGTGAGGCTGCACCAGTGCAAAGTAAATCAGGACAATCGCCTCCCTCAATCAGCTGTTCCTGATAAACCCCAGGACACGGCTGGCCCTCCTGGCTGTAAGGGCACACAGGTGGAGTCTAGCTTGTTTGTTTTCTTCATCATGATGTGTCATTTTGAACTCAAATATTATTGATGAGTGTCCTAGGTTGGTTTTTTTTTTGTTTTTATCTATTAGACTTCCTTATGGGTGAAAAGGGACTGTTGGAAACCTTAAAGGGAGGCAACTCATTCCAGAGTGTTCTCCTTTAAATTGTCTCAAACCAAGACAATGAGTTACCACCATAAGACCTCTTAGCAAATCCATTCTGTCATCTTATTTCATTTTAAAAATTATTTTTCTGCACTGGTATTAGATATGATTTTAATCATCATAATTGTTAAAGGAAATATATGCTGTTCTTAAGCAAGTTAAATATATATCTTGAAAAGTATTTTTTGTCTTGTGTAAAAGCCAGTAAATAAGAAATTGCAAAATAAGGTTGAGAGTATGAAGAGGTTTATTTTCATTTATTATGCAAGTATGGAATAACACAGAAGTAAAAAAAACCAAAAAACCTACTGAAAGATGTATGAAAAATGGTTAAAGGTGATAATTCTGTATTTTGAGGGGCTTGCCATCCTCAATGCAGACCTTGTAATGTACAACATTTAGTGCACAGAGTCCTGCAGGGAAGGAGTGAGTTTTGCCTTATTTGGTTTAGGTACATGAGTCAGAAAGGCTTTCCCTTCAGGAGTATGCATTCTAATTTCTTTTTTTAAAGCAGAAGTTTTCTGGATATAGAAAAAAATGCTGAAATTAGGTGACGTTATTCAGATATATGCTGGAGGAAATCAGGAGTTCATAAGGAAGATAATGTTATCATATTCTTGTTGTCATGGACGCGTGGCCAAGATTATTAAGACTTAAGAATAACTTTAGCTTTTTCTTTTGAAATTCCTGTTTTCCAAAACCCTGAATATATTTTTGGAAGCTATCTTGCTATTTATGGGATGAACAATACAGACCAGCCCTTAAACATAGAGAAGTTACCTTAAATCTACCCTATATGTCTTCAGTCATAATGTTAAATTATATTTGTATGTTTTTGTTGTTTGCAATGCTATATTCTCCTTTACAGCTTCTGTGAGCAACTTTTCGCTTTCAAGTGATTGCCCAGCACCACATAGACCATGCCTGTGCTGTATATCAAGCAGGAGCCTTAACGTTACCCATATTGAATACATTTCCTTTCTCACTTTCTTTCAGTCATTGGTTTGATGTTTACATTTTAATTTTTTTTTTCCCTTTACAGATTTCCCAGGGACTGGATCTCCGCTTCAAACTCCCCAGAACCAGGGCAGGCCATACTACCCCTTTTTTCATTTGACATTAATGACCTCCGAATCATCCATATCCCTGGCTTTCCACCCTCTTAGGCTCCTCAGTAGCATGACAAATTCTTGCCCTGCAGGAGCATCCCATGTCAGCTCTGGACACCCTCTCCTATTGGAGCTGACCAACAAGTGAGTATTGTACACTTGCTAGCACAGAGTGGGAGTAACAAACAGCCATCCTTGGAGCTGGCTGGTGGGGGGACTTTGACTCAGGTGACACGTTCTGTGTGGCTGAGACACACGTTTCAGATGAAATTTATTAACAGTCAAAGGACTTCATTGTGTCTCCACTCCAGTGCTAACATCTAGTAGGTTGCTGACGGACACGGTAAGCTAAGAGCTTTTGTGCAAGGTGCTGCTGAAAGTTTGTTTTTATGCATGCCAAACAGGAGAGTATGAGGATGGGTTAACATTGTGCGACAGCCCATACAAACAGACCTCAGACTTCCTCATATCTTTGAGTGGGAGTAGCTGCTGCTCTCCATCACCTTGTACATTGTACTCTAAGCTTAATATAATGTATTTTGTATCTTAATCTTCTTTTTTTAGTCTTAGTTCATGTCCACAGCCTTTTGTGGCCACAAATTAATGACTTAGTTAACTGCTCCTACAGTTTTTCCTCTGTGCCAAAATCTCCTCTTTTGCTCTTCTATAACTTTTGCTATTTTCAAATCTCAATGTGAAGTACCTCTTAAATACCTTTATATGATATGCCAACAAAAATAAGTGCAATGCTCTGAAGCATGAATCTTCTTCTAAATTACTTGTTTATATTTTAGCTTTATTGGTATTAAAAAATTCACTTTTAGAAATAGAGATGACAAGAAATTTCAGTTTACTGTTCCTTAAATGGGTACAGTGCTATCATTACTCACAGCAACCCAATTGTGTCAGAAATCCCTCCCACAAGTAAGAACTGCATTTCTTAATTCCTTCAGCATGCACTAGAGGCTGAAATTTAGCTTGGTTTATGAATTTATTGGCTCAGGTTTGGTTTAACTTCAAAATATATTGAACCCAGAGGTCCAGTGATCTGAGACTGCAGGTAGATGGAAAGTGTCATGAAAAAGGTAAGCACAACACAGCAAACTGAGTTCAACTTCTCTGGTACATGCAATACAAAAGAAAGACAAAACCACAGAGCTTTACATTGTTCTAAATGGATTCATGTTTCATCTCTCTGCTTCTGCAGAAGTTTTGTGCAATGTGCTGAACATTCTCTGCTAGTTCACAGCTTTACTTGCGTATCTCCTTGTGAAAAAAAACCCAAAAGTGTGATGAAATAGAAACGCTATCCAAAAGGTTACAAGTGAGTCAACACTGCACTGTCACTACTCCTTTAGTAAAGATAGTGAATAATTGGTTTCTTTGTTTCTTTATTTGTTTGTTTTGATCACATTGTGTTGCTTTCTTAAGATAAGAACAATCCTATCTTAGGTGCAGATGTGGGTGGCTGCCTCTTTCTGGCTCAGTCAGTCACTTCTCCCACCAACAAGCAGGAATATCTCAGCAGACTGCACTTTCCTGAAGCAGATGACAGACACCTGGTGTCATGGAAGGATTGACAGACACCTGGTGTCACGGCAGGATAAACAGAAAGCTTACTGTAAGAAATTTTTGACAGAAAGTAAAGGTAACGTAGAAAAATTTAAAATAAGCATTTCTTCCAGATATTTCCTTTGTGCAGTTGAGGGAAGATCTGAAGTTGATCTTAGCAACATGACTACTGTGCTAATATTCTGACTCTGAAATGACTCCCCATTGTGGTTTATACAGCAAAGAAAATATTAGTTAATAGAGCTCCTGCGTTACTGTACCTGCACGATGTCAGAGTCTTAGGATTAGCATTTGGCATTTTCATGTTTTACAAAGGAGGACATAACACTATGTACAAGTGTTTTTGAAATGTCCTCATGAAAACATTGCTTTCAACCTAAGTTTATGAATCTGTGGTTCAGCATCAGAGGGGTGTAAAAAAATCAGTTTGGTGGGAAGCCATACAGCCTTCATCTATTCTACTCTGCTCTCCACTACAAGCTCTAAAAGTGGTCCTTGACGGACAATAAGGTAAATTTAATGTCTTACTCTTGGAGTGGTTGCGATAAATCACAGTGATGACAGCATAATGCAAACAAACTACCTGTTGGCACTGCCTGGGCTATATGCAATGCTTGTCTCCACTCAGATCCCATCCTAATGGAAGAGTAGGATAAGAAAATGGGATATGACTGAAATGTAGATTACCCGGATAGGAAGCTGCAGAAGGAGCAAATAGCAAATTTGTGCAAATAATGTGCAAATAGAAGCACACTGACAAAATGCAGGAGTTGCTTCTGTTGGCAAAGGCAGTTGCACTTTGGCTTTGCTTCATTCACCAATAGTCTTTCACTGGCTAACTTTATTATGAAAGGAGGGTGAGGAGGGAGACCTGGCTTTAGTTTATTATAGAAATTTTTGTAAAAAAAGCTATTGTCAGTACCAAATTTGGGTAAAAACTTTGAAAAATTACTCCTTTTGACTTTGATTTAAACAAGCACTTCTGATGCTTCTATTTTCTTCTTTTCTAATTTATGTGGGAAAGTAATTTGCATTTGAAGTTCTAGTTCAAGATCATTTAAGAAGCAGGTTTCCCTCCTATACAGACTTAAATACACAATGTACTTTTTCTTACTGAGCAAGTTAAGAGGCTGCAATAAACAGATCTCCGGATTTCATTTAGGAGAAAGTTACACACACAAGAGAAAAAAAAGTTGAACTATTTTTTCTATATTGTTACAATATGATTATTTTAATTCAGCAAATAGAAATATCACATAAAAGGGAGATGTTATCCACCAATGTTATATAACTTTTCCGCCTGTTTATTGCAGAGTAACATGTACATTTGTTATCAAACAGAACATGTACATTTGTTATCATACATGGTTATCATTCAGGTGTTCAATTTTTTCTATAAAATATTCTGTTGAGCCTTTGTTGAGGTGTTTTTCAAAGAAAAAATAAGAGCTGAGGAAATGGTGTTGGATGGGAAACTTTTAGTTCTGCTCCCATTCTGATAAGTTTATATTTATTTTCTTTCTGAATGTAACAATAGTAATTGAGAAATGAGGATTTCTACATCATTCATTTTAGCTGCAGAACACGCCACTCAGAAATGCATGTATACTACATTAAATTTGTATGGTTCTTTTCTTTACAAGGCTTTTTATTACCAAATGTTTTTGGTTTTTTTTTTCAGGACTTTTGATCTGTGTAGTATAAAAAAAAATAGTGAAAATAATTTTGTCAACTGATGGTTGATTAAAACAAGAAATGCCTTTTCTTTTTCCCCCAGAGGTAGTAAACATTGAAATATTATTTATTTCTGAAAGTTAAGATACATGTAGAAGTTCGAGTACTCAATGTCTTGCATACAAGAACATACTGCAAACTGCATGAAACTTAAAATTATAAGGAGAAGATTTATGATCTATAGGAGTAAAATAAGATGCCATATGTCTGATTTCTCAAGAAAATGAAAAAGGCTGAAAGGACTTTAAGTTTAAAGACATAATGAGGAAGTAGAAGAAAATAATTTGTTAGGCTGAAAAACATAACGGCTGCTTTCTTAGAGCTACAAAAGTTCATACCTCCCAGATATAAATAACCAACAGTTGTCAAAGAAAAAAATTCAGAATAAACAGCTTGGGTGTGGAAATTGCACTACCAAAAACCAAGATCTCAGGCTTTCCTGGAAAATATCAACATGCTCGAAAAAAATATGTATAAACTCTGATTGCATTCAGAAGCGTCCTTTTCCTTTTTTTTTAGGAATGCATTAATATTATAGACAGACAAGTCCGTTTCTCGACATGCATTCTGAGATGAAAATGTTCTTCCCCTGGACTCCGTAAGGGAAATATAGCACAGACTGAAACATCAAAATGTTACAGTTGAAGAAACATACAGCAGTTTATGACAAAATGCAGGCCAGTCCTGGTAATTGCTCCACAGAATAAATCTATGCAACATTTTATTTTTCCACAGTGCTGCTTTGCATGCTGCACATGGATGATCTAAATCAATGAGTATTAACAGAGGATTTTCTTGCCAAAGTTCCTCTGTTTCCCAAGTGTGTTTGTATCCTGCCCCTTATAACGTCAGGTGTTTCAAGTGAAAGATACAAGAGGAACGCTGCAGTTTCTGCTGAATCTGAGGTATTTCAGCAAAATGCTGTTTTCTCCTTTTTTGGTTTCTAGATATTTGTGGATTTGGGGCTTGTGCAGACATCAGACAAAGAGGATGCTGAGCCCTCAAAGTACTACTAGGGAAGAAAGAGACCTTGGCTCATGGAGGTACCTTAGGTGGCCTATTTCTTTGCAATATAGATTATTGCTTTCTGAGGCAGGAAATGTTCTTGACACACAATTAGGAATAGCTCTGCTAAGACAGAAACCAGCATTAATAAAACCTGATAGCTGGCACACACAAGCCAATAGTCAGCTCTTTTTCAGGGTCACCCTGTTTGTCTTGATGTTGGTGGCTTGCTGGTGATAGGGGAATGAAAGACTGATGCTGAAGAACATTTTAATGATGAATTTTCAGCTGTAAGCATTTTGCAGTTATCCAGATAGCTGCTAGAGCAAGCCAAGGAGCAGCAGGGTGCTTAGCTCCTGCCTCTCACTTTGGCAGGCACATATTGTGTTTAGAAAGGAACCTGGGGCACACATATGGAAGAGAGGCATTTAAAGCTCCCTCTAAGAATGGGCTGGAGAAACCTTCAATGGGCATGCCAGCAGGTGAGCACGGAGGCACAGCACAAGGGGACTGAGTCCCGCTTCTTCACAGGGGACGCAGTAGAGATCCTTCCAGGTTCTCCCCATCCTTGTTCTGACCCTACCATAAGAGTAGTGTCTGTAGCTTTAACCACGACCAAGGAAGAGAGGAGCTCTCCCTGCCACCCCCTCAGAGACTGGTGACCAAGGAGGGGATGCCCTGCCATTTTCCTTCCTGCTTTCTCCTCCTGGATGTCCCTCCTCCCTCTGCTTGGCCAAGTAGGCTTGCTTCCAAGAGGAAGGGAAACTCACCTCTGCCACTGCTCAGGTGGCAGCAGAGCTAATTGCAGTCTGCTGGGGTATTAGCTCCAGAACTTGAGGAGCAAAAAGGGAGAAATAGCTTGCTAATTTAAGAAAAGCAGAATAATTTTTAATGGCTTCACATTGCCAGTGTAAAAATTGAGCAACTCTTCCCACAAATTAGGAAAGAAAATTCTTTTTAATTACCCTTGAATTGTGGCTAATAACAAATATAGATGGTATTATGGACTATGAGATGTATCATGTTTATGTTTAGTCTTATTCTCAAGTAAGCCAGAAGTCACATTATAAGGGGAAGTTACTTCACAGATATTTTAATAATTTTTAAGGTAGGCACTTCTGATGGTTTATTGCAGTTGATGTAATCAGTGCCTGGAAATCCTTTGACTGAATATGGAAACATATAAACTGGCTTTTCAGAAGAAAAAATTAGTGATTATTTCTCACTTCAGGCTGACAATGTATTAATGCATAGCCAGATAAAGAAAATATTAATTTTATAAGATATATTGCTGAACTTACATGTAGCTAATGGCGTTACCCTATAGCCCTACAATATGTTATTGCCACTGTTAGCAATTGACCATAAGTGTTCTGAGTTTGCAAGGCCTAAGGTCTGAGGATTGTCATGCCTGCTCTGTCTGAACTTTTATTGACCTGCCAGAAGCTTTACTTTAATGTGGTTTAGCTGTAACAACATATTTCCTAATTGCAGATTGTCTACAGCTAATTTGTTTTCCTTTGTTCTGATGACTCTAACACGATGATGTCACATATAGAATCACAGGTTGGTGAGACAGCAGCTGGAGTAGTGGAGACACCAAACACAGCTGACTGGTGAGATGGGGAAGAGGCTGGCAGTAGAGACTCTAAGGCTACAAACTGTTCAGCCATGGTTAGTCAAAGAAATTCACAACCTGGTGTAGAAAAGAGAACAAAGAAATAGTATCCAGCATAGAAAAATGATACTGCTGGCAATAAGTTTGGACATAACATGGAGCAGCAGACTAAAGAAGAAAGAATGAGGTATGAAAGCATGATAGCAAACATATAAGAAGGAGGCCAAGTGAGGCAAGACCATCGACATGACCACTGTGTTCCTACAAGTGAAGAACTCCAGATGCTCAGAGCTTGCCATAAGACCTCCCACTGCCAGAACAGGGAAAGGGGGAGCATAACCCCAGGAAAAGTGATAGAAACTAAGATGCGTGTGCATAGGATTGCCAATTCTATTCTTCTTCTTTCTTTTTTCTCAACAATTAGATTTGGATGAAAAACTGTTACACTTTTTCAATTTTGATTGTATGAGCAAGTAACTTTTGTCTTTATATATATAAGGTATGCTTGCTCTGAGCCAACAAATAAAGTGTGAATGTAACTGTAGGTATTGACTTTAGAGAATTTCTTCTCCTCATTTCTTTCTCTTTCATGTGTATTAAACTCAGTTATAAATAAGGTGTGTGATATTATATTCCACTCATCCTTAGTTTTCAGCACGACTATCTGGTCTGTAATATTTCACTGTGATTAAAATTGATTATATTTAGCACTGTCTCCTCCAAAGCCCAGCAATAGCCTCTAAATAATAAAAAGCAGAGGAGTCATTTAACATATACCCAGCATTAGCACTGACATCCTTGGCACTATCAGTCCCATTTGTGAGGTGCTACACAAATATGAGTGACCACTGACCTAGCTCTCAGTTTACAGTTACTGTAAAGAAACATGCTTCCTATGAAATGATACTATTTCACCAAATAAGTCAAGCTTACTTCTGGCGCCAAGTTATTGTCGCAATAGTGTAGCTTCTGGGCCTTAAGTCCAGTGTAAATTCTGTCCTTGCCCACGTTTCTCATTTCAGCTGCTGCAATGATTGCCACTGGCTGATCCAGCCATGGAGCTATGACGTGGGCCACATCTCTGTTTCTGGGATACAAATATCTCTTTTTTCTTTTTCTAAATATAGCTGCAGCTACAAATGGCCAGCCATTAGTGAACTGAATATTCAACAATTTCAGTTAAATTGATTGTAGCAAGGAAATCAGCTACACTTCAGTTTTCACTGACCGTGTCTGTGGTATCAGAAATGCAATATGGATTGCATGCCTCTTTCAAAGATAGAGCTATATTTCCAAACCCCAAAAGTGTGTGTTTGCCATTAAAAATAATAAATAAAGCCAAAAAAGTCACCGTCTGTTTAGAACCATTGTAAGATTAGAACCTATGATTCTACAAAAGAGCAATTCTTTAAACAGTCTGCTATGATCCCTAAAATTATAGGAGGTTTGAAAGGGTCTATTGATTCTATGGCAGAACAATAGATGTCCTGTACTTAACTCCTTAATTGATTTTAATGATCCTGATGGATACCAGCCAAAGAGTTGGAACAAGCTGTAAGGTCAAACCAAAGTATTCCTTTTGAACATTTCCGCAATCAAATCTTCTTATGTTATAAATTAATTTGAAAAGGAAAATGATCAATTATAGCACTTTATAATTAGAAACCCACATGCAGAAAAGCTAATGAGATATATCTGAGATTTTCCATGCTCCATGGAGGCTTGCAGTAGAAGAAACTGAATGATCTGTTTTGTGCCACTTTGTACAAGGAGTTTTGCTCAGTATGGAAAGAAAATACACTCAGGTCCATTACAAGGGGGATTTTATTTTTTTTGGTCAGCATATAATTAAATGTTTCACATACAACAGTTTTAGGAAAAAAAAGAAAACTTTATACTTCAAACCAATTTTAGCATTTAAGAGTATGGAATACTAAAAGTTAATATTTAACCCGGCAATCAACTCATCTGCAATATGTCTCTGTGGCTATGTACACTTAAACCAAGAAAAATGTGACAAAATTCAAATTATCATACCTCTGTTCCACTGTGGGATAACGATTTCACTTTTCCAGGAAGGTTGCTTTTCTTTCCTTTGCCCTTTTCCTACTCTGTCCCAAACCCTGATGTTTTCTTGTCATCCCTCTATTCTCAAACCTGGTGTGAAATTCAGGGCAGACTTTATTTGAAAGCGTCAGTGCACCCTTCAAGCCACGCACTGGGGACTAATGGCCACCCTGTATACCTAGGGCTGCAGGGTCATCTGTGGAGCAACATAGGAGCCTCAGTAACCTGCTGCTCATGGTGGAGGTCTCTGCTCATGCCTCAAGACACTCTTGGCTTGAGTACAATATCATATTAACCTGTGCTTCAGATGAAGTTCAGAAACATTTCTGCTTCTCTTTTCTCCCTTCCTCCCCATTCCTCTGTCCCTTCCCATTAATTGTCCCTCCCCAATTCCTCCTTATAATACTTTTATCAATAATTAAAATATTTATAGTCAAATGCAAACACTGAACTTAAATCAACAGGAATCTTTGTGCCAATAGCACACCTTCACGAGTCACCTTGGTTCGGGCACATTTTACCACATGCAGAGAGACTTTACAAGCAGGCTGGGCACAGCACAGAGAGCACAGCAGTCATTTATTGGGGGTAGTGCATGCAATAGATGGCCAAGACCAACACAGTGGCAGACTAAACACCACAATGTTCCTCTGGCCGGACGAAACAATTCTGCAGGCAGCTCTCTGTCAGGGATGGACTGGTGAGCCTTTGTTGCAGCCTAGAGAAGGCGGAGCCTCGGTCTTACTGTTTTACTCACCGCGGGGTCTCCCTAATCCCTTTTACCCTTTGTTTTTTATTTCTTCACTTCTTCCTATCAGGTGTTTTGAATCTTGGAGCTGCTAGATGTTATACAGCACCTGTGGCTGTGGGACACCTTATCTCTTACCTGCCCTTCGGTGGCTCCAGCCCCAGCAGCTTCTCACACCACTGCAGCCACATTGAGCCCAGGTTAGACACCAGGCTTTGAAGTCAGAATGACTGCACCCTTGGATTCAACACACATCTAATGGTTTGTTCATTTTCTTACTTGACCTACCTTCAAAAATATGGAAGCCAAATTATGTTTTAGGATGGATCCTTTCCTACAGGAAATTAAAATTGGTTTTGCTCCTCCTAGATGGAGCACACACCTTGAAAGGAAGCACAGTTGGTCAGGGAGGTGTCTGTATGTCTTACCAGTCCATACTTGATCTTTGTGACAGGCAGGATCCCTTAAAGAGCCACATGTAGATCATCATCTGTTGTCATTGGGAACTGTATTGCTGCCTTTTGGGGGTGAAAAAACATAGCAGCACCCCCTGTAACACAAGAACCTGCAAATTATTTCACTGACTTCCTGCTGCTGGTGACCTCGTGATGTATAAAATTCTGTGAGAAGAGATCTTGTCATAGCCACTTTTATTTATGTGGCAAGGTGCAGGGGAAAAAAAAATAAGCACCAGTTGCCAAGCTGACGTAACTCCAAAGGTTTGCTGGTGCCACAACAATCTATATCAGCTTGAAGCCCTTAATCTAATAAAATGAGTATTTTAAAAATGGTTTGTTAAAGTTAGATGAAAGGAATTGGCTGCATGACCTTACTAACAAGAACAAAACTGGTTTGTTTTCCAGACGGAAGTGCTTGTACTTCAGTGACAAATCTTGACCTTTTTCTGCAGTTCATTTTCTCTGGTTTAACAATTTCAGAGCTATTATTTTCACTTGAAACTGCTTATAGAAAGCTTTGAGGCTGTAAAAAAGTTACCAAACATTCATATCCTTATCGTCCTCCAATCTTCTGCTTAAAACAAATCACCAGAGTCCTGTGAATTGACAATCACTTGCAAATGAGGTATTGGGTTCTGCATGTTAGAAAACTCTTTTCAAGCAAATAAGCATGGACCAGAAAGCGTACAACTGATTTTTTTTTTTTTTTTAATTGGGAAGTGCATGTAGTGGTTATAGAAAAGTGCTTGCAGTAAAAACAAAATCATGAGACACTGATATTTCATTTATATTAGATATGATAGATATTGGTATATTTTAAGTGAGATAAACATTTAAGATCCTAAAGTGTGTGCAAGGACCAAGTAAAAAGATTGAGTGGCCGAGCTATAGCAAATAGCTAACATAAAGCTGCACAGTCCCAATTAAAAAATAATTTTGAGACTTTTTGTGCCTCAAAATAGATTTTAGGAGTTCCAATTAATTTTATTGTGAAAATGATACAAATCACTCAATAAGATATAGAGGCAGTTCATATAGGCTCACAAAGTTTAATTTTTACATAAAGGCAAAATTCATAAGCCCTTTTAAGGAAGGTCACTTTGGTGGTCAGTGAAGGCCTTTTATTCACAGGCATTTGTTTCTTGCATTATTTTTAATTGCAGAAGTTATACTTTAACATCTGCCTTTTCTCTGAGAAGACACATTTATGTTTTATATCTTCCCCCTCAGTCAGTCGAGGATTTACTTTATGCTGCCCTGACTGGGCAAAGAGGCATGCTGCTGGCACCGACCCTGCCCACCAAGGCTGACCCTTCTCCACACTTCAGCACAAAGGTCTCATGGCAGATAACAGCCTGGTGGGAGATTAGAGGTATTTTACTTCCTTTAAGCATGTGAAAACAAAGCTTAGTTTTTAAGTTGTGAGATTCATACAGATTTATGCAGACTATGGCACAATTTGCAATTCTTTCTTCCAGAGTGTAGTTTTTGTACAGTTTTTGCACAGGAAAAAGTTAAACAGAATCTATCATTGCAGAACAAAGAACAACAATTCTCCATTATTATCATTTTGGAAAATAGAAAAAGAATATTATTTGAAGTTCATGTCATATAGACATTACACTTAAAACAGTGCCACAATATGTAAAAATGAATGCAAATACTTATAGTTCTGGTGAAATTAAGATGCACTTGGGAACTGAGTGTCATAGTGGGAAATACCTAAGAACCACAAGGGCTGCATACTCTACACAATTGGGTACTACCTACTGTTCTCCCGAAGTACTGTAACTACAGCTGAGTGTGAAAAAGAACATTAGCTCTTAGATCTTCATACCACTGGGGTCTTGCAGAAAAGTAAAAGACTTCCTTAACAGCGTGGAGAATACGTCAGGCTGATCTGAGAATGATAAAAAGTTTGTATTGAAGTAAACCACTCAGGTGCGGTGAGCTTTCAAAAGTTTTTGGGTTGTTTTTTTTCCTAATTATTATTTATATTTTACTTTATAACAGGTACTTTCACAGGGAATGCTGTATTTTTAAAAACTTCCATGACTCCTAGTGAGATAAAGGAAGAGTTTTAAGTTCTCAAGTAAATCATTTTGATAGGTCAAGAAAGGTCGTTCTCTCCAACTGTGATGTACTGCAGATCTCAGAGTTGGAGAATACAGAAAAGAAAAAGTTAAAAACCAGTTTAAAAGGATGAAATGGGAACATGATTTGATAAATATATTCCTTGTTTCTATTCATATCTCAGACACAGGATCTGCTGCTATTATTGAAAAAAAGGGTAATTGAGGTTGGAAGAGACCTATGGAACTTGTTTGATCCAACCTTCAGCCCAAAGTGGGGCCAAACTAAAAATTACTAGGAGCTAGTCATGTCTTTTCCCAGCTGAGCTGACAATCTCTCCAAAGTGGGAAGTTCCAGAAAAATATCTGGGCAAATGATTTGACCAACACTGAGAATTTTTGTTTGTTAAAAACTAATTGAAATATTCTTTGATGAAATAGGTGCCTGTTACCTCTCAGACTTTCAGGGTGCACCTTCTATCAATCTTTTTGCACTTTCTCTATAACTACACGTTAGGCAGTAGAAGAAAGCAAAAAGACCCCTTCCTCTCCCATTCCTTTTACATATTTGCCAAACCATACTCTGTCAGGCTCTTCTCAAAATGTCATTTGCTTCAAAATCTTTAAGAGAAGATTGGGAAATGCCACCGGCAGTGTATGCGAACTGTGTATCGGACTCTTAATTGGGTGAGGAAAACCAGACAGATATTTTACTTTTTTCCCCCCACCTTTCAACAATTTTTTGTGCTTCTTTGTTATCCACATAACTTCTTCAGCACACTTTCAGAAAAAAGAATATTTCAGGAAATAGAGTGAATGAAGAAAGTACACTCCAACAAAGAAAAGGGGGAGGTGAGAGACTATAGCAGAGCTTCTATAGAGATTTGCTGGAGGCTAACACCAATTCTAATCCAAATACTCCGTCTGGCCCAGAGTAGAGTTCACGTATCATTAGCTTTTGAATCTTAACACATTTCTTATTTTTAACCAAGTCTCTCCAGGCAGAAAGAAGACTATTTTCCAGGAAAGTTTTCAAAACAGTAATTTAGTTCTGACCAGACTCTTTTTCAAAACTGTTTTTTCCTAAGGGCCAGAAGCAAGATGAATAGCCTAATTAGCAAGCTGAATACGGCACTACTCTGGCATCTGAAATGAGTGTACACTACTTGCTGGATGAGAGATTCACTTCAAGGCCTCTTTTGTTGCTGAGTGTGAAATGCATGAACTGTCCTGTGAAAAGGAGATGGATCCAGAACCTTGTCCCAGGTAGAAATCATGTTGCCGCAGACCACCAGTTTTCACCATTTGAAGCAAATTGCCCCTAAAGAGTCCTCTTGAAAGGATAGCTGGCTATGACTGAAATGAATGAGAAAACCGTGAAATGATTGAGCCTGGAAATGTGAAGCTTGTAAAGTGAAATCTGTCCCAAGATAGCACTATTATACAAACTCTGTAAGGGCACGTAATTACACATAGGAGTGTGATCAGATATCAAGCTAGGGAGTGGGAATTAAGTTATGGGGTGGAAGGTGCAGGGTTGTAGTAAGATTCACTGTTCTGTGGCTGACCAAATGGGTTTGACTAAATTTTGTCAGGAATGTAAACAAGTCCTTGAGACTAAAACAATCTCAGAACCTGTATACATGATTCAGAGGGAGTTTTGAAGCCCACAAAGTGCACAGTGCTTAATTTCAGTTAAGTAACAAGACAGCAGTATGGCTAAGATTTCACCCAGTTTCCTTGGGTTCACAAAGTAAAGGTTAGGTACCCCTTGGCATGGGGGTCACATGTGGGGACATCCTTCAGTAGGTCCCAGGTTTGAACTTTCACTTCCTACACAGCATTGCAAAGTCTTTGTTTCTGCCACCATACTCACCATTTAATAGTCGAATAGGTTGAAAACTTCACATCCTAAGGGGTCTAAGTAAAGCCTTAAGCCTAGAGTTTTGGAGACATTTAATGGTCTTAATATTTAAGGGGTATTTACATTGAAGCTTGATTACATAACTGCATGCAGATGTATGTCTGTTAGCTCAAACTGCAAACATCAACGACATCTCAAATCCAAGACGGGGTGTGAAATCTTCCCGTTATGAACAACTGTGGGTTTAGAGTAGAAATGGGCACCTATAAATAAACTGCATGAAATAGACTGAAATTAGTCAGGCAGATTAAATTCAGTTCCCTAGGTACATAGCCTGGGGAAGTCATAGGGAGTTTGGCAAAATTAATTGGTTTATGCTGTAAATTATTCCCAGCCTTAAAGCCTTTAGGCTTTACTATACTCATTAGCTGGATTTATTTTCATTATTCCAGTGAGGCCCACAAGGTGGTTATCATCTTGACTGCCTCATGTAGGAGAGTTTCCATGCCAGGCCTGAGTACAGCTGTAGTTTCCACTCTGTTTTATGGCCAGAAAAATGTTAAGGGCACACCACAGATCAATTCACGGCACAGCAATAGATATGCAGATTTATGTGATATGATCCAGCTCTAGACGCCTCTTCTTCAGTTCCATCTGGTGTGAAAAACCCAATAATGTTAAAGAATACTTCAGCATTTTTCTCTTCCTTTATATATATACTGTAAGTGGTGTTTCCTCATTTCCTTTATTGTGTTGTAGCCCTACCTTGAAGCTCAGGTTCAGCTGATGCAGTCTTTTTGTTTCTAGTGACTCCTTGTGCTTTAATCTGCCTATAAAAGCAGAGGGAAGAAAGCTATAAAACAATGTATGTCAATGTAGGTGTGCAAGAATATTATTTCAGGGGTTGGTATTTAGAGAAAAAGAATTTTCAATCGATTGGCAAAAAAGAATGTGAGTTTTTTCTTTTTTAAAAAGCAGCATTTTTTTATACCCCGTTTCTGTTCATTAGGATCAACTCAATATTAATCTTTCTTATGCTCACTAGTTTTGTAATGTTTAATGAATTCAAATGCAGCACATGCAATACATACGTTCATAGGCAGAACTAGTCAAGTTTTACTGTTTCAAGTTGCATTTGAATCTTTCCAATGGCCAAGCCATGATTTATTCTTCCTTGTTGAATATTGACTTCTGCTGAAATCTCAATTCCACCTTCTCTTTGGAGCAAAGCTGTGTATCTAGTGAGTGGTAGACTCACAACAATTTCATTTTTTACTACCTGGATATTCATGCAGACATTGTCTTTTTCCAAGTATTGTTGAACTCTGCAAGGAAAATTAGTTGGGGCTGCAACCTCTGCTCTTGTTTGCTCCTCAAAATGCCTGGTGCCATCTAAACAGAATTCTTTCAGCTGTAGCAATGCATGCAGCTCTCAGCCTAATGACTGAAACAAAAAAAATTCCAACAATTATGACATCACACTTTAGAGTAACCTAATATTATTAATATCTAATATGTACAGCCCAGTAGGACTTAATGAGAGAGTATAAAGAAGTGAGAAAGGATTTTCATGAATGCATAAGAGAAAAATATTGTAAAACATAACAGAGATTGCATACCAGATGAGGGTAACTAAGTTACTGAAAAAATGAATGGAGTATCAAAGTAAGACATTAAAAATAGCTTGCTGAGAGGAAGAAAGTACTTCAAATGGAACATGTGGAGGCTACCTGATCCTTCCAAGTCATTAGGAAGTTTAGCTAACCTGTCACACTGTACCTTTAAGCAGCATTTTTAAAAGCTGTGAAGAAAATTGATAACAGTCTGGGGGATTTTAGAAAAGTAAATGCAGCACCAAAATTCAAAGCCAGAATTTGAGTACTTAGTGAAATTTATGTGATGATATCATATATATTTATATTATCCATCATATAAATGGGATGGATAATAAATATTTATATATATTGCAAAGTAGCAAATGTTCATGTTGCACATCCCAGCTAGCTTTGTATTAAAAAAGCCATAAACGGCAAGTTGTTAATATTTTTAAAAGTATTTTGCTGTGAAGTACATTTTATTGTTATGTGAAATACTAACTAATTAAACATAGACATTGCAGCTGTAAAGTACTTGAAAGTAGACAAGCTTTACGACAATATAGTTTATTTGTTCTCACTATCAATACATATTGCCTTAAACAGGAAAAGATAAATCTTCCTGAAGAGTACACACTGAAAAATATAATAAAATGTGGCCTATCAAGCTGTGGAGAGATATTGCAATAATAAATACTTCATACAAATTTAGCACATCCATTATTATTGCAAAAATAGGAATAATAACTCTTCAATAATATTTGTAAATTAATTTAAATTGTGCGTTTGTATTGGGTTTGTTTGGCAAAGTTTTGCTAGTGGAGGTTCTACCGAGTTGGCTTCTCTGAAAAGCTGTGAAGAGCTTCTGCTATGTCCGATGGACTCTACATAAGCTGGCTCCAAAATGGAACTGCTGCTGGCCAAGGCCAACCCCATCAGCAATGGTGGTAACAGACTTAAGAAGGGGAAAAAAAAAATGCTGCACAACTGTGAGAAGAGAAGAGAAGAGAAGAGAAGAGAAGAGAAGAGAAGAGAAGAGAAGATGTNGAGAAGAGAAGAGAAGAAAGGAGAAGAGAAGAAAAGAGAAGAGAAGAGAAGAGAAGAGAAGAGAAGAGAAGAGAAGAGAAGAGAAGAGAAGATGTGAGAGAAATATCTCTGCAGACAGCAGCATCAGTGGAGAAGGAGGGGGAGGAGGTGCTCCAGATGCCAGAGCAGAGATTCTCAGGCAACTTGTGATGAAGACCATGGTGGTGAAGACCATGGTGAATCAACTGTGTCCTTGTGGCCCATGGAGGTCCACAGCAGAGCAGAGATTCACCTGCAGCACATGGAGGACCCCATGTCAGAACAAGTGAATGCTCAGAGACTGTGACCCTGTGGGAAGACTTTGTTGGATCAGACTCCTGGCACACCTGTGAAGAGAGGACCTCACTCTGGAGCAGGTTTGCTGACAGGCCTTGTGACCCTGTGGGGGACCCACACTAGAGCAGCCTGTTCCTAAAGGACTGCATTCTATGGGAGAGACCCACGATTGAGCAATTAGTGAAGAATTTCCACCCATGGGAAGGACCCACTCTGGAGAAGCTAGTAGAGGACTACCTCCTATGGAAGGATCCCCATGCTCGAGGAGAAGAGTGTGAGGAGTCCTCCCCCTGTGGAGGAAGCAGTGGCAGAGAAAATGTGAGGTGAACTCCCTACATCTTCCATTTCCCATCTGTCTGTGCTGCTGTGGTGAGGAGGTAGAGAATTCAGAAGAAAAATTAAGGCCAGGAAGAAGGCTGTGGTGCAGGGAAGGTGTTTCTAAGATTTATTTCTTATTATCCTACTCTGATTTGATTGGTAATAAATAAAACTAATCTCCTCAAGTTTTGTNAAAATGTGAGGTGAACTCCCTACATCTTCCATTTCCCATCTGTCTGTGCTGCTGTGGTGAGGAGGTAGAGAATTCAGAAGAAAAATTAAGGCCAGGAAGAAGGCTGTGGTGCAGGGAAGGTGTTTCTAAGATTTGAGTTTATTTCTCATTATCCTACTCTGATTTGATTGGTAATAAATAAAACTAATCTCCTCAAGTTTTGTCCATGACACTAATTGGTAAGTGATCTCTCCCTGTCTATATCCTGATTCATGAGCCTTTTGTTTTATTTTCTTTCCCCTGCCCAGCTAAGGAGGAGAGTGACAGAATGGCTTTGTTGGGCACCTGGTGTCCAGCCAGGGTCACCCCACAAAAGACTTGGAAATAGAAAAAGTCAAGGACAAAACAAAATATTTGAGGAGATTTTAAATACAGCCAAATATGTCTTGATAAGTGTTGAAGAATATAATTTTATTATGGAACAAAATATCAAAAAAGATTTTAATGAAAGGTGAATTGAAAAGTTAAGCAAAAATATAAATATAATTCCATGATAATACAAGTGAGAATGAAGTGCAAGTGGCCATTGAGGGCATATTTTTGCTGCAAACTAGTTAGAGGATATATATAATTTCATGTTTCATGTGGGAAATTATGTTATGAGATCAGCTTGGTAAACACCTAGCTACTGTTTTCTGTTCTGAACATAAAAGATACAAAAACCCCAAAGTCATTACTTCTGGTCTTCAAGATAGATCAGAGAATAAAATAGCTGTAGTGTTTTTTTTGAGGTTAGAAACTGAGAGCTGTATTTTGTGCTACTTGAAATAGTTACACAGAATTAAATGCATGAGAAGGAATCAGCAGTGGACATCTTGACAAATTTAAGCTGACAGAGTGCACCTTTAGCACTGAGGAAAGCCTCCTGACAGTAGGGAATTTAATTGATACACAGCCTTCTTAAACAGGCTTGGAAGCAGAGCAGATTAAGATATTAAACATTTTGCACTAAAACATACTGTTGTGGCTAATCTCAGCTGAATCTGGATGGGTACAGGCTGAAACAAGGCCAATTTTTGTCTCATCTTGTTTTTAAGAGGGTGAAACTTGGAGCATTGAGCTAGACCTAATATTTTGTAAGCTCATTTTTCATGTAAGTGTTTCCCAAGCAATGTTTAGTTGTGTCTTTTGATAGCTCTTCAGCATTTGGATTGGTTAGCACTCAGTTTGTGCTGCTGTTCTTCCATTGAGAATTCCATTTAACACTCTGTATTCTTTTTCTGTGTTTGCCTTTTGGAATGAGACTGCACTTCTTAGGGCTGCTTCATAAAAGCAATTGTCTAAACTTTTTTCTGTCCTTCGCTGGGAATGTCGATGAAATTATTTCATGCGTTTTTTCTGTCTTCCTCTTTTTGAGCAAAATTTTACAATTTCCAGTATAAACAGACTCAACATCCTCACTGATTTGGATCAATAATGGTTCTGTCATAGACAACAGTAGGTATTCGACAAAGCAAATGCAAAATTTAGCAAATACAATTCAGAAAAGAAATATGCTACTGAATTGTCGACTCCTATGGACAGCATGTCTGTGACAATGCCTTATCAACCTCTTGGAGCAGCTTCTTAAAAAATGTTTGGTCTCGTAACTGGCAACATCATATTTCTTAGAATAACATATCCTGGGGCTCACATAACAAATAGAGGCAATCAAAGATGTACATCTCTGCAGTAAGGCACACTGTACAAACCAAGCCAAAAGCAAGACACAGTCAACACTCATCAAGCATTTGGATGCCTTACTACAGATTTAAAAGGTGTTGCTAAACACCTGTGAGATTAATTTGGGTATCAACTGGATACCAGAATGATCATGCCCCAAACAACTGTTCTTGAAGCACTAGGCAGGAGGTGTTGATATGTAGCCAAGAAGTGTGAAACAAATGTTGACTTTCTTAAAGTGTCAATAATAAATTCCCTCCAATTTCAAGGAAAAACAAATTTCACCTCTAGCTCATTTGTAGCTCTGGCAAGAACATCTTGTTCAAAATTTAAGTAATGACGTCTCCGAGTTCCTGATCAAAATCATTAACAAATACAACAACAATTTTTAATCTTTGTGGATTTGTTTTTGCTTTAAAAATGTCAAGACCCAAATGTTTAATATAATGTAATTAGATTTGTTATGGTAAAAGAATATATTCATTTAAATTTCCAGTACTGTTACCTTTATTAAAAAGAACCTACTATTACATGCATATTTTTTAAAGATGTAGACTCATATGTAATATACAGAATTTAGGCAATAGGAATAAAATAGGTTTTATATTGTCCTAAAGACTTGTTATTAATAGAATACAATATATTTGCATATAATGATTTCTCTAAAAATAAGATTTACATGCAGTGTCCAGAAACTTCACACAAACTTATTATAAGGCTTCAAAGTGTGATTTTGATCATATTTTAACTGGATTTTTTGCTTCAATGATGACTGATAAAAATGCAACTCCTTGTTCTTACCACTGTTTTGCAGAAAACATTTTCATAATAGCAATAATATGTGCAACTTCAATTTGTCATAAATGTTTTCGTCTCTTGGTTTTTACAGTTTGAAAACAGAAGAGAGTTTAAATATTATTCCTGTCTGTGTGCTCATTTCAAAATGATGAATGAGTTCCAACATACAGAAAAGCTTGTTATAACAAGTTTTTTGGTCAAGATGGATTGAAGTTATGGTATCTGCAACTGTGATTTTATTCGCTTCCAAAAGTAGGTTCTGAGCTTTTGTCTATTCTGTATCAATCGTCACAGCTAATCAATTTAGCCACCTCACATAATCTGACAACAGTTCTGAAGAAGAAAATAGACACAAGATTTTATGTTTTAGAATCAAAGTATCATAGAATGGTTTGAATTGGAAAAGACGTTAAAGATCATCCAGTTCCAGTAACCTGCCATTTCACTAGACCTGATTTCTCAGAGCCCCATCCAGCCTGGTCTTGAACACTGCCTGGGATGGAGCATCCACAATTTCTCTGGGCAACCCATTCCAGTGCCTCACCATTCTCACAGTAAGGAATTTCTTCCTAAAACCTAATATAAACCTACTCTCTCAGCTTGAAGCCATTCCCCCTTGTCCTGTCACTACATGCCCTTGTCAAGAGTCCCTCTCCATCTTTCTTGTAGACTTCCTTCAGGTATTGGAAGTCCACAATTAGGTCATCCCAAAGCCTTCTCTTCTCCAAGCAGAAGAGAACAATCTATTAAATGAATTCTCTTAGCATTTCCTAAGAGTTGCTCCAGCCTCTCCTATGGTGGAGAGGCTTCCTTAGGTGAGAATTCATCCATATAAAGGCATAATTTTTGATACACCTTCTAAACAAAAGACTACAAAATACAGACTATTGTGCCATCACAAGGCCCAGGAGAAGTCATAGTACTTTCACAGTTCCAAATGTTCAGTATTATAAGAGGTACATTAACCATGAAAGTACCCCTGTAAATATAAAGTGCAACACTGCCAGCAGGGACAACTATTAACCCTGTAATTGAGCCCTATGGACAATTTAACAAATGAACAATATTTCTGTGGTATCGTAGAACAGACCTTCTGTATTCATTTAATATTACTTCTAGTGCCAGCCTCACAGTCATCACTGTGTTTCCAGTAAATCCCTCCTGACATTCACACACCTGAGACAATTTAATTCAAAACCAGAATGTTTCAGTAGCCAAAGGGAAAACAAACGAGTGAGTTTTCCCTTTTTCAGATATCTGAAGTACACTTTTTTAATCTCCAAATCTGACTATCTTCATAATTTTGCACGTCTTTGAGACTGGCAGGACTAGAGTGATTTTTTAATATAACATTGTAGAGTCATCTGTAGAGTTAGGGTGGTGTCGTGGTTTGACATAGCTTGGTTTTTAGTTAAGGGAAAAATCCATCAACCATTACGAGTGGCTATTATGATAAAACAGGGAATTATTTTCCTAATTAAAAGTAAAATGGAATTCATCTGTAGTGTAATATTTCCTCAATTCTATCATGTTTATCAATGCCACACACACTGATAAAGCGTCTGATACTCCAACACACTATGTACGAATTTTGCTACCCAACCACACAAAGCTTTAAATCAGCACTTAATTTTAAGCATGGATAGCTCTCTGTAAATCAGCTACTTATGGGATTGCTCTTCAGATGACTTTATCTCATGTTTCTGTGAAGAAAATTTCTGTATTTTGCCTAGCCCCCTCAAGACTGTTAAGGTAAGGGTTACTGAAAAGAACCCACATATCGTATTCGGTTCTTTGCTAAGAAAACACCACTCAGTGGAGGAAATTATATGGGTAAGAGCATCCCAGGACAGATTTGCATTTTGTACTTTCGGTGTTTCCTGACAGTGAAGACACATGAAAGAACACAAACAAGGATCCAGCACTTGCCTCCTTGAGTCTGTGTAGCCATGACTTGGGACTCAGTGAGTGCTCAGGTTTGCCTCGGCACTGAAGCTATTATGGACCTGCAGCCAGAAACTTTGAGAGTCAACAGGTAGAACTCACCCCAAGAGTGACCAGAGACCAGGTAAAGTCCCTTCATGGGCGGCTACCTGGGTCAGCAGGCCTGTGGCACAGACAGCCTCAACAGCTGCCTGCATTCTATCGGCTCATCCCTTATTTGCCCTGTGAACCTCTGACAGCCCTGAGACACAGTGCCAGTTGTTGTCTGAGAGAGACGTCCCACGTCACAGGCCCCCAGCAATGCTTGCAAATAAACCCAGGAGGTCATATCTCTGTTTTCTTCAGTTCCATCTGTGGAATGGGAGCACTTCTCTTTCGTAAATATTGAACTTTTAGGATCCTTTATGTGACTCTGCCCTCTTTTTCCCATTGCTCACAATATCCACGTCAAAAGTCTGTTCCTGACTGTTGCAGTCTCTGGACAACGAAGTTATCAGTGAGGGGTCATTGACTAAGAAGAGCTTTAAAAGAGTAACTTGTGCTCAGTGAGGCTCACTCAGTAGTTAGTGACTCTTAATTATCCTTAATTGCTCAGCATTTCTCATGGAAGAAGTCACAGAGGGAGACAACTTTTGTGACTCTGACAGAAGAGGATGCTGTGAGCAGTGCTGGCATAGGACAGAAACCTCTGGGTAGACATGAGAGGTACAGTGAACAGCAGAAAAATTATCCAGGCAAAACAAGAAGATGTGACATATCTCTTGTTTCCATTCTACAAGCTTTTAAAGGTATTTGCTTATTCTGCAATATCATCTCTAAGGACAGTAATTTAGGGCAATAAGGTGTTGTCACTTTCTGACAGTATCCAGCATTAAAAATGACAGTTTACACGAATACGCACATATTTCTGAGATTTCAATGTAATAAACACTTATAGACAGCCTTATGTAGCACGCAAATAAGGCCTCTAATTTTCTTTGAATACTCTGAACCTTTGACAAACGATAAACCAATAATGGCTAAATATTACTTATGATCACTACTGGTGTATGATATTCTCTCCTTTTATATAAGTGTATCCTACAGTCATTATTCTGACAAAATTCCTCTTTAGAAACAATGAATCTCTTACATAAAGAAGGGGAAAGTGCACTTCCTATAGAGGTTATTGCTTTATATAACTTGCTGCTAATTAAATATTTACTTTCCTCACTGAAAGACCACTTCATTGTATCTTTGAAAAATAAAAGCCACAACCAGTTTTTCTGGTTGAAGAACTTTGTTTCCTGGTAAATAAAATTAAATTATGCCAGTAAAGTTGACACTGCAATTTCCCAGGGAGAACTATGTAGCCAGCTATAACAGAGCAGAAAAGTATTGCTCTGGGAAAGGATAATTTTTATCAGAGGCTGATCAGAGATGGAGAAATACTAGGTTAGCTGATGAAATATGTGGATGATCATAATATACAAGCTGAAGTCTGTACCAGGCTGCTTTAGCCCTTTACTTGTCCATTTATGTTTATTATGTGTGAATTTGTGATGCTACAGAGCTGAAGTGGCCCTAAAAGTCTGCCAGAACTACCTGTGAGAGAAGTGAAACTCAAAGTGACAGTAACATATCACCACTTTATTTTCCGGGTTTTAGGAGGATAATACTATAACTGTATTAAAAATTAGTATGTCCAGGACACATACGTTGGCACTGAGATTGACAGGTATGGGACAGCCCATATGTCTCCCATGAAATGTCCTTTTCCTCCACAATAGGGCAGCCACCTTCAGGCTCTGTCCTTGGCCCAGGCTGACATCCAGATTGCTCCAGGGACAGACGGGGACAGTTTGACAGTAGAGATTTTTGATTTTCACTGCCCCAGAAATGTTCACTGGCAATGCTAATGTAGGTATGTCCAGAATTACTGGATAAATTATTCCTAAAACACAAATTTTCAAAGCACTTAAAACTGATAGATAAAATAGGGATAGTTCATTAAATGTTTCACTACTTTAACGTGTATCACATTTTGTAAACTGAGATTTGTCAAAGTCACTTCCTAGTGCTTCCTCACAAATTTGAGATTTTCTTTGCACCTTAGTTTCCAGAACCCTTTGCATCAACAATTTTTTTTTTGTCGTTGTTTTAATTTTCCCATTTCTAGTGGTCCCTCAGCAGTCTAGGGGAAAAGAGCAAGTGCAGGAAAAGCTATAGAAAGCAATATGGAAACAGCATATATACCTTCACATATGAGCTATCTACAAATGGGCCTAACTTAAAATTTTATTCCTATCCTTTTTTCAAGGATATCTTTAGGTATTTCAAAACTTGAAAACTTTAGGGCCAATGCAGTCAAGAACTCTTCATTTGACTATAGTCCTGGTATATCCCTCCTTTCCTCCTGTTTCAATAGGCAATAAATAAAATGCATGGTATTATCCATTTAGGCCCGAGACTGTTTCCCGTCTATTGCTTAACTGTTTTTGATTTTCCTGTGTGTTTTGTGACCAAATCAAATCGTTCATGGGATATGGGAATTCTCATCTATGATGGGTCTCATGAAGAAGATTTGTCAGTCAGGTGGAAGTTGTTGCTATATTTACCATGTAAATGATAACAAAACTGCACAAAATTCTTAGGAAAAGAAAGCTTTAATAATTGCCATTAGCAGGCCACAGTGTATAAATGAGTAACAATGTCTGCAAAAGTAGAAACCTGCTCAACAACTTCAGCTTGGTTTGCAATACTTTTTTGTTGTTGTTCACACAAGACAAACACAATTTTGGACAGTCTTCTGGACAGGAAAAAAGTGAAGCCAAGGCTTTTATAATGGCTTGGAACAAATGTTGAGAAGACAAAAGCACGAGGAAAAACTTGAGGTTGCAGTTTAACTGAGCCAAAAGATTACCTTTATTTTTTTTTTTAAATAAGCATGTTGTATCCATTTATGTTTAGATCAGCTTGATATAAAACACAACAAACACTTACGCTAATAGATTAATTCAGGGCAAGAGAACTTTTCTAACTTTCCTGATGACTTTCAGGGCTGAGCACACCATGAAATAATTGAAAAGCAATACTTGAGTTAGTAGTATATGAGTATAATCAACAGCTCTTGTGAAAATGCTTTTTTCATCAGCAGGCTTTTTTGGAGGATATATCACAGGGTGAACCGCTAGAATTATATGAAACTCATATTTGCTGATCAGCATGCAGCTTCTCCTTAGATTCCATAAGGCTGGTTTGCTTGTGGGGGGAAACCTCAGCATAAAACTAGCAGCATGTTCTCAGGGTCTCAGGGGACCAGATCCCAAATGCTGAAGTGAGCAGTTTGTACCCTATTTCATGAGCCAAAGTTGATTCTTTACGTATTTTATGTCAAGCCCACTGGTTTTGGCAAAAACTCTGTTGCTGTATGTTTTTGGGTTTCTTTACTCACAAATACTTGGATTTTGTATAGATAGAAAACAGTCTTCCATACTCATTAGATTTTTCTAAAAAGGAAACAGCTGTTTGCAGAACTGTGATGTATACTATAACTTTCTACAGGTTTTTTTTACTCATCATAAGAAATTGTGTAAGTCACAAAGCATCACAGCTTCATTCCACTTACAATATCATTTTCTCTAGATTTGAGCTTTTTTATTATTTTCTATAGTTACAGGAAAATCGGTGCTCAGTAAAGCTCCTTTGAGAATGAAGAAAAACCCCACAAACCCATTCCAGAAGCTATGTACCATTTTTAAGTGATATATGATATTGTCTTTTGTCTCATAGTGCTGGCATACAGCCTTAGCGCACAAGATGACTGTCGAATGCCATGGTTGCTTCAGTCTGCTGGTTTTTGAACAAATTCAAATAAGATTCAGCAACCATGCAGGTAGGTTGTTATAACCTGTCTTTCTGGTTTTGGGATGTCTTAAAGGATGTGGAAGCAATGAGCCATCTAGTTCACCTTTCACTCACTTAGGGAAAGATGATTTATAGGTGTGTGTGCAAATTACGTGTCTTGTGTCCCCTGGCTTCCACTAATACACAGACTTTGAAAAATGACCAAATAATAAGCTAAGAAAAGGACCTATAATGACAGCACATTACTTCCAAGCTGACTGATTTTTCCAGAAAATAAAGGTAGCCTATGTTGCTGTATTTATTAATGAGTTTCCAGAAAGCCAGTGGTTGGAAAGCAAATTGACTGAGTTCCCCTAATGGACCGCAGCAGTTAGAGTAAGAGGTCAATGGCAGATGGGGGATTTTGAGAGTTCCCAGGAAATTTAAAGTTCTAGTTACCCATCAAGAAGAGACTGTTCATCTGAGCTGTCCTTTCCCTGACCCTAGTCATCTAGGTAGTACACTACCCAGTAGTCAGAGTTTTAACAAGAGAGACCATCACTTCAACAGCAAAGCTACCTGGTTTGGTAAGAGGTCTGAAATCCCCTAAGGCAACCAAATGGTGATCTTGTCAAATAGCTTTCATGCAGATTTTGAAAACTGTGAAAGGGAGAGAATATTAACTCCTTCAATAATTTTTAGTAGTTGGAGCTGAAGAGTGGCTGTTTAGGCAGTTACTTAATAAGGCAGATATAAGCTTTACTTTCAAAAGCCAAAATATCATCTTCCTGTGATTTGCAAGGGCTTTGTCTTTTAAGGGAAAGAGCAGTTCCAGCTTACTCAGCTTCACCATACAAGCAGATGATGGGGTGAACAATGTCTTCCTGAGGACACACTTTCTAGCATTCTGCAAAAGAACAAACAACTGTGATAGCAACCTGAGGAGGAGGAGGTGGAGTTCAGGGCTAGTGGATACTGGCTCCCTAGATCTTGTGGAAAAAAGTTTTATATATTGAGAGCATGGTCAGAGAACATCAAAACAGAACAAGAATATAAAATCTGTTTTATCTAAATCTGAAGATAAAATAAAAATCAAACCCCAGAATTCGGTGTCTGAAGATCCTAGGAGCAAACCAAGAGCAACCTGATTACAGTTCTGGTGTATAAAAGAATAAAACAGCATTGATACAGCTCAGCCCTGATCTTACAATTCTTCTGGCGGAAAAAAACCCCACCAACCAACCAACCCCAAACAAAACAAACAAACAAAAAACAATCACCACAACCACCAAAAAAATGACAAAACAACCACCCAAACAAACGAAAAAAAACCCAACCAAAAATATCCCTAGTCCATTCTTCCTCAGGATCACTGGAGTCTTTTCGTTGCCTCAAAAAATACTCCTTCCTTTTTGGAGTATTCGATGAATGAAGTTAACCTCGTGTGCTCCTGTAGCTGCTGTCAGGATCATGCAGTGTTCTATGCAAACAGAGTGAGAGATAGTTTCTGCCTTCAAGGATTTTCCTGCTCTTTGAAGGTGAAGTGTGGAGATTTGGGTTAGCAAACAAATAAAGGGAAGAGGAAATACTGAGGGATGATGGCAGAACTGGAGAACTGCTCGTATGTCAGCAAGGTAAAACTGGTTAATATCTGCTGAGGTTTTACCTCTCTCATAGGTCTGTAAAATCAGAAGGAACCATGATAGACACCTGTTTTGTCTTCCTTCTTCACAAATGCCATTTCTTTCTGCTCCTGCACTGAAAGAAAATACCATTTATTGCTGTATTAATCACTGTTGCAGTTGTTAACTTTGAGACTTGGATTACTTTGCTCAATATTTCCTTGGAGGACTTCTGTGTAAATCTTTCTAGACTGAGTATTCGAATTATAACACTTGACTCCCATATAGAGAACGTTTCAAACCTCATCCCGTGTGAAACTTTGAAAGTATTTATTTCCCTAAGCTCGCTTGTAGCTGCACTTGTGCCCAGTGGACACCTGAAGTTCAGCAGTGTCGAGCACTCATATTGGTTTGAATCTCTGTACAATTCAAAATTATTTCCTCTGTACAATGTGCATTCTGCAAAAATATTTTTCAAGGAGTTTCCATTGGAAAGTGAAGCCTATGACTTGGTCTTTACTAAAGCAAGTTTCTATTTTTAGATTATGCAAGAAATAGTCTAAGAGGCTGAAAGCTCTTTCAAGGAAATTCAGACAAACTCTTCAGATGCCCCTAGTTGGACACATGCTGTGATGGGGAATAGGGACTTTTCATTTCAGTTTGTTCAAAAGTTTCAAATTGCATGCAGTATTCAAGGAGTCACTAAATGAGAAGGAAAAAAATAGGGATATTATCAAACTATGGTGAGGAACAGCATCTCTTGGAAGTATATCTCTCAACATGAGAGTTAAGTGGAGATGAACTTATTACTTTCTTAGATAATCTTGGATTAGATTACATTCACTACCTAAGTATTGTACAACAATTACAGGATAAAACTCCTTTAAAACAATACAGAGTATGGATAGATGAGTTGATGTTGTGCTTTATTCTCTTTGTGAAGAAATCTGAGGAGTATTGTTACCCCTTTGTGTTATTTTTCCCAGCTGAGAAAGCAGGATGCGAGTGAGCAGCTGCAGAGCTGGTACAACACAGGGGGAAACCACTAGCATGTTTTCTGAGAGAGAGCTGAGATCCTAGAATTAATTTCTCTCCTTGGTCTGGACCAGACAAAATCTACCGACAAAAGTGTGAAAGTTTTCCTCAGGCATTTGAAAAAACAAATGGGGAAGAACTTTTATCCTATGTGTACTACCATATTTTCCCCAGAAATTCTTGCTCCAAACTGCAACAACTTAGAGAAGATACATCTTGACTGCTGAGCGCACCGTGCACTATTGTAAGTGCACTGTGCACTGCTTTGCTCTTTTCAAAGCAGAGCTCTGGTGCTTGTTGTCTTAGTCCAGAAAAATGGAACTCCAAATCTCTTGCTGGTTCTGCTCTGTGCAACTGCATTTTGTATCATAATAATGTTCTGATGCAGCCATTGGAAATATTTCAGGTGAGAGTGGACGTTAATAATTTATCCTTTTAAAGGCACCTGTTCTCTGACTGAGGGGGTTTGGGGAAGCAGGGGCTGGTTTTCCCTCACCTGCACTGTAGATGAACAGGCAGCCTGTACAAAATGCAGGCTCACACCACATAGGCAGGTTTCTCACAGTAGGATGCAAACCAGCATCTGAAAGGCAGTGTCTGTAGGCTATCCTCACAGGTGCAGTAATGATTGCTCCAGCAATATGATCCCTCACTGTGCGAAAGCCTGCTCTAACCTCTGCTTTCAAATGGTTTTAAGCTGCTGCCACATGTCAAGCACATAACAGCTAACACGTTGTTATAAGCACGCATGCTAAGTCCATTCAGCTCTGACAGCTTGAGCAATAAATGCTGTACTTTGGAAGGGAGAGTGATGCTGCTTACTGGTCCTTGCAGCCCTCATTATCCATAATATGCTTATGGCAGAAGTGTTCTCTGTGTGATTACCAGAAAAGAAAAAAGCTCTGCCTAATTTTTTTTTTATAATTATTATTACAGGCTTGTGAAGATAAGGTGATGTTTAGACTTTACAGACAAGGATTTGCTATAGAAATTTAAAGTGCCTCTTAAAGCTTCAAAAATAAATGTCTTCATTATTTTTATGGCTATGATGGTGTTTTGCAGAAATTAATGATCAAGTTTTCAAGTGAGTGTCAATTCCCAGAGAATATAAGGATGACCAGGATAACTCCTTCAAATCAAATGGAAAACCTACCTAATCCTCATACATCACTTTGTTCCCTATAGAAAATAGATTTGAAGAGTTTATGAAGTTTCATGTGATAGCAAGGACTCTTTGAAAGACAGCCATTTAAATGACAGAAAACATATCATCGGGGGGTTTGTAGGTATAGGGAAAACCTTGACATATACTTTTTTAACGTTAGAAAACATAAAATGCTATAATATTTCATATGATGTGACTGTTCCCATCCAACATATAAAAAAATATGACCTTGGTTAACAGCGTTATTTTAAACTCAAAATATGTCCAATTACAATTTAGGACCTTATTTTATTGAAAGATCATATCAGTCTCTATTATTTTAGTAAAGACTATTTTTTTCTTTAACAAAGACGGCTTTTACTGAAATCGGAGTCAGAAGTTTTGATTTTTCTGTAGGGGGAATGAGGTTTTTTTGTGTATGTTTTTTGAAGCTTATTCATATGAATATTTCAAATCAGCATCACTTTGATTTAACTTTGGTTTTAGGTATATCCCAGTTATATTACAAGGTCACCAAGAGTGGAATGTTCGGACATAAAAGTATTTGAAATGAGATATGAAATCTTCTGCTTTGTTGTCAGTTTTCATTCTTGGTGCTACAGACTTCACAAGTAACAGATTTTTTCTTTCCCAGTTTCCCTTTACATTATGTCTGATGATCAGTACAAATAGTGATGCTGGCCAGATTTAACTACACAAGTTTCATTTTAACTTTGAGTTCTTATATTCTTATATTCACTCAAACAACCCACATTTGATTTTACAAGGTTAAAAAAAAAGGGGATTTTATTTTGTAGCTGAGTGGAGTTTGGCAGTTTCAGAAATTCAAGTCTTAAGAAAAGAAGAATATGACAGAATGAAATATGGGTGGAGATTTGAATTCCAGGCTACTTATACAAGATTTTTCTAATATGAATACTGAGATCCAGATAGTCAGTATATTAGGATAGAGAGGGGTGACTTCAGCAACAAGAAAGATGAAATATGTTGTATTATTTAAACTCTGCTTACTTGAATCTGACTGAAAATAAATCCAATTACATAAAAGATATTTTTTTGGAGAACAAATGGAACATTCAAGCTTCCTCTGAAGTTAATCCAGGATTTTTGTCTCTGAACGTACAATTCTCAATATCCCTGTAATCCTACCACTAACACATTCTTGCATATAAGCAAGACTGGACATGAGCTCTCATCCTCAATAAAGAAAAATAATTACCTATTATTTCCCTAGCTCATATGGAGATACTTGCAAAACTCGCTGCTTCCATCATATCTTTAGATCTCACGTGAAATTTTCCATCAGTTCACTACATTCTTCTGTTAATCACTAAAATTTATAATTTTCATTTCAGTCCAAAAAAGATCAAAATATACAGGAATAACTACTACGAATGACCAGTTTTCTGCAGAGCTAACCCTTGTGAGTAGGACTATTCCTGGCGAAGGGAAATTTGAATAACTGTGTTTGCATAATAATGTAGTGATATTGGAAGCTCACTTCTAGATACCTACACTAAATGTCTAGGAACATCAGCTTTTCTGGATAGCTAGGGCAGAGACAGTTTACCCTAGAGCACAGTAGCATAGGGACTTTGACTCTCTTGCTCTGGAGTGTATGGAAGGAAAGCTGTTTAAGTCAACGAGTCGCAAGCAGTCTGTCCCATCCACTTCACCCTGCAACACAAAACTGCAGAATACAAAACCCTCCTTTCCAAGCAGTCTGGGAAGCAGCTCCTGAAACAGATAAGGAGATTGAGATAAAAGGAAAATAAGAAAAAAAAGGGGCACCTTGCGAGCAAGAGCTACCTGATTGTACCCTTTTCATTAAGACAGAATAATTTGAATTTGCTTCCACCTCTGAGAAACATTCCACAAGTTCTTCTCCCACTCATCCTGCTAACTCAAGCTGTGGAGTGTTTTTTGGAGTAAATATTAACCTGTCTACTGAAATGCATCCTCTTAATAGACTCACTTTCTTAATTAATGCTATTGACAATTATTTTAATGAATTATTTAATCAAAGCCACTTTAAACAGAATCTTTAACATATTTTGAGACAATAAATTTTAAAATGTAATTTCTTTTTTTTGATTCCTAACAGAGGAAAATGCCTCTCATTTTGCATTTTGGAGCGATTTCCAAGTAACATATTAGCAACATATAAGAAACTCCATTAAAATGAAAATAAATAGTCCTCTTACATGTCGAAGGGCATACATCTCCTTTTAGTAACCCTGGTAAGATAAGTCGATGGAGCTGCTCTGCTTATGTAGCAAACCCAAATTCAAATACATGAAAAGGTTGATAATGATTGAAAACTACCTTTCCAGTCATAGTCACTCCATGACTGAGGATATCATAACTCGCAGATAGTCCCTAATCCAGGTTAAGTGGTTGCTTACCTTTTGGTTTATGTAAGTGGCTTACGTAAGGAAAGGGGAAGTCTGATTTCAGATCATTCTGTTTCTGATTAGCTCTGCAAAGTCAACAGAAGCCTTGTATTTCTCAGCAGAAAGATACAGGGATACTTTATCACAGTCATGACCTTTTCACATTATTTTTCACTGCTGTCTCAGTGAAGTTGACATTCCAGTTCTAGCACTGGCTACTTGTTCACAAAGTTACACAACACCTGGATTTGAGGACTGGAAGGGGGAAGGGTGGAAGGAGAAGAGACATGCAAAACATGACCCATGGCAAAATAAAATATACATACATTTTTCCTCAATAAATAACATTTTAAAAAAAATTTGTTGGAGTGATTTTTGGAAAAAAAAAGTGGGTGCCAAGAGGCTTGAGCTGTCTATTGTGCTCAGGAAAGGGTGGGAAGAGCACAGAACGAAGCCAAAGGAAGCGGAAGTAGGAATGGGACAGTGTTGTGCAGTTGTAGTCTTACCATGGCTTCTTTACCTTACAAGGGTGAAGCACCTTTGGGCTTGAGCATGTACTATGCTATCTCTGTGAGGGTAGAAATATATTGTTCCTGGCTTCTGCTTCATGATAGCAGCCCTGAAACTGGCACCGGAGTCATCTCCTCAGTGCCAGCCATTTCTGCAATGAACTCACAGGACTCACAACCAGGAGGTTTGAAGTAGGCTCAGTACGATATTATCATGACTCTTGTGGTGTTTCCCTTTTAGCCACAAGTCCTGAGTCTATGCCAGTCTTAACTTTCAGCTAAGAGGAAAATTTTCCTGTAGTTGCAGAGAAAAGCTTGATAATGTAACCTTAATGAACTTCTTAGGTTTCACATGAAGAAAATAAAAAGACAAAAGAAAAAGGCTTTTAAGCCAATAATTTTTGAGTGTTTGCTTATTTAGATTGGTTTTACTTGTCAGTCCATTTCCTTTTTGTTCAGAAATCGAGGAGAATTTGCTTTGGAAAGTGCAACGGTACAGCATAATACACACCATGTGTGGTTTTTTGTATGACTATACTATGAATTTAAAGGCAGGACTGAAACTGTGTTGCTGGATGAGGAACTCTATTGTCAGAATTACTCAGAATGGCAGAGAACAAAGTCCTGTTATGCAGCAATCTCCAGTGACCTCACGAGTAACATGCTGTAATTACCTTGTTAAAAATACTCTTACACGGTCTCTGCTCACAAGATGCTCTGAAGCATGCTTGCATGAAGAACCTCATGGTTTACGTGAAGCAGTAGACATTGCTGATTTTAGAGACTGTGTCAATAGGACTAAAGAAAATTCACCTCGCCAGGAGAAAAACTTCTATTTACTCTAGGAGTGGGCGAAATCTTTCTAGAATTCTGGATTGCTGTTATCAGTGACCTAATTTCAGCTTTTTTATGTTCAAGAAGTGCTCCCTTTAGGAGCTATGTGGGATACATTGCATACATAGTCACAAAACAGGCTGACTCTCCTCTCCTTCACCAACTGGAACAGTTAAATAACTGGCCTTTTGTTTTCTGCCTTCTGGAAAACATCCATAACCTCGTCTCCTGGTACACATCTCTAACCTAAACTATGTATTCACTAGTTATTGCAGCAATTGTCAACTTCCTCTGACACTGAAACGGTTGTGAGGAATTCACCTGCTCCTGTGTGAGAGCCAGCTGTCATGGACAATATCCAAAGGATTATTTATACACCAACTGCACAAAATTGACTTTTCTTTTGTTCTTGCCTTAAAAAATTCAGGAGAGGCAATGCCTGGAAAGGCCTAAGCAGACATTAAGGGATCATTCCTTTGTCATGCCTCCTTTAAATACCGTGCTGACATTTCCCTAAGCAAATGAGTAAAACTGCACTTGTCAAAGTTAGTTTTCATTTCAATCAATACAATATGAGAGGAAAATAATTTATTATTTAGTTTCAAAGATTCTTTCAGGTAGAGACTGTAAAAAGAACAAGGCTCAGTATTTTTAAGATAAGCTCCTGATTGAGGAATCATTCATTCTTTCTGTGGAAAAAGGATAGATTATGAAATTAAAGCCATCTTATACAACCTAGTCAAGATCACTGACTTTGGCCTTAATAGAGGTTTCTTTGTTTTTTGTAAATAGTGGGGTTTATTATCCAATGGTCCGAACTAGAAATCTGTTCCTCACAAAAAACATCATTCCCAAAGCCTAACATTTTCCGTGGAAGAAATCTGGCTGGATGCCAAACCTTCTTTGTATTTGGATATATGAACCACAAGAGCCTGTAGGAATACAAAAAGTTAGCAGTGGGCGGGGTAAGTGCCACAGAGAGTTATCATTTCCTTGATGTTTATTGCAATTCAGCTGTACAGGTGTTGGTAATTGTGAGATTGGACCATGTGTCTGTGAGAGAGTTAAACTCAGATGCAATTTCAAGATCTTGCCCTGGTGATGTTGGGCAGGAGGAAACGAACCTGTGGTGCTGGCAGCGCCCGCTTGAACGCAGGCAGAGGTGGAAGTTGGCGTCTGATTCTGAGACAAAACAAATATAATGTTTCACACAGGAACGTGTTGCCCTTTTTATCTTCTTCCTTACTTGGTCTCCTATGTTCAGTCTAGCCTCAGTCTTCAGTGAAATACTGCAACCTACCAGCACTCAGTCTGTGTTTAACAGAGAAGACAGTGCTTCATTATTTGAATAGGTGATTGTGCATTTCTGTAATCAAAGCTAATAGAAATAGCACTCTTGTAGGAGAACTACAAATGTCTTTGTAAGACAGAAAGACAATTATTGGCAAATTTTAAGAGTTTATGTTTTCCTAAATGTATGCATATTCAATAATATTCCAGCATCCTCTTCTTTTATCTGCCTTGACTACATTAAAGTCCCATCCATGAGAGGCTCTGGGGGAGGACAGATCTGCAACACTTTGTAGCTGGATCGTAAAAATCTGCAGACTGCAAGTTGTGAATCTTACCATTATGCAGTTGGTCAGAGGAGCCACTTCTTGCATTTTAGACAATTCACCATTTCATGTTTTTTGATCATTTTTCTTACAAACTGTTATCAGAACTTCCTGTAAGCTTTCTGATAATTACTATGTAGGGGTGTGTGTGTGTTTGTGGTTCAAAGATGCATATATATTGTACATATAGGGACAAATTCCCATTTTTTCATCATCTCAGGATATTACAGTATTTTGGCTCTGATTTTATCCTCCATCTTTAATAGGCCTATTTCAGAGTAGAATTTCAAGCCTTTGTGAGAACTCCTAGAGGTCAGGTCACCTATAGACCAAAAGTTTTTATGTCCGAATGAATAAAGCTGCCTCCAAACCTCCACACTCTTTCGTGCTCCATCAACAATTCAGCCAAGGTGCAGGCACTCTGGTTCACCATTTAGCTCTTTCCATGGACATTCAGTTTTAAAAGTGATTAGACTCATGCTTCCCAAGACCTCTTTTAACTTTACCATTTTCCTAAGTGATAAAACCTAAAAGGACAGTTTAATTTTGAGTAAAGGATCCAACATGAACACCCGAACACAACCCTCCTTGGCTAATCTTTGCTTACTGACATCTAGCATATTGCTGTCTCTCATTCAGTGCCTCCAGCAGCTCCCTGTAGTTTGCAACAATCAGGAAAAAGTTCTGACAGTCAAGCCAGTCCTTTTAGCATCCCATTATTAATGTTGATGTCTGTTCCTGATTCTTTTCCGAATTACAAAAAAGTTCTTCTAGCTATAAACTATCTGTAATCATGATTCTCCATGGGTTTCAGTGCAATAGGAAATATTCTGAAAAACCATCAAGAGAGCCAAGACCCATCTAAGCATTTGGAAACAAGTTTGAGGTCTAACAGAAAGAGTTTCTAAAATTAGAGAAATCAGAAACCTATCCTCCAGATCTTCACGGTTTTTTCCCAATTTTTTGCAGCTGCGTGTTGGTAGCTGGACAGCCGGAAGCATGGAGGACCACAAGAGGAGAGATACCATTGTATTGTGAGGTGATCTACTAATTTATATTCTGTTGGTGACTTAATATTTTCAAAAGATAGTGTCTTTCTAAGATAAAAAATAGATCAGAGACGAATTGGGGAAAAGCATAAAAGGCATGACCTTTTAGCATAAAGATTTTTCTTTCATTTGCAATCTGTGTTAGAAATGCCTATTTTGCAAAGTACTCTCAGGAAACATGAAGAACTATATGCCTAAGCAGATTCCTGGTGTCTATTGACTTGCCTTCTAATAACTGAATCTCAATGTTATGAACGAATTTTCATATGTAGAAATAGAGGTGCATAGAGATGATCTAATACAGTATATATATATAGTCTAATAAAATTATTTCTGCAGTTAAAGAGGACTAAAAGGTGCTTATCTTAATTTCTGCCTCCTTTTATTTTCTTCTGCTTCATTTTCCTTGTACCTGTGGTACAGGATTCAGAAGTTCAACAGATTCTGCCTGCATCAGCAACTTACTGTAGGAACCAGTAAAAGCCTTAAATCATGTCTACACTTGCAAGAAGAATGTTCTAACAGGAGAGGCTCTGTAGAGCCTCTTACACAGATGGTGTAAGAAACTTTGTCTACACTCCAGTGACTACAGTCACTTTCCTCCAGACCAATTTAGTATGACCCCACAAGATGTTTGCCAATTAGCGGCTAAATTATGTTAAGTGTGATCCCAGACTGCAGCTTTCACTTTAGTGTTACCTAAAGGGAACAGAGTTCGTGCCTCCTGACACACTACTGCTATGCAAACCAAGGTGCAGTGAGAGAACCATTGCAAAATTCACTTGAAAAGCATTTTCCTAAGCCAAATTAAAACAATTACGTGGATGCACGCTTAAATACCTATGCTGAAGTTCCAATCTTTGCCCTCCGGAAGGATGTACACAACCCTGCTTTGTGTGTCTAGGGGTCTGAAGAGAGATCATCTGATCTGCTTTCTTCCCCTAATGTAAGATTAACTGTATTTTTCCTGGTATTTTCCAGCTTGCTTGTAAAGCTGTCTAAAAATGTAGACTTATCACTTCCCACATAATCTATTCTAGTTTGTTCCCTCTTGGATATTACTTGCTTTATGAACACTTCTAATAAAGATTAAGATGAGGCTTCCTTCACACTGTTAAATCCAGTTCTGCTCCTCAAATCTACCACAGACACAGATTGTCCTGTTCTCTTTTGCGATAAGCTTCAGTATCCTTGAAGACTATACATTGCCTAGAGGGAATTTAATTTGTATCCTTGTATATATATGTATGTATATATATATATATGTATGTACAGATGTGTATATATTAATATATTTTTAGCTCAAACAAGAAACATAAAATTTATGAGCACTCCCATTCATCAAAGCAAAGATGTGGAAAATGGGAATTACTTTATCCCTTGATAAAATAATTACGTCTCATGAATTTTAGTTATATATCAAATCATTAACAATGTTCTATGATTTTTTTCTGTGCTCATAAGTTTTCTATTGAGAGATTTTTTTTTTTTAAAAGAGCATATATGATTTTTTTATAAAAAGACATATTGGTTTTGGTTTTGTTTGTTTTGGTTTTCGTTTGTTCTGGTTTTCATTTGTTTTTGTTTCTTTTAACTGATCTAGAACCTATCAGACATGATGAAAACAATATACTGTCTTCTCAGCAACGTAATTAACCTCATTTTCAACTTTTCTTCATACCAGTGTAGGCACCGGTTTCTGAACTTTCTGATCTTTCTAGTACATTACTCAGAAAATTGCTCCTGCAGCAACGTAGGCTGGGATACATAGATGAGCTGCTGGTATAGGAATACAAGCCTTGGCAGATTTTGTGTGTATCAGTGATAGGCAGAAAGCCTGAAATTGCTGGTGGCATTCCTGGGAATAAATGGGCAAAGGACCCTGTGTTTAGACTCCAGCCCTTTGGTTCCTTTAGCTCTTACAAGTGAAAGAGAAAAGGGTTTGATATTGATTTTAATACTTTAGGCTGTGGGCTGTTGAAATAATTTTTAATTTACTGCAAGATAATTCAATAAGTCAGTGTATTATTGACCAGATTTAGTATTCTATATTGTACCTCTAATGTCTCTTAATGAAATTAATTTGTTTTTTCTGGTCTCTGCCAGGAAATGAAGACAAGGGATGAAAAATGTTCTATTTGAAATTTGAATAATTAAAGGAAGATAATTTAGTGAGAGGTTCAATTTTTTTACATAGTTTGTTGCAAGGAAAGGGAATCCAAAAATTGCCCAGCATAAGGAGGCTTTATTGAAGGATTTAGTTTCATCTATAATCCCCATATTTTTCTAGGCTATTATGTGCAATTAGTCCAACTATAGCAATTTCCCAACTGAATTCATTTTTATTTAACTGAATTGCAGACAATACCATGAACTCATATTCCTCAAAACTAATAAGATTTTTTTATTTAATACCAAGCCTTACAGGGTTAAGACACTTCACAGATGGCTAAGCAACTGGCTAAACCTGCATTATAATTCTGTGCCAAGTGATAACATTAATAAGAGGAAACCCAGTAAGTTGCAGCTGATAATAATTATGGCAGCTAGGAGACCAAGTGTTTCCTTGTAGCAGGGCTGTTACAAATCTAATACTCCTCTAGCCTCTCATGGAAATAAATGTATTGGCATGAGAAACTGGTGTTTTGTGTTGCTGCAGTATACTGCAACATCTAAATTTCTGGTGGCAAGTGATCAGTTAACTTAGGAAGGCAAATCCAAGTTGTTAAAAAAAAAAGTTTTGATATTTTCTTCTCAGTATATGCAATAAAGGTATTTCCTTCTCCATTTCCTTTGCCAGGTTATTGTCAGAAATAAAATAGTCAGTGTTATACAAAATCAGAATAGTCAGATTCATTATTTGAATAAGTGTAGTTACAAGCATGAGAGAAACTAGTAAATTTAGTGCTATTGCATACGTTGTGATTCATGATAACTTCAGCCAATGCATCTTGCCAGTTTCATCAGAGCTGCTGGACTGAATTCTGCAGTGAATGGATTCCTGGGTTTTGATATTTTTAGAAACCTTTCATAATTTAAATCACATTGCCTTTATACACCCATTCAAAAATCTTAATACTGAAGTGTATAACTGTGGGTGTAACAATCTTCATTTGACATTGAAATTTTCAGGTTTTTTTTCAGGTGTGAACAAGAAGAAAATTTGACTGACTTCTGAAGCATGAATTCTTCTTCATTTCAAAATCAGAAATGTTATGTCAATTTATTTTTCCACTGGATATAAAAAATAAGCTGAGCAACCCTGGTACAGAGCCATAATTGTCAAACTCAGCACCCGTATTATACTTTTACTGGTTTTCGTCCCACATGAAATCACATGTTGCTACTTCTGAGAAGCTGTTTTCCAAACAACTTTTTGAGATATGAAGGTGATAAAATCCGAACTCTTTTTTGGGGGACAGACATTACTTCTGGGAACATAGTCAAAGAAAATGACCATGATTTCATGTTTTATATCTCTTTTATATTAGATATTAAAATAAATTTGATAAAATTAGCAGAAAACCTGAAATGTTCATAGTGGCTCTTGATTTCTTGTGTCTTCCTACAAAAACCCAGTTTCTTGGCATCCTTGCTTTAGTGGGGATGGATATAAAGTGTTATTCTTCATTTACTGTCTGTCTGGAAAATCTTACACGTATCATTAAAAAGGTAAATCAAAGAAAGTTACAAACTGTCCTTTTCGGCGAAAATTTTCAATTTCCTCATTCTAATGTGGATTACTAGCACTTTTTTAAACGTTTGATTAGTAGAGGTCTCCAAAGGAGGTTATGATGGAAGGAAAATGGCACGTGAGTTCCATGAGCAAAGACCGCTTAATTCAGAGAGGAAAAAAACTTAAGCTACCACTGTATTCTTCCACCATGTGAAGGATGGACTATGAATACTGAGCAGTTAATCTTGATGTAACTTTCTATTTTCTCTCTCGTCCTTGCTTTGAATTTAGTAGCTCAGTTATACATCCCCTTCAGTGATCACAAAGCTTCCAGGCAAACATAGCTAACATTGTTTTTCAGTCTTGTAAATATCCTGGCTGAAATACCTCATTTGCTAGCTGACCACAACTTTATTTTTCCAGACAAGTGGCTCTGGATTCCATCCTTTGACTGAAAGCAAGCTCATGAACTCAGACCAAAAATTGTTCCTGTTTTAATCAACAGAACTTTATGTTAATAAAGTCTCATCCACCTGTTCTCTAAGACTTTGGGAAAGAGAATAGTTTATATGCATGGGAAAAGTTTTGATTCCACACTAATTGTGCCCTGTATTCTGACTGGCAGACTTGTCTTATTTCTTTTGAGCAGTCTGTGATCTCTTAAATATCAAAAATTCTACCTAATTTTAGTATTAAGCAGCAAATTTAAAAAATATAACAGAAAATACAATGAGATAAGATACGTAGAAGAAAATGAGATTGAAGTGGAAACCTGGTGAAGATAACATCAGGGAGTCATCAGTCAGAGATGTGGAAAAAATTCATTAGGTCATTTTTCTCAGCAGGGCACAGCATGAGACCCTGGCACAAAGGGCAGGGAGAGACTGTTTGCTGACTTCAATGGATTCACAGTAGATGCTTGTTTGGATTGGTTTATTTTTTAACACACAGAAACTGCAGCGTGTGTGGGAATAGTTACTCAGCATGCTCCCCAAGTATAGGTATAAGTGTCAGCCCAGGAATACTCACCAAATGAATGATTCAGTTTGTGTACCATATCTGCTTGCCACACTGCTGAGCAGCATCTCCCAGCACACTACTAAAGGAAAAAGAGAGAGTGCTTTCCTTTTGAAAGTAGAAGAAAGGAAAAATTGCTTGGGTTCAGCAGGTGATACTCTTGCTTTTGGTGGGCCTGACCTGACTCACTGTATCCAGTTTTGAGCTACTCTTGAAGAAATGCTGTACTGGCTTGACAAAGAATGTTCTGCTTTTCATATGTGACTTAGAATCCTGACCACATGAACAAGTGAATGTTTACTAGCGATGTGGAGTTTTAGGATTTACGAGAAGTATTAGCTACTAATTGATATCAGTTTTGGGCAAATTCAAGGCAATTCGAAGGAGTTCACCAGCCTTTCCAAACATGTTCCTATCCACGGAGGTAGGGTTTGCTACTACACTTTTACCAGAGGTGTGTGCCTATGTGAGTTTGCTCCATAACATGTAGACTTCTGAATACTGTACCTTAGTTTCCATCCCTGGAACAGCTGGGTATATTGCAACCTAAGGCTGATTGACAGCCCAGGAACATTACTTTCATGAACATTGTTGAAAGTTTGACTCGTCTCCATGTCACAAGGGCACATTAGGATGTTCTGTTTCGCCCCATTTTCTGAACCTGAAAATAATTAACAGCTGGAACATACTAGGAGATGTAGGGGCTACCTATCACCTGACCTCCCATGCTGTAGTCCAGAAGCACAAACACCTAACTTGTCATGGAATAATTTCTGGTAATCCTGTAGTCATGCAAGAAGCACAACATATTTGAACAATATAGTCCTCTAGTATTCATTAATATAATTTTTTCTTGGCAACATTTGTACCTCGTTGAATGTAACTGCATGTTTGTGCAAGGCAGCTACATTTAAGTAAGAAATAAATTTTAAAAGAGCAAAGTGCAATGAATGTTCAGCATGTTTTGTCATTACAAGTGTTCTGCAAGAAAATAAATCTAACCTTTGAAGCTTTTTCCTGGATTGTGATACTGCCCCCTAAGGGGAAAAGCAGCATCCTTTTCCCTTTTGTCAGGCCTGTGGAAAGTCTTCTACCACAGCAGAGGTAGTGCTGCCGCTAGGATAATGCATATGCTGGGCCACATGCGGGCAGCTGTCACCACCAGCCCAAAAACTACCACAGATCTAATTAACACAGTAATGGCTTTTCCACTCTTATACTCTCTGAGTGACAGTTTAATAAGGAACTCCACAGTGATCCTGTAAATCGACTTCATCTTAGCAAGATACAGCTAAAGTGTTCCAAAAATTAATTCTGAGGAATTCAGTATGTAATATGTCCAGTGTATAAACATTACCATTTATTTGCATTAACTTATTTTATTATCTATATTTGAAAATCATTCCATGACTATGTGCTAGTAGTTTAAGAGAGACGCATGTCTTTATGAACTAAATGTTAGGTGAAAAGAACTGAATCTGTAAAATTTATTAAATTGTCTAACAGGAAACTATTCCACAAATATAGTTTTGTGCTGCAGACAGCTCTAGAACCAAAAGCCTTTAGATCATTGGTATTCTTCAATTTGGTCTTAATTTAGTACTTAATACATAAATTTAATATCTGTAAAATAGCTCTATTGGAATTAATTGGATCTTGTGCTTCAAATGAAATAACTTGAAAGTAAGCCACAAAGCACAAGCTTGTTGACTTTTGATAAGGTCCACTTATGTTTTTGAGCAAATTAGGACCCGATCCAATAAAGCAATTTTGAGCATACTTTGAAGTAGAGCAGGTATTTAAAAGCCTCATTGAATCACGATTTTAAGGGCACAGAGGATTAAAAGTTATAGTTTGCTTTTAATGCAGATTGAAATTACAACTCCTAGGTACTCTAATTTCAGGATAGAAAAACATTACATTTTTCTCAGTCCTTTGCATTTTTGATAGGTTTTATTTTTATTTGTCTTTCATGGATAAGATCCTTAAATGCAGACTTATAGGAAACACAGGCCAAAGTAAATCAAACTGTCTTATTCCAATTCCAAAACCTCCAAAGAAATGGAAAGTCCCTAACCAAAGACATATATGGTAAGGAAAAAGCAAAATTACATGCTTTTTAAAAATGAATGTTGAGCAGATTATTAATCTATGGGGGGTTATGAAACTGTCTCTGTTTATATATTGCTAAGTTACTGCTTTTTCATTATTTCTGTAACAGGGAATATTTGAAGTATTTTTGAGGTTGCTGCAGTCACTACACTGTTCTCATGCATTTGCCAGTTGTTCCTAAAGGTTTTTAAATCCTCATATTATAGGCAGCTTAGTTGACGCTTTTAATTCTAGAAATCAAACACTCCTTAGTCTGTTATTAATTAACCTCTTAATGCAAAATCACTCTCTAATTTCAATATTCAAGTGCAGGCCTGGACATGTATACACACGCACACACAGACACAGGCTCACTGTGCTGATCAAGCAGTTAGAGGCAAGATGGCAACACAGGAAAAACAAAGGAATTGGGTAGAAATCAGTGTATTGTGAAAGGATATGAGAGTTACAGGGATGGCTGTTCCAAAAGATTGAATTCTCAGCCATATCTGGAGCTCTTATCTGGCCCTAAAATGGAAATACAAAGAAATTGAAGTAAAAGTTGTTCAAGTGGCAAAGTGGCATGAAATATAGAACTAACCAGTGAAAAATCTCAAACAGACATGTTTCCTGCAAGTGTAAACCAGAGTAGGTAATGTCATTCTGATCCTTTAAGACCGTTAAAAGAGTAATTATCTGTGGAAATTTTAATAACTAACAGAAACAAGGACATAGCTAGACATTGACTGCCCTGCAAGTTCTTCCGATCAGTAACAAAGCTGTAAGACATTCATAATGGAGAAAATCTACATATTATTTCAACCAAGAGGAAGTAATTCTGAGGTCATCAGATTAAAAGATATCTTGGGTATGAGTGAACATAGCACTATAACTTCATGACCCTGACAGCATGCACAAAAAATGCCAGAATGAAAACAACAGCTTTCAGAAAGGCAGACTTCAAAGAAATCAGAGAATTGGAAGGAAAGAACTTTTCAAATGGCTTGTATTAGGAGAAAGTGTAAAAGAGATTAGTAATTTACGAGAATATCAAGGGCACTGAGCTGAGAAATGTAATGTCATTGTCATTTTATTCACGAAGTGAGCAGTGTAGAAAACGGACCCCAGGTCAAACTACTGAGGATGGGTGCAAAAACTCAGCACTACAATTAAACTTCGGGTTAGAAAAACAAAGTCAGAAAAGGAAAATTGTGGAGAAAATGAATTGCAACAGAAACTGGTTACAAGTACTCCAGAAAATAGATGAAAAAAAGAGAGCTCATTAGTCTGCTCCTGCAGAGATTGAAAGTGATTGGCATATGATGCTGAAAATTTCTAAACACTTAATGACTTTTTCCACTCTCGCTAAAAAGCTCATTTGCTATCATAGTTAATATCAGGCGTGAAGGATCAAGATTTCAGCCTGGTATAGCAAGGAACAAATTGACACTTGACTTAATCAGATGTTTTCAAACTGCCTCTATCTGATTTTTTTCTTTCTCGGAGCACTGAAAGAATTCATAAATAAAAGCTCAGTGTTTAGTTGCATCTGAGAAGTTATGACAGATGGATATGAAAAAAAAACAGCAAAAGGCAAAAGTGGTGCATTGCTTTATAAAGGAGGTTCTTGAAAATTGCAGATATCCTAAATCCCGCTGCTTAAAAAAAACATGAAACCCATAAGCAAGAAAACTGTGAACACACTGAGTAAAGCAGAGGAATGAATAACCAACAACCTTTGTGTCTCTGGAATGAATCATGCCTAAGTAGCTTCATTTCCTCCTACAAAAGGTAAAGGTCTTATGGATATAGGAGGAACATCACATGGCAAATTGCAGTTCCAGTAAGGTTTTCAACCCAGGTACCTTTCCTGGAGAAAATATGGAAAAACATTTTTTAGACAAAAATACTGTGTGTAAATGGAAAGTTCAGTAGTTTCCACTCTCCAAAAGGTTTCTGAAAGATATAAAACTGTAAAATATTTGTATGAATGACCTAAGAAGCGAACAGAAGGTATGCTCATCAAGTATGAAGGGGCACAAAGGCAAGAAGATTGTAATTATTATCATGAAATTCAAAGAAGTCTTGTAAGATTTTAGATGGCATCAGAAAAAAACATGCTATTTTTCTAGTGCAAGTAATTACATAGAGGCAGGAATAAGAAGGATAGGTTATTGACTGAAAAAGTACCTGCAAAATGACCTGATTTATAAAGAGAACAAGGATGAGTAACCTTTTTGCTACTGGGGAGGGGAGTGTGTAGAGGGGGAAAAACGCAATTTCCATGCAGAAAATTTGTGTCTATGACATTTGAAGTAGATTTTCTCTGATGTTTATATTACTATGATAAGGTCTCAGCTGGAATATTACAGTCATCCTTACATGCTACAGCAAAAAATCTTTCCTCAAATGAATATTCTTTGGGATGAGCACAGACGTAGAAAGCATGAGGTGCAGGAAAGTACCAAGAATATCGGGTTTTTTTAACCTGCAGTAGGCAAAAGCAAACTGAGATGTGCCTTTCTTCATGTATGTAAAAAAAGATTCAAAATAGAAAAATAATTCTGTTCTATTTCTCTGTGGCAGACTGCATTAAAATTTTTGGCTTAATTTACAGCTTGTAATTAAAAAATGATTTAAAAATTGTTATGGATGCAGGAATACATTGACTTAAGTGATTATTACAGTCTCCATCACTGGAGGTCAGACCAGCTTCTACACCAATGGATAAACTGGGGGTGGGAATCTCCTCACCTACCTTTAAGCACCTGTCTAGGCTATTTAGATTCTACTTTCTGCACTTACCAAAATGTAATGGACAAATTTAGTTACCAATTAATCTGGTCTGTTGTAGACCTTTACTTCAGGATGAGATCGATTTCTCCCCAGGATTGTTCTACTGACACTTAGGAGACTGTAGACAATGAGACAGATGCAAACATCTGTGCTCCAGATACCCAGAAATAGTGAATTCCTCTCCTCAGTTTGTTACAAGGCTTGTCAGTTTGAATGGCTCTGGTGCCCCCACCACACAGGTCCACACAGGTACTAGCAGGATTAATGAAGAATTAAGCCTACATCTTGGGTGCCAGGCATGCTGTGGCTCTGTTTCATGGTGTTCTATATTATCCCATCGTGGACCATTGCTGCAGCCAGAAGGGGAGAGCATGGTGCCTTTGCTCAGCTTTTGCTCTCATTTGCGGCCCAAGTTTTGAAATTACTGCTGATGTAATCATTACACATACATGACTGAGTCCACAATAAGTTAAAATTCTATACCTAAAAGAAGAAATGCAATGGAAAAGTAAAATCTACTATGTTTATCTGTCTGTCTGACTTTCTTTCTTTCTTTTTGGTTCACCTAGGGTTTAATAATTCCTTTTATATGGAAGAAGATTGAGATTAAAACCTCACATTTTTTGTCTTTTTCAGTTTTCTACAAAAAACCCTAGTAACTTCCTTTTTTAAGGCCGTACTTCAGTAAGTCTTAAATACATTCAAGTTCTTAATTTTTGTCATTTTGCATTACTAAAGTTTGATTGAACAGCTATGTATTGGACTTCTGTAGACTAGAACTCTTGGCATATATTAGAAAATTCAAGATAATTAAAAAAAAGGATTGCTATTCAAATGTTCAGACTTTTCATAGACTTCTTACCACTTCTTATCAAGTATTTAATGATTTCTTTGAAGTCCCTCTCCAAATATCCCTTAAATTATAGGGCTTATTCTGTTGAATTGTGCACATAATTCTCATTAGCACCAGTGGGAATTACATATGCACATCAAAGAAATAAAAATTTTATTTGCCTAACAAAATTAGAGAAGCTGTTTAGAAATGTAAGCTTAGAAGTGTGTCTTGACGGTGTTTTTCACTCCTCAATGGGACTATAAGACTTCCCTTACTCTTTGCCTTTTTCATATTTAAGGGCAGTTTAAAAGGCTCTCATTCAGAGGAACAGCATAAAATGCTATTTAGATATATATATATACGTGTGTATATATACCTATATATATATATACACACGCACACTAGCATTCCTCAGCTCTCTTGAGAGATACAAACAGCTCTAAACTGCCCGAGGGTACGTAAGGCACAAAACAGTTGTGGTGTGGCCAGCAATGCAGCTATGTCTGAGACCCACGCTGTAGTCCTAGTCCTAAATTTGGGATTCGCAGAGAAGTGAGGTACTTGGACTGCAGAAATCCATGGAGTCAAGCTGTGCATTCTTACTTGAATCCCTGTGTAAGTCAAAGGTGTTTAAGATCTTAGTTCCATTTGTGCTTTTACATATCTCCTCATGGCTGACTTCCAGTATGAGTTAGGCAGAGTGCTTCTGCGTGTTCCTTTGACATGCTGTGGTGGCACACCTCTTTATTCCTTTTTCTTTTCACTTGGTGCTTATAGCCGCCCACAATGGAATATATTCATGCGCCTACTGTAGGCACCTACATTTGGTGGAGTTCAGAGGACAGAAAGTTAGATGTCTTGCTTTCTAAGCTATCAGTGGAATAATTAAGGTAGCTCTGACAAATGTTCCCCCGAGGAAGATGACGAGCACAGTGTATAGTCAGTGCCTGCAAAGGTACAATACCTCAGTAGCACACCTGAAGGTATGGGGTAATTGCATCCTCACTCCCAGGTTGTTGTCTCTTAATGAAATTTCACCATAGAAATTAGCCATAGCATGCTCTCAATTTCATCCCCAAGCCAGTTCTTATGCCTCCCAGCTGGAGAATAGCTCTGAAAGTCTGGGCACCTAATGGACTCTCAAAATAAGAGATTTTTCTTGGCAATACTTGTGCAGCTGTTTATGGCATATAACCTGTGGTGACAGTAAGAGCTTCTGTATCAAACCTGTGAGCTGAATCACAATCAGCTGCTCTAACACAGCTGTTCTGGCTTTAGAGTTATACTGGCTTGATTTCCTCTTGTATAAAATACATTTTGAATGAAAGTATATGATCACATTCTTTTAAAGCAAGTAATGGAAAAAATGCTATAGTTCTTGCTAAGTGGTTATTATTATAATTCTTGTCATTGAAAAATTATGTCTTTTTATTTTTTTAGTCTGAACTCATTTACACTAATTCACAACCATGGGACATCAATTCTCCACTATCAAATTCCTGTTTCCTCACTAGGCATGTATGAGAGGTTATCAAATCACATACAAATATTTGCTAAGTTTTCACAATCGATGAGTGACTTCTCAAACTCTCAAGCATCTTTCCAGTGTGGAGCTATTCTTGTGACTTGTCCATGAAATCTTCTCAGTTTCCCAGTGACCTTTTTAATTGGTAACTTCTGGTCTATATAAAGAATTCCTATGTGAGATGGAAACACTGCCAAATACAAGCACTCTGACTCCCTTTACCTCCACAAATTGTACACAGATTCATACTATTAAAACCTCTTCTCAGTGATCCTTTCTTCGCCCTGAAAATTTAACCATTACAAGAAACCTACTGAGAATAGTCCCAGGCTCCTTCCTCACCTGTGAAGGTTCAGGGAAATAGAGGCAAAGCAGATAGAATATTTTAAGAGTTGCTGCCTTGGTCTGACTGCTCCAGAGGGATCTCCTGTTCGGGTAGGCATCCCGCATGCATCAGGCTAACAGCTTCCTACAATACAAGGCCTCAGCCTTAGTCTGTATCCACAGCTTCTGCTTGTTCTTTTTTTTCCTTAGATAATTTGGTTTATTTTTAGCAATAGGAAGGTATAAAGCTGGTTTGACAAGACCTGTTTTCCATAAACTTAGCCTACTGGCACTAACTACATTACTTTCCTTTGAATCTTTATTAATAAATTCTTATTATCAGTTTGTCCACACTTTTCTTCAGGGTTTATGATAAGCTGTCAGACATAATTAGTTTAATCATCCCAATTGTCTTTTTTAAATATTGGCTGTTCCATGAGCTATTGAAAATCCACATTAGCTAATGTTAATGAGGGATTCTTCCTGAACTGTGTAAATGCAAGTTTTCCAACTATTCTAGAAATCCTCATTTAAATATATGTAGATCCTATAACTGCTGTTAAAACCTTTCAAAGTTACTGATGCCATAGAAAATACTTCCTCATATGGTATGAATGAAGTACTCTTCTGGCATCTTCTATCAGAATATCCATTTCTGAATGCTTTAGCCTGTCATGTAACTGAAATGAAAGGGTAGAGTTTGCCAAATCTCATTGATCAGCTAGATTTGATTTATCAGTCAAAAAATGAAACCCTAATCAAGTAAAAGTGTGATCAATAAAACTCACTTCAGTTTCTTTTTTTTCATCCTCTTTGAAATATAGTTCATCCTTAAATCTGTTTATAGATGTCCTTATGCTTTTCTAGAAAGTTTGTCAGTTTCCTGAGATCCCAGATTTAGCTTTAGTTTAGTTTATTGCTATAAACATCCTCTTCCTTTTGTTTGCATTTCTCCTTTAAATTTTATTATAGCTGTTTTTGCTTCCAGTTTAGTCTTGGTTTACTGTGACATTATTGGATGTCTATTAAAGTGTTCTGAAACAACGCAATTAAAAATTTTAATCTTTAGTTATATCCCTCAAATGATTTGGCTCAGGATTTATCCTTTATTGAAAATTGCCTTTTTAAAGAAAGACAAATTTTTTTCATTTTAAATTTCTTTCCATATAACAAAACAAAACATATTATGACCTCTTGTACCTCAACATCGGCTCTATATAAGGTCTACTGAAGTACTCTTCTTAGTCCAGGTGCCATTTTGTGATTAAACTCTTGTTTTCTAGGAAGTACATTAAAAAATGTCTGAAAATCTCAAAGATTCAGTGTTGGTGTATGTACACATCAAGAAAACTGAAGTTCTTCACAATGACATTTAATACAGGAATTGTAAAAATAAAGCCTCAGAATTAAAGATGTATGTGGCTTTTTATTTGTTTCTTTATTTGCTTTTTAAATAAATTGGATTATTTTAAAGTAGGCCTAAAGTAGAAGATAAAACCTTCTTTTTTAGCATGTGTAATTTGTTTTTCCAATTTTCTATTATCAGGACATCTACCAGAGAAGTTAAAACTCATCCAGCCGGCAACTTCAAGAAAGTGAACTTTCAAACGCACCCATTCATAATGTATTTGACCCTGAAATCGTAGTAATGTTTCTTATTGTAAAGTTTAACTTTTCTGTTATTTGAAATAAAATGGGATTATTCACATATTGAGGTGTTAATTAGTGGTTTCCACTGATATTATGGGTTATTTATAAAATGTATCCATTGAACAGAGAGATGCATAAAACAATAGTAACAGTGCAGTTCTCACAGTAAAAAACTCCAATTATTCTCCAGAGGAAAAGAATGTTTAAAAGCCACTATATTCTCCACAAGCAATGAAAAGTAAAAATTATAGTATATGATGGAGATGGAAAAGGAGCATAAAACTTTCCTTTCAATCAGGCAGATACACAGACTATACTGGTTGGGCTTCTTGGCTGCCTCCCACGCTGAGCCTCCCGCTTTACCCAGTAAAAATGCACAGCTTTAAGAGAGATGAATGTTCTGTCCTTGGCCTGAAACTAGCTTAAAAAGAAAAGGTTATTTGACAATTGCCATCAGATCCCTTACAGTACTTCTGTAAAGGGAGTAGATAGAACTGGGTCCCAGCCTGGCGAAGCACTAGGAAGGTGTGCTGGGATGCCCATGACAAGGAAGCTTCCGTGGGGAAAGAGTAAATTCTACCTTCAGGTTATGCCCAGGAACAGAGTGGAGGGTGAATTCAGATGCCAGCTGAAGCAGCAATCTGCTGTGGTTCTGCCTGTGGAGCTCTGCTGATGCCCACCAGGAATTACAGCGGGGCTCTGCCTTGGTTTGACGGTGGTAAATGCGGACAGATGGCTTCAGTTTTTCAGTCAACTCCATGTTAAACTAATTGCTTTTAAAGGCAGCAGTGCTTTTCCTCTGAGAAAGAACAACTTCTATCAACATATATAGATCCCATAATTACAAGTATGATCGTCTGTGTGAGAGAAAGTGTGAACTGGAGATCCATTAGCAAAGGGTGTGTTTTGGGTACACACTTTCTATTTTCTCTCTAAACCATGCAAGTGCGAATAATTCTGTGAAATGTCATCAGTATCCTTGTTACTGGCAGTAATTCTGTAATATCAAAACCACACACTGCAGTAACTGAGGAAATTTTTTATGCTTTTTTCCAAAGTGGTTATTTTTACACCAGTCATCCATGAGAAAAATTAATTCCATGGGGACGAGTTTGAGAGTTAAAAACAGTTTGGGTTTGCAAACAGGAGACTAGAAAATTATAAAAAACTACAGTACATTATTTTTGTAATTGTATATAGAGAAGTTATACCAGAATATATTTGCAAGTGTCAGAAAGTTTATACTAAGTAATTTGCTTTATCAGTCTTTGACACTACCTTGCCACCTACTAATTCTACACAGCTGCATTCCTGTCATTCATGGGCATCTGTAGATACCAGTTTACAGGACTAACAAGCGTAATAGAAACCTGCAGGTGTCATTTATCCTGTTCAAACAGCACTAACAAGACAAAAGCATGCAATAATATGATCAGCAGGAGTGAACAGAAAATCTCACCCCCAGCAAGAGTGTCACTCGCTCTTGTCTGTCAGGGAATGCTGTTCTTATGCAGAAGGAGCTGGTGTGGGGTCATGCTGGGGACATCTGCCATCAAACAACTGCATCTGCAGCTTGAGTGGCCAGCACGGACAAAGGACTTCCCCAAGGGCTTCCGTCTGCAAAGCAAGGGCACTCAGCACTAATATTACCTTTGATAGCATCTTCAGGGCTATGAACATGCAGAACAAAGGAAGAGAGAAAGTAGCAATACGTTAATTAATTTTCTCACTCTTTTTTTTGAAAAGTGCTTTAGCATTACAGCTGTTGGGTTTCAATTTTAAAGAAGGCTGAGCCTTGAATCCTCATTATCCACCTCCAGTTATTCTCATTGCATTCCAGCCGGGACTGATGGACTCTGACGGATGCACCAACCCTGCTCATTTGCAGGATTAGAGCAGCCCCTAAAATGCTGGCACTCTCAAAACTTTGTCAGAGCTAGTTCAAAGATCTCAAACACTTTCACTTGTTTACTATACAGTAGAGAAGACACAAGCCATACATCTCCCACAATATGTCAATAGCCTTTATTCCTCTGTTCTAATCGGATTAGGAAAAGTGATTAATAAATTGGATTTTTCTTTTGAAATACCTAGGATAAATAAATTAAATCCATAGCTTTAAAAATATTTATCCATAGCTTTTATAATATTTTCTGTAGACGCCTATAAACCAGAACTGCAGAATGAAAATGAGTATTCTATATTTCTACAAATTCCACACTAATAATTGTGAAAAAAAGTCTTCAATAATCATATAGATTTGGTTATGTTCAGAGACAGACATCAGTAAGGGGAAATTATTTCCAATTTTTCTTGCAGAGATCTTATGAATAACAAAAAAGATCATTTAGTTGCCTTTTATTTTCTGTAAAGCGATAAACGAGACATTTTGGATTAGAAATGAGTTAGAATGGATTAGAAAATATGAGAAACATATTTGCAGAGGTTTTCAATGTTTTTTCCAGTCTTTTCCATTATAACTGTGGATTCTTGAATTGCAATAAAACTTTGATAATTGCCAGGGCCATACATTTCACTGAAAAGTAGTTTTCTTCGTAGCACATGAAATTAAAAGAGGTACAAATAAAAGCGGGATAATAAGGGTTCTTGTAGTTGGATTCTGATGGTTGCTGTTAAGGACACTGCTGATATGTGCCTGAAGAATCATCTGCAGTGAAGAAGTTGTAGTAATTTCTAGTTCATTTATGAGTGAACACAGTAAACATACCGATATGAAATTGAAACCTGTTAACTCCAAAATTAAGTCTGAGAACCAGCATCATTACGCAAAGTTTAAAAGGAGTCAGGTGTATTCAAAGGCATTCAAAAAGTTTTATTCTCTGATATCCAAATATGAAAATAATTGCTATATCAGAAGTCAACCAAAGAATGAAGAATATGGTATTATCTTTTCCTTCCTATTTCTCATTATCCTCATGCACGCTTTTCATCCTCTTTGCTTTAAATGTCATTTAGGAATATAGCACTTGAACTATTAAAAAATCCAGGAATTACACACAAAGATGTTTATTTCCAGGTTTGAAGTATGATATTTGACTACAAAATTGCACTGGTATAAGCATCATGTACAGACCCATCAGCAGTAAAATTTCTATTTCAGTCAGACACGTTACTGGGGTTGTTAGATGGGTGGGATAAAGTGTAGTGACCATGCTATGGTCATGATGCAGAATATGGAATGCTCCTAATATAAAACTGGATTATGTCTTAGATTCAAAGTTTGAATAAGTTTTCAAATTCCTGGCCTTGATGCTTTGTGATGAGCATACTTTTGCTATTGTGTTTTTCATATGATAATACAGAACATTCTCATGAAAACTGATAAATATAGGAGCTAAAAATTACTTATACATTGAAATGATCTTTCTTACTGACATAGAAACCCAGCTCTTCTCTTTAAGGGAGAGTGACATGGAGTCCTCCATTGCTGTCATATTAACTGCACAACACTTCAAACTTCGGAACTGAGGATATCTTCTTCTTTATAACTTAAGTTTAGATTTTTCTCTAAAATATTAAGCAACAACTAATAATGCCCTGAAATTCAAAACTATTAGGTGAGTTTATTTTAACATCGGTGGAAAAGTTAACCACCAAATGAAAGACACCGGAAACAGTCTTTATTAGTGTCTACTATGTTACAAATACTGGCACAATATTTGATGTGTACAGTGAAAAAGAAAACCAGGAGAGAAAGCTTGTGGCTTTTGCCATAGTTATAAGCAGGTGCAATTATAAATTTGAAGTGAACTGAAAGTGAACGGAACAGAGTCAGAGGCAAAAAGACAGGACGCTTTTAAAATTAAATCAGTGCAATATCTCATGTGTGTCTTGAGGAACAAGTCTGCCACTGGAAACTTTGGCAATGAACTTTGTGAGAAAGGAAAAACTCCTGATTTAATTATCACTTCAGGTGAAACTGTTGACTCCAGCTGTTAAACACGGATTCAGAGTGACATCAAAATTCAAGATTCCAAAAACTGGTGAATGCTGGAGTACTTTGATTCTGTGATTTACCAAGCAAAATCATGTAAGAAATTCAATTTTTATGATGCACTTAGAATTTCACAAATCAAATTTTGTTTTTAAAACTTTATTGAAGGTATTGCAAGACAGGAGTAAACACCTAAGTCTTACCTTAAGTCTAAATGTCATGATAACAGACTGCTTTGAGGAACTATTCATATTCCCATGCAGGCTCATCAGATTCAGGTTTTTTCACCTTAAATACTCATGGATGTACAGGCTCTGTCCAATTGCCCCTTTTCCTGATGTTACTTTTTCACTAATTCCATTCTCTTCCTCTTATTCTCATTTGCTTTAGACCCTCACTTTCTTACATATTCTCACATATGCATAGTACATAGCTGCATGGAGTGTAACACAGGAAATTCAAATGAATTTCTGTAGCTGAAAAATGAAAGCTGTTTTCTCAATTCCAGATTTTGTTTATAAGGTGAATGTGAAAATCTGAAAATTAATTTATGTTACATTTAAAACTGCATATCGCAATAGCAGTGGCATAGCATTTATGGGAATAGTCTGTTTAATTAAGCTTTCAAGTAACAATGGAAATAAATTTGAAATACGTATTGCCCTTTCAAACCTTGCAACTAAATTTTTATGATGTATTTTTTAAAATAATTACTTTTTGAGAGAATATTTATCATAATTTCTCATAGTTCCAGCCCATACTTTTCTCACTGTCCCAGACACAAAGACTTCTAGTCGAGTTACAAGCTAAGGAATGACTTGGAAAACACGAAAGAGCTTTTTCGTTATAATAAATGTCACATGATACAAACTCAAAACATGCAGAGTTAAGTTCAACAGAGAAAGCAGCTCTTGGTATGTGCCAAGGGCTTGAGTCCTTCATGACAAACCAGTCGCGAATCTACTGGGGAGGTCAAACGCGAAAATTGAAATACTCATGATTACTTAGATCAGAAAGACTTGTGATATGAAAATTTATTTTATCTACTTTTATTTATTTTTTTATTATTGTTTATTAAGTCAAATAACAGTGAAACATATGATGATTATATTAAATCTGTTCAGTTCTAATTCTTGTAAGTGCAAACCTCCAGTAATTCAAGCACTCAATTCAAAATTCCAATTGGACCAACCAGCTAAAGAGTAAAGTTTAATCTGTTATTTCATAGGGATTTGTGGTTAGATTATAATCTATATATTTCCAAATATAACCAATCATTACACTGTTGTACCAACTAAAGCACTAAAGCTTTGTATGTTAAACTCAAAGGCTATGAATTTGAAAATCTAGAGGAAGATGCTTAATTCCGTAAATTAAGAACTTTATCTACTAAAACTACAAGACAGAATTTCAGATGGAAATTTTCTGAGTCCAAGATTTGAGAAGAAGTCCAATTTGAGGATGTAAAGTTAACACCTTTTCCTTTCCTCCAAATCTATAGAAGGGTCTTTCTAACGAAAACAACACAGCAGTCCAATCTGATTACAAAATATTTCCGATTGCATTAAGAAATGCTTAAGAGAAGACATAATCTGATCATGATGGTTTGGATAAGGACAGTGAAGGAAGAAAGACATTTAAGACTGCTCTTTCCACAGAGACAGTTAAAATTTAAGTGCAAAAACAACCCCAAAATTAAGTGAATCAACTTGGTGACACGTTCCTAAATGTGTAAGACTTCCAGACTGATCAGCTACAGCTGGCTATGATTAACCAGTCTTTAATAATAACAAAATACATTGCACTGCAAACTGTCTTTCAGCTTCATACATCCTAAACTGGCAGTAACAATTTTTGAGGTTTAATTGTGATCATAATTATAGTGAATTGTATAATGAACACACAATACATCATTTGATGACAATTCCTTAGTAACAACTCCTAACAGCCTAAGTTCGGGAAAAGCAAAAAGCCTTGATTCTTATTGTTCTGTTGCACCTGTAGAGCTCTAATATGTCAAAAATATTCGTTAACAAATTACCTTATTAAAACCTGTATGTAAGTTGCCAGTACAAGCTAGAATTTTATTGCATTAATGCAGTAAGCAGAGAGATGGGACTTTTATCATTGAAAATGAACAGCAGATATGTAAAACCATGTAGTTACTAACTCTTCTAATGAATCTAGTCTACCAACTGACATTTCATTCTTATACAAGCTGCAGTCCAATACCATGAGTGCTTACTATGGCTTTTAACTACTACAAAGGTCATGACAGTGACTGAACCATTGAGATATCATTGCAATTCTTAGATCTGCAGGGGAGTGACAGGGTTTCTGGATGTGCTTCACCTGCTTTGTGTTTAGTTTGTCTACATGCATCCAGAAGAAAATAATAACTGTAGTCTCTGTAAATGTCCTTCTTTGCCTGTTTATTACTTCTATCCTGGGGTCACACACATGAAAGAAGCACAAAGGAGACGGGTACATTACTTCAGTGATGTCCATTCTCAACCAAGCAACCTTAGAAAAAATTAAGTCTGTGTTTTAAGTAGTTTGCATTGCCAAAAATTCCCTTTCACTGAAACATAAATACAAGAATAAAAGGCAGCATAATCCAAGCATTTATCCAAGACTGATCAGACAGCTCTAAGAAAGGTTATTGCTCAGCTTTGTGTTAAATGACAAAGAAGGTCTGGGCTGCCACCTGGTTGAGGGAGATACTTCTCTTCTACTCAGCACTGGACAGGCCACAGCTGGAGTGCTGTGTTCAGGTTTGAGCTCCTCAGCACAAGAGAGATATGGAGCTAGAGGAAGATCGAGTGAAGGGCCATGAAGGTGATTAAGGGACAGGAGAATCTCTCCTAAGAGGAAAGGTTGAGCGAGATGGGGCTTTTCAGCCTGGAGAGAAGGTGCAGAGGAAATCTTGTCAGTGCATACAAACACCTGAAGGGAAGCAGTAAAGAGGATAGAGCCAGGCACTTTCCAGTGGAGCCCAGTGGCAGGTTAAGAGGCAGTGGGCTGAAATACAGAAGGCTCCATCTGGACCTTCAGGAAACCCATTTGCTAGGAAGGTGACTGGACACTGGCACCAATTGCCCACAGAGATTGCAGAGGTCTCCATCCTTGGAGTTCTCCATTGGAGAATGGAGGTCTCCATTCAAAAGTTGTCTGGACATGGTCATGGGCAACCAGACCTAGGTGGCCCTGCTTGAACAGTGGGGTCGGAAAATGAGAACTTCAGGGGTTCCAGCCAACCTGAAACATAGTCTGAGGAAGGCACAAGCCAACACTTAGTTTGCACAGCAATTTCTGCCAAAGGCAGCCTGCAGCATCATGTAAACTTCTCACATGAAGATATCAAGAGGATTCGTGGAATCCATCAGAAAGGCATTAAAAAGTATTATCCTCTCTATTCTATTAGTCTGTCAAGCAGCTGGTTGCATCTAATACAAATGGAATATGTATTATGCTATTAAGGCATCTCTTTTTCTGCATTAAACACATTTACATGCATGTAATTTAGTAAAATAAAAGTAATTTCCTTGCACAGGATGAGATTAGACAGCTTATTTTTCCTTTTTAATATCAACAGAACAATGGCTCTTCAAAAAATGAATTGAAATTGGCATAAAAACCACTATAACCACTATTCATTTTGCAGAAAAACAGAGGTACTGCAAAGCAACCCATCTACGTTAGCACTTTCTATAGCATCTGTGTAGTGTATAAGCAAAGGGACATGAATAGTCAATAAAATAGTTTCCTAAAATTTATATACAGGGAAAATAATCTCTCTCTCCTCTTAAGGTGCCTGCAGTCCATCCAGTGTGGTAACAAGTGATTTAATTCAACATCGGCAACCTTAAAGCAAATATAAGTTTTTATATATTTCACATTTCATATTTCTGTAAATGAGAAAGCAACCATTTTCTCTTTGTTCTTGAGGTTTTTCTGGAGCACTGTTAGGGAAATTTCACTGGCTACATACCTTACAACAGCTACCACCCAAGCGTCTGGCCACATGCTAGTGAAACAGAGTGGCTCTGAGAGGAGCTGCAGGGTGCTTTGCTGTGGGACCTCCATCTGGCCCTCTTCACTTCCCTTAAGTGAAAGCACCTCCCTAGTTCAGGCACCTCTGTTTTATTCATCTTTAGTGGATGCAACTGCGTGCTGAGAAGCAAGGTCACTAATTACTGCAGTGTGAGGAAGCTCATTTGAGCCATGCTGATTTAAGGGCAGGATATCTTCTCGTTGTTTTTTCCCCACTCAGCCAGTTCTCACCTCTCTTTTGGTTTTTCCTTAGACTCAGCTTCTGATCGATTGATCTGCTGCCCATCACTTTCCTGGAAGGAAAACATATCCCAGAATATATCCCAGCATTGCTACCCAAAAAGAAACACTTTAAATTACTTTTTCAATGACACACTGTCATCTGGCCTACTGTCCTTTTTTAAGCTCCAAAGAAATGACTATTAGGTTTCTCTCTTTTTTTCCTATGTTGTAAGGAAAAGCAAACAGGCACATTTTAGTACATAAACAAACTCAGAGCATTATGATAGTAGTAACTTATGTTTCTGCAGGTGTTTTCTAGGTCTGGTAAATTCAAGGTAGTTTGCCCATTGCTGTGAGAGCCTACCTGCATTTTCATAGGGCCAGCCAATGAAGTCCTCTGGCTGATTCTTTTGGAGTAAAAGGTGTGCTGTAAATTAATATTCAGGCTTTCTTTGCTGTTAATTTTCTCATCCATGCCCTCTGTTCTGTCTTTTTCTGACTTCTTCAGTCTTGGCTTCTTGCCTTTTTGGCTCACCTACCTGAAAGTTTTAAGTGACACAAGTGGAGCTTTTTTTGTCTGAAGGTGCCCTATAGTTCTATACATATATTCTCATAATAGTTTTCCTTCAAGTCTGTTAGTAAATAGTGGTTTTTTGTGTGGTATAATTGTTGGATATAATTGGGTAAATACAATTTTAAAATGGATGAATATGATAATTACTTTTATTTTACAAATGAATGAATGAATGAATCTGTTGTTTGATAACTTGGCAGGTAAGAAAAACCAAACCAAACCACAGCTCTGCTTCCCCTTCAGCCAAGAATTTAAGAGGTAAATATACATAGAGTTTAGGAAAGATTTTATTCCATGAGTACCCTGATGTTAAGGAGGACTAATTTTGCTTAAAGTTGTGTGATGTATAAATTTAGGTGGTACTTACTTCTGCATTTATTTCTCCTGAATATAGACAGCTAAAAATGGGCATTTAGTTTAAAGCTGTTGTCTACAAACCCTGCATCATTAAAGGAAAGAGGAAGGCATTTCTAAACTGGCATACTCATCGCTATCTGGAAAACTCTCAGTGCCAGATCAATCCCACCAAGAGTTGTTTTCCCCAGGTTGTTCATGTAGGAAGCATAGATGGGATGATTCATTTGGCCTATCTTGCCTGACTCATAGACCTTTTATGAATCCTGCCCAAAGTACATACAATTTTGGGTGAAAACTGAGATTATAGGGGAGGGGTTTTTTTTTGTTTACTGTAATGAGTTTAACATTTAACGTTTAAACTCTTACTCGATCTCAGTCCAGATAGTTAAACCTCAAGGTTCTTTTATAAATATAGCAAAAAGGAATGGAAAATTTTAAAGGATAAAGCTTACTATATGATTTTATAACATTTGCACTACAAGTAATTGATCTTTATAATCTCTAAATCCATATATCGGTGCATAAGAGCAGTAAGGATGTTTATCAAATGACTACATGAAAAATTAGACTAATCATATTTGTCAGCATGGCACAGCTAAGAACACCTGAATTTACAGTATTTGGAATCAGTTTCCTTTAACCAACAGACTTTTCTTCTACTAAGACAGAAAACTAAGATACGAAAGACAACTTTGAAGAAATCATCTGTGACATACCATCAAAATAGATCATAATTTGCATTTGCTTGTGAAATAGTCCCACGTGCATTAATCACTTGGAGTCTTTGGCAAGGGTTCCTCATATCTGTGTTTCATGGAAGATCAGTTCCTGGCAGCTCTGTCTAACTAGGTTTACAGAAATAGCTGACTTGAAAAGTAAAACTCTAGAATATAGAAATAACAGTAAAGAGAATCTGTATCTTTGCTATTTCCCCCTCACCCCATATTTTTTCTTAAACTTTACTATGAGAACTTCTTTAAAATTTAATTTTCAATGGGAAGAGTTGGAAATCAATGCAGAAAATGTTTGTTACCTATTTTCATCTGTTTTGCTGTGGGTTATTATTGCTTTCAGTCTTACATATGGTTGGTGGCTAGTGGCGTTGCCACTCTGGTTTCAGTCTGTCAGGCAGTGGAAATGAGCCAGATCATTTATAGCTTCATCTGTTGTACAGAAAGTAAGAGGCAAATCAGTGTTCAAGAAGAAAAGTCCATGCTCAGTTTTGAAGGGAGATCTATTTATCACTTCAAGAAATGAAGTAGAATACATGCACAAGAAGGCACAATGTAGATTAACTCTGAAGAGAAACAGTAGCACATGGCATGATGCTATTGCAAAAGAGCAGATCCTCTCAGAGGTTTATGCTCAGGTAAATTTGTCAGATAGGTTTGAGAGAAAGCATATGGGGAATTGTGTCTGGTGTGTTCACAGCCAGCACACACTATCAGGTGGGATACATGTGGTAAGTGAAGGTGACTCGTTTATATACCCAACTCAGCCAAGTAGTGACATCTCCGCCACTACCACCACCTCATCTCCTATAAGGATTTTGTAATTTACCTCTTAACGTGCTTTCTGGTAGACAGGTCACTCCACCAAGAAAACCGGGTCAGGTGTAGCAAGCCATTTGTCTGGGAGTGCCTGCTAACAAAAGATTAGAGGACAAAAATAAATCTTTAGTTCATTTTATCTTCCCAGCAATCAGTAGGGAGATTTCTAGAAATTTCCTGACCTAGAATTTGAATTCAAGTCATCATATATGATAGCCACTGCTGAAATTACTTACACTTGATGTGTTTGAAAACTTCATGTGAAAATAGTCTCTCCTGTTGGAAAAGAAAAGCTTGCTTTTGATTTCAGTCTGGTACCCAATAATAACACCCAGTTTACAAAAAACAATAAATAATCATTTTAACCTACATTTAAAATAATATTCACAACTGTATCATTTCTTAGATCTCCCTTCAGCTGAACCTTTTTTCCAAGCAGAAGTTTCTAATGAATCATCCTTAATATAAAAGCATTCCCATACCATAACAATGAGTTAATCTTACTACTCGTAGTTATACTTTTTCATGTTTTACTATATATATTGATTCTGAGAAATTTCTGTGGAAAAATGAAAACATGAACTCTATAAATTTTTATTGCTAGAAAGAGCAGCCCCCAAAAAACAGCATCCATTGAGGCAATTTTCTGGTGCCAGATACCCATCATACTTGAGATTACTAGAACATTAATTCAAATAAGAGGTATAACTAACATAACTAAGATCTGTAAGAGACGCACGATCTCCTGATTACCCAATCTACTTGAGGTTCTCGGAGTGACCTCTACCCTTGAAAAAATCTGTTTAAAGACAGAGTATTTCGAATTAAAATTTTCTGACACCTCCAGTGACTAGTTTTCAAAAAAACAACGTTAGTATTAGCACTGACTAATCTTGCATGGAACTTCTCTGAAAGTAACAGTTACTTTCTTTCCGTTTTCTCAGTCTGCAGTTACCTAGATGAGAAACAAGCTAGGACTTATTCTTTGCTTCAGGAAATATAAGGCAATCACACGTGAAAACTGCCAACACGCACATTATAGAGTGACAAAGGAGAACTATTATAGAACTACTTTGAATATGACAGTATCCATCTAGATATTTATTGTGACAAAACACAGACTCATAAAAAATCAAAATAACTATTCTTTGGGATTAATTTTGCATACATTTTCTTGATTTCTGAGAAGAAAAAACATAAAAGTCAAATAGATATCGAAAAAGAGGGTTTTGTAAAAAAGAAATTAAAAACACTTAATTCTTCTTGGATGCCTATGACAGCACAATGAAATTTGAGAAAAATTTCCCTCTGACAAACACATATTCTTCTGTTGCTTAAATGTTCACTCTTTACTACTACAACAATAAATATGTGTATTTGAGTAAATTACCTGCAAAGAATAGAATTTCTATCAGGTTACTTTTTATTTTTTTTTAATTTAATGTTCTCTCTTTGTAATTAAAAAGTAATTAAATCACATCCATATTTTTGCAGTATTTATAACCTCATGAATGGCAGTTTTTCAGGTGTTAAGAAATCAGAGGTGAGAAAGTCACTGTTTTTCAAGTGAGGTAGTCCTGACAAAAGGCTAAAATTTATAATTGATATGTGTGAAGCAAAGTAATAAAATAGGAACCAATAGCATTTTGACTGTTTTTCTAATTTCCTGGAGTCAGTCCTCTGGAACAAGAGCTTCATAGTTGATATTCTTTCTCTCATTTCCATATTATCAATATGGTATTTTATTTTGCTGTCACTGAAGAGAAAAACCTTTTTCTGTTCTTTTCTGTCTCGTTTTAACCACTAAGGCTATTTCATTCCATTTGCATAGGACAAGGAGTAAAGGACATGGAAATTTTTGTGTCTAGCTATTCCTGATGGAGCATCAAATTCTTAAATATGACTAGATGATGAGTTAATTTATTAACAGATCAGCTTCATATTCTCACAGCACTGTTTACTTGGGTTTTTTGGAATAAGAAAATTTTTAAGAAAAATTTTGGTTTATTGAAAATCAGTCATAGAAAGACCTTTTATGATCACTCAGCCTGACTTCTTCTCTTAACCTTGGTCCTGGTATTCAACCCTGCAGTTCTACTGTGTCCAGTAGCTTGTGATTTGATTGATACAATCATTCTCTTTGAGTGAATGATCCGGCAGAGTTTAGCTGAAGTTCACATGAACTGCTATTACAAGTGTACAGAATACACCTGCTTCCTTGGTGACTTAAGAGATCGATTTTTCATTACATGATGACAAAACCCTGATATTCTTAGAAAATTCTACTAATGTCCCACATGCTTTGTTAGATTTTTCTTGTTTCTATAAAACATAATTTCCCTGTAAAATCTTTCTTTTCAGTACCATGTAATGTTTTTGCCTTTATCAGAACAAGGATATATATATTTATATATGTATATCTATCACTTATATATATTTTTATATGTATATCTATAATATTTTGTGTAAGTCTCATGAAATTGAAGGACAAAGCAAAACAGAAAATGAAGCAGAGATAGAAGAAGACAGGAATTATTAAGACTTATTTGTTAAGACTAAAGGACTGAAAAGAATTTTATCATGGACTATCAAAATGCTTTATAGATTAAATTAAATTTAAATAGATATTTTTTAGCAAAAAACTTAATACCTTAACATTTGAAAATGTTAAATTTGCCCAAGCAATCTTGAAAGCTCCTTTTAATGTCTTTACATTCAGTAGCTCTTGCAATGTGAATGAAAAACAGAGTACAGAGTCAGACTCGAGTTAAAAGGGCACAGCTGCTTTGATGGGAAAGTTTCCAAAATACTTTTTCAGTACTTCATAGGAACAACCATATTTAAGCACGAAACTTTCTGGTTTTCTTGGGCAGACTGAGGCAAAAGTTCCTTTTCTTTTTTTTCTTTATCTTTCCCCAAATGCTAACGCAATTAATTAGGGAGGAAGGGTTGGGTCACTGTGATATTCATTTCAGGAATAAAAGTCCCACTGTCTTCAGCCAAGCCTGTATTTAACTCGTTGAGTTTTGCTTTTAATTTCTCAGTGGACTAAATCTGTAGCTCACTGATGAAAATCAAGAAAATAACCAGGAAAATGTCTGGCAAAAACTTTCACAAAAACCAAAACATACAGTTTCAAATTGTTTTCTTCTGGCCATATAATTGTCCTCACTCATGCTCAAAACTCAAAATTCAGTCAATGCTTCTAGGAAATTTGGTCCTGTGACATTTCATTACTTCCAATTCTAAAAAAAGTAGCATGATTTTAAAATTATTCTGAAAGCTAGAAATAATCAGCTACACTGTAAGTTTATGGCGTAGGTTCAGTTTCATTGTAAGAAAAATCTACACGTTTGTATAAATTCACCTCTGTGAAAAAATGACTTCTCCACTCAAACCTAATCTTGCTTAAGTGACTTGTTAACAGTTAAAAAAACTGAATTTGGCTGTAAATTTTGGACAGCTTACTTCCGTAGGATAAGTGATAGAAAGCACTACAATGAGAAAATACATGAAAAAAATGAAAAGAAAATGGTAACCTATCTCTAAATGTTTCAGTGTTGAGTGGCTTGTCTTACTTCAGGAAGACTCAGATGGTATATCCAGTGGAAGGGTGAGCAAGCTGTCTTTAGCCCAGAGAGTCAAAACAGAGATTTAAATCCCTCCCAGGTCTGAATTCCCAACAGGACATTTCGTGTCTCAGTTTCAAATTTGATTTTCAAAGAGTAGAAAATTAATTTTTTTCACTTGACAAGCTGGTGCTCAAGCCTAACACCTTTACCTTCTGTTGATTTTAAATTAGCCAAAACTTCAGCTTTTCTGTGCATAATTTCCTTTGAGGGCTCTTCATTTCAAGGACTCTTGGCTGTTTTCTTGCCATATGGACCTCACGTACATATCTCCAAGAGCAGTACTGACCCAAGAGTTTGTGCAGAGGATTATACACATCTGCTGAAGAACCCTACCAGAGTGATGCAGACCTGTGGACTTCTGCTTAATCATCTAGTAAGTGTCCTCTCTCTCGCTACTTCTCCCACAGCGTAACATCTTTGAGAGTTAATATATGGCATCCTAAATCACTTTTATTTTATCCCTAAGAAGGAACTTTAGTCTATGTCCTTTAGACCGTGTCCTTTAGGTCTTTTCTGCGTTGGCAAAGATAATGTAAGAAATTGAAGCGTTCACCTCTATAGAACTGTCATAAGCCTAATTGCAAAATCGTAGAGAAACTAACAGCCTCGATTTTTAGTTTGCAACTTTAATAATGTTCTTTTAATAATCTCTTTTCATGTAATTAGCTTATGTAACAAACATATGCCCCAGGTGGATACTCATAGAGCTTTTTGAATTTCATGATATTAAGGTCACAAATTCTTATATTTTCCTTGATCTGAAGAGACATCTAGTACAGTCACGGACTTTATAACCCCATCAACAGACGGGATTTTACATCCCAGCTTCCCTAGAAGATCAAACCCAGAATTTCAAACAACTTGAAAGTTTTTCTCCATTTAGTCACCTTACAAGGGCTCTGAGAATATACTTTTCCTCCATTTCAGAAGGACCTATTAATCTAAATGGAAATATCTTTTGTTTAGAGCTCCTGTAATCCGTCACATATTTAAGAGAGGAAAAATATATATGCAACTACAAACTGTAGACATTCACTCTCATTTCCTTGTCTTAGATACCTCAACATTCTCAAATATGTTTTAGTCTTAGACCAATTGAGTACTGGATCCTTTTATAATTTTTAAGTGTCTGTCTTTCAGAAAATAAAAATCTCCTTGCCTTCTTTGCCCAGATTGCCTCTTTTCTCACTCTGACATTCTCATAGAACCACTTAATTCTTTCCCCTTATTGTCTGGCCAGTAAAGGATAGCAGTAGGAAGGGATTATAATAATGAACTTCTTTCTTTCACTAAAGATTTTGTCTTATTCCACTATTAGGAAAGTCACTATTAACAATCAATCATTGCGCTACATCATTTTCTTTTTCTACAGCCTTATAAGCCTTGTTGGAAGGCTGTAAAACTGACATTTTATTCCATAGCTCACCATGGAGAAAAAGCAGCTTATTCTGCTAAAAATAGCAGAAAACGCTCAGTGCTTATTTATTCCTTGTTTTTGTGAAGCACAAAACATTTGATTTATAGCTGATGCTTTTGATTTTGGTGTCATTGTTTTGCAAAAATTCAAGGCCAGAGAACATCTTGTTTCTAAATCTCTTTTTAGTGAACATCAATCATTTAGAGATGATTTCAACTTTGCAGTTCAGAAATAAGCAGTTTCAAGTAATATTGCTTTGCTTTTCTGTCTTTAAGTTTAAATGCTATCCATATGAAATGCTCTTCACAGTATTTATCAATTACTATTTCATTATCAGGAATCAAAGTACTATTGAAACTGGAAACTAAAAGAGCAGAAAAAAATATGAATTAATACAGGAATTTATTATTCAGGTTAACATGAGAAGTTTTCACAACAGGAAGCTGTTGAGAAAAGCTGCTGAATTTCCAATTGTTTGTAGCTACTTGATTTTCTTATTTTGTCATTTTCCCTCTATTTTCCCCTGAAACTGATTTATTATGTTCATTGCTTCAGCAATTTTGGTTGGCTCACATAGTTTTATTTCTTTATCTATAGGATCAGGTAATGTGTTTTATTTTTGGCTTTGAAAACATAGAAAATAAAGCAAATGATGGAAAGAAGTGAAGAATCTCATATAAAATATCATCCAGAATGGAACATAACCCTGAAATTCAACAGAATAATACTGTATTTTGGCAGATATTGTGATGTGAGACAGGTAAGTACTTGCTAAATTCGAGTAAGGTTTCTGTTTCTTTGTTTAAGTGCCAGAGTTCAGCTTCCAGACTCTTTGCTGGTGTTTAGACTTCATTTTATAGACGATAGAGCTGGACCACTAATGATGGTCTAGGAGATATTATTTTGTACTCTTTGTACCGTGTTGCCTAAGCTGTGTTCGGAACACAACAAAGATTTTGTTATTGCAGTGTCCATCTCATTGTTCTGAACAGAAGTGATAGAATAGTCTTTGAATTTGCAGGGAGTGCTATGCAGTTAAATCCTCTTTCAAAATGTCAAATCTAGAGATTTTAATTCAGAAAGCTTAAAATGCAAAAACAAAAAGCTGAAAACACTGCAAGTAACTCTTCCTTACCCACAGACGTGCCTGAAATCTTCCTGAGGCCCTTCAATGCATCCTTCCCTCTACAAGTAACACTCATTGTCTTCTTGACTAGAGATGCTGCATATAGACATGCCAGGTTGGTGACTGGTGTCAAAATGCTCCTATTTGTGGGAATAAAAAGGGTTTGCCACGGAATAATTATTCAAATTCAGCAGTGTGGGAAATGCTACGGATTATTTTACTTTCACACAAGAGCCTGAGTTTTCAACTCTTCCCTTCCCCCTCTCTCTTTGAATTATATGAAGAGTAATGATTTTGACAGAGCACAAAACACAAGAGAAAGATAAGGAACTCTAGTTCAAAAGCTGCTTACTCAAAAATAACTAAGTCTTGGTTAGTCTGTGCTCATGTCTGTCATGGCATCAGGGTTCCTGTTTATTTAACGTTGCTTCTTTAATTTTTTTTTTCTTTCAGCACTAATCAACCTTATATAAGTGCACATTTACCTGACTGATAATTGCTTTTCTGGAAGACGTAATACTCTCTTTTTAGCATTTCTTTTTGAAAGGAAATGTATCTGAGAATCTTTAATTTCTAATCTATTTCTCTCAGATTTAGAATTAGTCACCCACTTATATGTATCACAATACAAAGACCACATTAATACAGAAAATACAGCTGTCCGAAGGCGACTTCTTTCAATTCTCAAAAAAAGGAACACTTTCATTTTATAGCACAATCTCTGCTTTTCCAGTTGGAGACATTTACTGTCCTGGACTTTATCACATGCAGCTACACAGGTAGGAGGACTTGTTAAAAGGCATTACAGAGAAAAGTGAGCAACTTTATTTGCTCAGCAAGATAAGTGGAAATACAACACCATACCACTTTTCATAGAGTGTAAAGCACTACCTGCTTGTTGCAATCCTTCCATCAACTCACTCCACAGTTTTCTGAAATGGCCTCTCTGTCATTGCAAGGAAGCATTTGCTCCATAAAAACAACTATGGTAAGGACTGCAGCTAGGCAAAAACAGTGAATATTACTCCAAAAAGACTGTATTTCTCATGTTACATTTTTTTGTGAAGAAAAAGACAATATTATGGCGTGTGACATTTATCTTGGCTCCCTTTTAATGTTAACACCAGATTAAGCAAATAACGGCAGATTCTGAACCTAATGCAATTACATAAATTTTTAGGAAGGAACTAATTACTCTGTGAAACAACTTACATGTTTGTAATATTGCTATCTTCCCATTTTGATGGGATACTGTAATTTTCTGAAGAGCCAGGAATCTGCCACTTTTGACAAATGTCAGAGAGTTGCTCAGAGAGATAGACTAATATATGTTTAAACATTTTACCAGAAGTTTAAGAATGGTGCTGTATTTTCAGAGTCTCCACTACTAATCAAGCCTGAATAGTAGATTCATTACTAGGTACTTGCCAGCTTTCAAGCTGACCAGCTGGTTTCTAGTCAACTTTTTTAACAATCTGAAACTGATGAACTTTTCAGAGGTTAAAAAAATACAGGTAAAATCCCCCACAGTTTCCCTCATGATCTATCTAGTAGGTCTTTGTCCAGGTACCACTAATGAAAATTTTGCAATGATTATTCAATTGCAATAGGCTAGGACTCAAAGTTGATATTCTCTATTCAGCACCCCTAATAAGAAATGAAAGTTTATTTTAGCCCCCAAATGTGGTAATACATACAGATAACTGAAATATTCTGAAGTCTGACTTCTGGTTGTGCTTATTCATGTCTCTTGCGGAAAAAACCCAGATCATCCATCGTCTATTCTGAATTCCCATCCCTCCAGAGATCTCTGGGAGGGGCTTTGGTCAGCCACTTGCCACTTTCCCCCACTAGAAAGTTTCTCACTCTCACTAATTAATAAATTCACCCATCATTATGCTGAGCAGCCATCGTGGTCAACAAGAGCATGCTCTCTGAGAATGTTAAGAATGTTAGACTGACTCCATCAAACTGTAGCTGTATCTTATCTTGACGTAAATACCCTTTGACAAAGCAAAATGTGATGGATAATATTGTAAGGATTAAGATTTGTAGATCTTTGAATCTGTTTTCCTTTCTTGAGGTGGGAAAATTAAACGTTAAAAAATATTTTTATAACTCTTACTACATGGTGTATTAATTTTCTTTTGAAACTGAATAGTTTTCTTATCTAAACAAGCTCATTTTTAAAAGAATGAAGAAACTCCTAACCTTTTACATGGATAATTAGTATTTGCATTGTAAATGGATACATGATATCTGCTTCCAGTTTTTCAGTTCAAATCTAAAAGAAGTGAGAAAAAATTAAAGTGTGTTATTATCTTCGGAAAGCTGTATATTGGCAGATGTGAAATGAGCTTTCAGCCTAAAAGCAGAAGTAGTTACATTTCCATTTAGGTATTATGAGTTAAAATAGCAGCAAAGATTCAGCAACACAGACAGCTAAAGTGTTAATCCAGAGTGCCTATCAGGATTTTCCAAACTGCAGTAAGATCATGAAGCCATGAAAGCACTTTCTATATGATGACATATATGAGTGCCTGTGGTAAAATATATTTCAGAGAAGATGTATTTAGGGAATATATTTTCAGGATTTAACAATACCAAAATAAGGTGGTAGAATCTGAATGTCAGAGAAGAGTGGATTTATAGTATTCTTAAATTATAGTGCACGTACTTGTCTCATTAACAGCAGTTCTCCATAATTTATAGTCACTGAAGATTTCTCTAAGAAGTAAAATCTGAGATTGCGTGGGACCTCCTCTCTATATATTTCATAAGGATCCCGCAGGAAAAGAAGAAGTACCAACTAGAAAAATTGGTTGAAAAAAGCTATCTATGACTAAAGTTTAAATGCTGGAGTTTGAGTCACGTCTCTTTATGTTTCCAATGACATATTCAGGGGAAAGAGTCTTCCAGCTAGAACCAGGAGGCTTTCCCCCTTCCTTCGCATAAACAGTTATGTTTGCCAGAAATATGTTCCTATCTATTTTGAAATCAGTTAAGAGAAGTTCAGAGAAAGGGAAAAAAATGTGATTAAAAATGTAGATTATCCGTTAGAATGAGAAATTTGCTTGAAATACAAGAGGTGTCAGATTAATTATTTCAATATTCTTCTTTCCAAAATGCAGGCAGGGACTGCCACCACTATATCAGAAGTTTTAGATATTTATTTTCTCTTTTTTAACTGTGATTACCCCACCACGAAATGTTTGATTAAACAAAAATCCTTCCATTCGGCAAGGTAAAAATGAAGAAAAATCATTGCATATTCAAATTAAATTGTACTGTGTGAATCTGAATGTGTATTTAGGGAAAATTAGTTTAGGATACACATGCAAAAATATTTAGACTGACCCCTTAAAAACTACTTTTTATGAAAATTGCAACTGACTTAGTAGTAAAGAAAATGACCATGACTAAAGGTAGAGGCAAAGATTCTGAAACTGGACTTTTCATGAGTAATAAATAGCTTTGTGGCCATTTTAGTGAATGTGGGAGTATATACATATATATGAGCACGCATGTGACAGTGACTCATAGAAACAAACTGACACCTAACAGGGTCCTGGAGCCTTGCTGGGCTGTGAGCGCAGGCACTACTGAGGGCTGACACTGCCCACGCTCCTTTTCAGGCTCTTGTCTCTGCATTTCTCGAGATGTTTTGTTTCTTCTTTCTTCTCATGGAACCACATTTTTATGGCAGAAGCAGGGTCTACTCCCAGCTCATCTTACACATTTCCTACACCAGGCTCTTGCTGTGCTTCCTAACCCCAGAATAGTTTGTAGGGCTTAGGCAGGGTGAGAATGGCCAGAGCAGAGCTGCAGACTGTGCTTTCCTTTGCTGCTCTTACTTTCTGCAATAAACTTTATGGACTTCTGACTCACGCAGGATCTGCTCCCAGCTGGTCTTAGGTTGACTCAGATTTGGTCAGTTCATCTGCTGCTTTTCTCCTTCTACCCAAAAGTCTCCCTTGCTGGATATGAAGACCTTAAGGCACGGGAAATCTACTCCCCTACACAATTTGCCCAGTGATTAACAATACTTACTGTTTAAAACTATGTGTTTCAGTTTCCCTGGGCTCGCTCTGCAGCTACTAATCCTTGCACCTCCTCTCTCTCCTGAATTAGTGAGACCTTCACTTTCCAGTGTTTTCTGCCTTTAAATGGGCTTATATCCATCATTAAACTAACTTCTCAGACTTCATTTTGAAAGTTTAAATAAAATAAGCTCTAAGCACCTTCCTGAAAGAGACTTCCTATACCCCTTAACTCATTCCTACATCTCTCTTGGCACCTCTTCAGGTTTTTAACAAGCTTTTAAAAATGTTGGACAAAAATCCTACATGACTTCTCAGTACAGAAGCAAAATCACTTATTTCCTTCAATTCACTCTTTTTCTCTGTATTTATCTAGGGATTGCATTAGGCCTTTTTGACCCAGCGTTATAATGGCAATTCCAATTGAGCTGTCTATCCAGTGTGAATTCCTACACCACTTTCTCTGAGATGTTCTTTTCCAAGACACCTATTTTCCTGCTCTATTTGTGTACTTTCCTTTCTTTCTTTTCTTCAATTATGCAAAACTTCTCATTTGGCTGTATTACAGGTTTTCATTCAAACAAGCAGGGTTTATCACACAATTCAGACTGTTCTACTAAACAATACAAGTCCCACCAGTGCCGCAATGCAGTAAACCATCATACGGTGTTTGATAAAGCTCTCTAGAGAAACTTCACTCAGGATGGGCTGGGAAGAGCTGGCTTGCTACCATACTTTCAGACTGGTCCTATGGTCCCACTCACAGCATGGAAACAGCTAGATGAAACAAGGACTTGCCACTAACTTAGTCATTCTTCAATATCTGCCCAGATTATTTGTCTTACATGACATTTCCTTACTTATCTTCTAAATTTGAGACAAATGCCTAGAGCAACAACAAAAACAACAACAAATCTCCATCAATTATTAGCAAAAAAGAGACTCAAGCTGAGGGTGTGGGTAAACAGTTACTAATTTTTAAAATATATACACCATCCCTGAAGAAAGCTAACAAAAATTTGGATGTTTCACAAAAAGGCACAACCCAGGAAAAAAAGTCACCTCAGTACTCATAACTAAGTTGTAGGATTGTGTATAAACACAAGGTTACTGTCCATAACAATTTAGACAAAATTGTTTTGCTCGTAATATATCTTACATGTATGTACGTGTGTATATATATACTTGTGGTATGTGTTTTTACACATAGTACATATTTAAGAAGGCTAACAAAACCCTTGCTCCGGACAACATTTCTTTTCAGAGTTTTGTCCAAATCCAAAAAAAGAAAATGTCCTCTGAAGCGGGCAAATTTTACCTACTCCTAAGAACAACTCCCCAAATGACATGCTTTTCTACAGCTGTATATTTGCATCTTAGGATTTAGAATTGTGAGACGTAATTGCGATTTTGGTATGTTTGTTTAAATTAGGAATGACTGTAGTAATCCGCACTGATTTTAAAATGGTGCACTAACATAAAGTGTGAAAAAGTTCATTTTAAGTCAGCTTTTTTAGTCCTGAATGACCACCAGCCTCTGACCTTTAGAAAGTCATATGTTGACAGTACTATTTTTTAGATACATAATAGGACTTGGTAGAGAACAGATATTCTGGAACAATCATGGGAACAGATATTCTTACTCATGGGTAAATTAGCTTAATTCTAGCCTGGATTCACACTCTCAGTAAAATTCACACACCCTTTTTTAATTCAAATTAGCTTCCAAGGTCAGGAAAACCTTTATCGTCAGCAAGCCTTCTGGTCCTAAATTGCATCCACTTAGATCTTCCTTATTCTCATGCCTGTTATTGCATGTTTAAGGGATTAATTTAGTCTCTTTTCACAAATAAGATGTCAGAAATGTGAGATGACAGAAGTAAGACCTGTCCCAATATGTTTCTGAAGTCTGAGAATTTGAATCTGAGTTTAGGCTGGGCTGGGAGATGGAAGGAGCAAGAGAACGGAAGACAAGCTTAAAAGTGGCTTAAATACATGGGAGGACGATACATAATTCATGTTCTGACACTGTTCTTTGTCTGCTTGGAACTTCTTTTCAGATATGATTTTGAAATGTCATGTATCTCCAGACCACATGTAAAGCAGCACCTTTGTAAACCTTTCAGCTCAAGCTTTGGGAAGACCTTGCCCTCAGGGCATATTGAGTCCATCTCAGACTTCTAAGTTTCCCCATAGCCCTGCCAAGGTGAGACTGTGAACCAGTCTGAAATATGACTTTGTGAGTGCTTTAATAGGAATCAGAGAAGCAATGGCTTAACTACTCACCCATGGCCCTAACAAGTAAATAATTCTGTACTTCGTATCTCTAATTTCTACTTTTCCCTTCCAGTGATAGCTCAGGTTCATCTCTGACAAAGGAGGAGGCAAAAGCAGGTAGAAGAGGAGAAAGTAAAGAGTCAGAATTCATTTTTCACAGGGTTCTGAATCCTAAGATATAGGTTAATATTTGCATTATTCAATCATTCATTCTCACTTGAAGCTTAGATATATTTTTCCTGCTTTCTACTAGGAAATGAAATATTATTTTCTCATAACATTCTGTTAGGATCTTGCTCTCTCCCAAATCTCAAGTTTCAATATTATTTGGGTTTATGTCCTTTATGTACACCCCTCCCATGAAGTGATAGTGTATATTTATGGTTTTATTATTTTTTATATTTCTGCACAACATATGTCCTGGATAAAATTACAATGAATTTGAGAGTGAAGCATATGTAAATATACATTTGAGATTTGTCATTACTTTTTACAATGGCCCAAAAGAGATCTAGTAAAAGACTTTGGCTCTGAGTTAGAAAATGTTACTATAAAATATGGCAGTGAAATGAAAACATAAAATACATAACTGTAGTGTTTATGACTCATGTCGCATCCATGTATCTGTAGAAAGCAAGGTGGATGTATCAACTTATATGAAAAAAGATATGTTAAAAATCAGGATTCACTTTTAGCACAGTTGTCATCTTAATGAATTTCTCCATGACAAATTTGATTTTCCATGTATTGCTTTCACACATACACTTACATAATGTAACGGTTATAAAATAAAATCTGTTTATGTTTCTTTTATGCATTTTCTGTTGTTCAGGAAATAAAACAAGTAATTTTCAGGAAGCATATGCTTGTTTTCTTTCATTATGGAAAAATGTCTTTTACCTTTGAAATATTGTATGTCTGGAATAGTTTACTTAGAAATTTAAATGTTATTGTATTTTTGCAGGCTCATTCTATTACTATTTTGCATCATATGTGTAGTTATAATATCAAAGAATTAAAAGATGAGCCTAAAAACATTTTTTCGTCAGCAGCAGTAAAATGACTTTCCTAATGACGTAAGATAAATTTTAGAGATCAAGTACTGCTTAATTTTGCATCAAAACAAAGTTTTATATTATTAAATTTAGACATATGGTTTTGTTCTGCATTTTGAAGACAAAACTAAGAGCCTCTGTTGTCCATGATATTTTGTAGACATCTTCATCTGTCAATCCAAGACAAATATACATTAAAACAATAACTACAGAGCTAATTATAAAAAAAACTTTTTTCAAGAAATACAATTAAAGGGCTCTGTAGAAATCCATGTATTTCTTCTTTTTGACCATTCTCACATAACTATGCTTTATTGGGTTTTTTTTAATATATTTTGAATCTTACTATTTTTCAACAATCTTCAGGAAAGGGATTGACATCTCTATGCCAATTATACTAATGCTGACTTTTATAATCCTAAAGAGACAATCAAAATTTTAAAAAGTATTTCAAGAACAAAACAATATTTTTCTCCTTTATGATTAAGCTATATCCCGATAGGTTTTTTTTAAATACATTTTTATAATTTCTGAATCAGTTTTGCTGTTTCCTACTGCTAGAACTTTTTAAGGAAAGACTAAACTTACATAGCTAGCTTATAGAAAATCCAACTGAAGTTTATCTTTTTATTCCACACCCAAGATTAATGAGACATTGTGCCTGATCTTAAGGATATTCACTTTCCTTGTTCTTGTCTGTAATTTCTTAAAAAAAAACAAGCAACAGGACTTAGTTGCATGGTTTTGTGGCAATGAATATAATTTGTTTATGAAATAATTAAAGATAGGCCATTAATAGCATGCGACAGAAGATGAAATTGCAGAACAGTGGCTAGTTGCATAAGAGTAAGGATATGGATTCACTGGAAAGTTTTGTGCAAGAGTAACCTGAGGACAGGACTTCAGTAAATTATGGAGCTATTTTACCAGCCATGTGTAAAGAAAGGGAGAAGATAGCTGTGCTGAAGACAAGAATAGGACTGAAACTTTGATTAGTGCTTGCAAAAAGGGAGAAGGCTGCTGCAATGATAGATATACTCAGATGCATCTCTCTCCTCTCCAAGTTGTCACCATTTTGAAAGAAACTGTAAGAAAGGTGATATCCCGAGATATGATACAGACCAAGGGAATTGTTGCTATAAGCCCTTGGGTGTGAAGGTTTTTCTGTGGAGCGAGACCAGTGCAGAAACACAAGGATGGTATTATACAGAAACGTTTCCCTCGAGCCAATTTGCAGTATTACACAAGATTACGTGCCTCCTCAGCAGGTTTGCTGATGACACAAAGTTAGAAGGAGTGGCCAATATCCCAGAGTTCTGTGCATCCCTCCGGAAGGACCTGGAGAGGTTGGGGAGATGGGCAGAGCAGAATTGTCTGAAGTTCAACAAAGGCACGTGCAGAGTCCTGCACCTGGGCGGGAAGAACCCCTGCACCAGCAAAGGCTGGGGGCTGGGCTGCTGGAAAGCAGCTCTGTGGAGAAGAACCTGGGAAACCTGGTGACAACAAGCTGCCCAAGAGCCAGCAGTGCCTTTGTGGCCGGGAAGGCCTGGGATGTGTTAGGAAGAGCATTGCCAGCAGGTCAAGGGAGCTGATCCTGCCCCTCTACTCAGCCCTGGTGAGGCCGCATCTGGAGTGCTGTGTCCAGTTCTGGGATCCTCATTACAAGACAGACATGGAATTCCAGGTCCAGCGGAGGGCTACAAAGATAGCTAAGGGACTGGAGCACTTCTCTTACGAGGAAAAGCTGAGAGAGTTTGGCCTGTTCAGCCTCAAGAGCAGATGACTGAGAGAGCACCTCATCAGTGTCTGTGATTATCTGAAGGGAAGGTGCCAAGAGGATGGAGCCAGGCTCTTCTTGGTGGTGCCAAGCAGTAGGACAAGAGGCAACAGGCAGAAACTGATGCACAGGAAGTTCCATCTGAACATGAGGAAGAACTCCTTTACTGTGTTGGTGACTAAGCACTGAAAAAAGCTCTCCAGAGAGGTTGTGGAGTCTCCCTCACAGAAGATTTTTCAGAGCGACCTGGATGTGATCCTGTGCCATGTGCTCTAGGTCAACCCTGCTTGAGGAGGGAGGTTGGACCATATGACCCACTGTTGCCCCTTCTGATCTTACCCAGTCTGTGATTCTGTGATTGTTATGCTCTAATTTTGGAATTCACTTTTAAGTCTGCGATGTGTTTAGTGGATCTTGCCGAGAATCTAAACACATATTTGGAAGAGACATATACAGTGGGTTAGTAGCCAACCATATGAGTCCCAGGAAAGGCCCAGAAGCCTACCTGTAGACTGGAAGACAAAGACAGGGAATATATAAATTTTCATTTTCCTTCCTTAGTTATTTCAGAGGCAATTTGGACTTGGCGAACTCTCAATGGGAGCTATCCATATTTGTTCCAAAAATTATTATCTTCTTTGGCTTGACATGTTATTGTCAAAATAAGTCTTCCACAGAAGTGCACTGTATCATACTTCAGAAGTATGGGCAACAAATTACACAAAGCCACTGTATTTTGTTCACTGTAGTATCATTTTTGAATTTCTCTGTCATTAGGGCACATAGCTTCAGTTTCACTTCTAATGCGCACTCAAAGAAGACAGACTCCTACTACTACCATCATAGTTGTCATCCTGACCTGAAATATCTGGAACAATATTTCTGGAACTAATTACCTTGCCACACTTTATAAAATGCTTGAAAGATGTGTTTTACATTCATAAATATTCCTTTTAATAATAAACTGAAAGCTAATCTGTATCCAGTAAGTCTTTGAAGGTAAGAAGTAAGTAATGCCATCTCCTTTGAGGCACATCAGACTTTTCTCATTTCATAAAAGAAGTAATTGTCTGGGCTATTAAATTCCAGTACAGTCTTTTAATACGCTCACACCTACAGAATCAGGCTGAGATTGATTGCTTTCTTTTGAAAGTTGTTAGCTTAATATTGATTTTATGATAGAATTTTTTTTTTGTGTGTGTGTGTGTGTGTGTGTGTGTGTAAAGAGTGTATATTTTTGGGAAACAAAATTCCATAAAATCCAAACAATTTTCCAGACATAGACATCATGGAGAATTGATTTTATTTATTTAGTTTGGCTTGTTGATACTGTTTCAGCGGAGTCAAAATCAAAAATTTAAACATTAATTTAAAAAAAAAAAAGAATATATATGCTTGAAGTAACATAACAAATGAGAAAAAAGCATATTATTGAAGATGACAGTTTCAGTTTACAAAAGAGAGGAAAGCTTGAATCCTTAGTATTAGGGAATTACTCCATAAAACCTGGTGGGAAAGAGAGATTAATCCAGATAACTGTTGGCAGAATTACTGACAGAAATCTAAAGGAAATAAGGAAGTTTTATACACAGATTATTTGAATTCAGTGCTTTCTCACCTGCAAATCTGTGAAGCTAGGCATATTTGCAAAATGCTACTGTTTTGATATCCTGAAACTGGCATGTGAACATTCATGAGAATACCAATGCTATGGTAGGCCGGTTAAACATTAAACATAGGCAAGCATTTGTTGCATCTTCTTAATACATTTAATTTACATTAGCATATAGTTTTGTAATAATTTCTTAGCTTAGTTACCGATATATCTGTAAGTATTGAGAAAATTACTGAGAAAAATGGTAGAATAAACTTCCGGAGACACTAAGCTCCATTTAATAAGATACTCTCAATAAGGAAAAAAAAATAAAAGGAAAATTGGTCTTTGCCTTTAGCAGTATAGACCTGTGACTGCTAAAACATGGAAATCAAATTCTTCTGTTTCATAGTACAAACAAAACAATTTTTTCTTATAGTTTCATTGGTTTTAAAGTCATTAAGGTTATTCAAATAGTTTGTTTACTTTCTGTTGTGATGAAGTTTTAGGGATCAAATCTGTTCTGAGAAGAGTTCACATGGAATACAGGAATGTGAGTGTACTTCAAATTTACTAACTTAAAAATAAAGTATTACCAAATCAACTCCTTTATAATTCAGCTTTTATTATTCTCTTTTTTAAAAATTAATTTTATTTACTTTTACTTGTAAAATTTTATTTAATTTACTAATTCAGTTTTTCATCAGTAATTAAGTTCATCACAAAGGGCAGAATGATGTTGCAATGGTGAGAATGACCCAACTCTTCTAGAGTGTCAGCTGAAGGAAGGAGAAGCCACCAACCTCTGTCAGGTTTTGTTTATTGTCTGCTTGACCTCTCAAAAAAAGCCACTGTATATGGTTTTGGAAATGTTATTCTTAGAGCTAATTCCTTTTTGTCTGAAAACAGAGGATATTCAAATAAATTTAAAATATACAGTTGTTTCTCTTCAAAAATAATAAAGGCTCTTCATGGCTTCTCATCTTTTATTCACATTTTCAAATTTATTCCTACCACTGATCATTGCATGACACCAGCCTCCATCTTATCCATCTTGTTCTTTATTCAGTGATTTCTGGACAGATGCAATGGAGGGGTCTTGGCACTGCACGAGAAACCTACAAAGGTTATCACATTCTTTTTAGTGTATATCTTGTCAGGACATCTCATCTCTTTGACTCCAGTATTTTCATTTGTAATGTGTAATAACGATGTCTTCTTATGTTTGCAAAAGTATTTGCGCTCTGCCAATGAATATTGCAGTGTCATGCATAAACATTTATTATTCCATGGCTGAAACAGCAGCAGATAGAAATATTAAAACCAAGCACCATATAAAGGAGTATCTGTTACACATTTGTTTTTCAAAACAATCCATGACTTTTTCCTTTCCTGTTGGATACAGAACGATGAGGGTATCCTGAAATCTGCCCAAGAAATCACGTCAACCTTCATTAAATTATAGCTACTATAAGCCTCAAGCATTTTTGTAAATGTCAGAATACTCTGTGCTTCCAGGATGAGCCTGGAAACAAGAAATCTCTTCTGCACCATGACCTGGAATCAGCATGGGATTTCCTTTTTGCCTTCAGAGGCATGAAGGCAGCAGATAAAGGCGAGTAAGCAGGAGAGACTGTGAGTACTCGATGTTTCTGAGACCCAGGACAATAATGAAGGAATTGGTGTGATACAGTAACTTGTGAGATCAGGCAGACTAGAGGAGAATTTTGAACATTCCTCCCACTCACAAGCATATCTGCTTGTATTAATAATAGAGCGTGTTTCTGTTTCAGTAGAAATAGAAAAAAATAACAGGCAAAGAGAATATGTTTTAAAATTTTGTTTACTTTGATGTTTTATAAATATTAAACAAAAAATTGAGGAATTTTTAAATATCAGAGTTAAAGCCAAAACCATGCATTTAGTTAATTTTCCTTATAAGAAGTTGATGTGACATAATCTTAAGTATTTCGATAACTATTTTCATTATTCCACATACATATTCCACTATATCACAAATTCCTGTTATAAGCACTGCCTAAAATCTCTATCATTTATTCCATGATCAGAAATTCACTGTTTTATTTTGGCTTCCCCATTCAATATAATTCAATATAATTCTGCCAATTATACAACGGGATTTTATGGCACTAATCTGATGGTACCAACTGATGATGGGATTCACACACAGCTTTATATTTCCCAACATCCATGTAATGTGAAGACTTACTTTTATTCTTAGTGAGGATTTGGAGCTGAATCACAGAGAAATAAAGCATGCTTTCCAAGAAGAGAGTCCTTAGCCAACCACCTTGAAAGGTTTTTGTTGGTGTGCATCCTTAATTTTCTGCTTTGTGCAAGACACAGCTGGCACTTGTTTCATAGTGAGCAAACTCTTGATCCAAAGGCAATGTGACCACATGACATCTGAACTCTAGGTCCTTTGCAGCTCCTTGGCATAGCACAGTCAGCAGCTGGACTCTTGAAAAATACGGCTGGAAAACTTAAGAAAGATTATCTAACTACTTGAACTAAGATTTTTCAGGTAATCAGAAGTCTCGAGCTGGCTAGAATTCTCTCTTGCATACAAGTATGCAAATGTAGAATCAGCTAGATTCTGACCTAAGCTGTGTGCAAGCTGGCCTTAACTTACTGCCTCTGGATACAGGGGCTGACAAAATATGCATCAATGATTTTCCAAAATTGTCTGCAGATTTGGGTGATTTGTAGCTTTATTTGAAGGCTCACATTTCAGTTAGATTTAGACACCCACTCACTGAAAAAAAATACACATTAAAGTACCAAAAATCTCCAGCCAGCCTTGCTGGAGCTCAGATCGTAAACACACACAGGTAGTAACACTGCTGAAATATCACTGCTTAGTCCTGGGGAAAGAGTGAAAAGCTTTGTAATGAAAACACCCTGCAACTCAACCTAAATGCCTGTCTTAGCTCTCTGCAGGGAGACAGCTGGTCACACTGACATGGCAACACATTTCACATTCATTTCTGTGTGAACACACTGCTGCGACAGCCTTCAGACACAGACCCTTGAAGGTTGGATCTGGCAACAGGCACTTTGTTGAGGCTGCTGTTGTCAAATAGTGCAAGATGTATGCTGCTGGAGCTGAAATCCCAGCTGGCTTCTGCTGTGTGAGTTCCCAGCTTCATGTGCTGCTGTGAAATGATGGATTTTTTCCACAGGAATTTTGCAGATTTACAACTGGTAATAATTTGATTAGTACTATGTGATCTACAGATGATATCCATTTATGCAGCACTTTTCCCCTATATTCTTGATTCATAAAAAAAATTTACAGAATATTCATAAAAATAAATTTACTACTGATTTGCCTCCATTGTAACACCCTTTTCCTCTGCAGCACCCCAATATTCTGTCAAAATTCAGCTTCTATAAGGCAGGTTATGCTGGAAATTTATGCAGTCACATCAAGAAACAACAAGAAAAAAAATCTAATCAAATGCCAGCAAGCCCCAGTTGCTGCCCAATAAAATTTGGAACATTTTCTTTGCATGTTGTATGTTACAAATACATATTAGCAGTTGATCAAAGAAATCCAAAGATGACAATTGTCTGGAAAACTTTACTCTGACAAAAGCAGCCAAGAGGAAATGCATATGTACCAGTAGCACAGTACATGGGTTTTACTTAGGAGATTTCAGGAGTTCTGCTCGCAGCATAGAGTTTATAGAAAGCAAGAAGCTAAGAACGTGTAGAAGCAAAAGTAATTCCAAATTAGACATGGTGTCTGGTGAAGCAGTGAACCAAGAGACAAACACCCACACAGACATTTCAGATGGTAAAAGTGCATCTCGGGCTCTATGGAAACGTCCTGTCACACTGCTAAACCCCACAGTGATGGGAGAGCTCTGCTGCAGCTCACAGGCGACAAGGCAGGCTCACCACATTCAGCAAGCAGGCAGAAATCACTACCCTGAATGTGCACCAGGCCATATTTTTCAAACTAATATCTTGAAGAAAATAGTTACTGATTGTAATTGCCCTGCAAAATTACACTCATCACTGGCAGACAATGATTAGCTTTTATTTTGTAGCTTATTTGAAAATTAGTGGCAGACAATGCTTCTTGCTAATTTGCTAGGAGCATGGGGAACATTTTACACAACCTCTTGCCACAACTTGTCTATGTGAGCCAAGAAATAGGTGTTACACACTCCGCATTTTATTCGTTGTGGAATTTTACACTAGCATTTTCTTTCAGCTTTGTATATATAGATTTTAAACTCCAGGTCTTGGTTTAAAACTAAAAATCAATTACCCGTATTTGAACCTGCCCTAGGAGCTGCAGTTTGTTAAGCGCCAAATCAGTGCTACACTGACCTGAGATGATGAGATTCCAGTCCAAAAACTTCGCCCTATGCAAAACACTAAAAATGAACCTGGACATGCCATCCTCACCTCACATGGTTGGTGGATGTTTACTTCAAGTACAGAGGAAAGCACTGTTACCAGTGACAGAATTTCACCAGACAGAGAACAAATAAAGGTGTTTGTTATTCTCATTAAGCCTCAAATCTCATCCATACATTTTATATAGATTTGAGGGACCATCAACATAGTGTACCTAGATGATTGTATGACAATGGCACATTTTTCTTAACAAAATGTATTGTTCACTAACTGATAGACTGATTTCAAATCTAAATGTTCCAAAAAGTAATTTTAAAAATAATAACCTACCTTACCAGTGCACATAACTTTTGTCTAATAATTCTGGCAGCCATAGACACAGCAATGTTAATTTTTCAAAGTGTTCTGTTTGTGAATTTTCAAATTTCATGAATCTTTTTTTGTCCTGTACAAAACTGAGATGCTGAATGAAGCTGTTAGCTCTGCATTTTCAGGTGTGGGTGGGTCAAGCTACATCACCTGCATCACTGACCTGCATCAACTTAATCTCAAACATTTGATACTTCACTGATGCAATTTACACTAACATTCCTATTAAACAAGAAGGAGATTTGCTTTTTTCGCTGATACACTTGCAGATAATGATCTTATTCCCTTAAGGCATCCCTGAACACCATCCTGTGGAGACTCGACTTAATTTTCAATGATTTACTGAAAGAAATTCCCATCACAAACCTTATTTTGATTCAAACTATTACTGTTCACATGGTAATCTATTACTCAGCATGAGTAACAATTGCAGAATCTATCCTATGACATTTTTAATGAAGAAAATGTTATGTCCAGAGACTTTTATCTTCACAGAAGAAGCAGTGAGACAGTTACATAAGGTCACTTAATCTCCCCCAGTAATAATGCACCTCACCTTGCCTTGCAGTGGCTGATGAGCATTTTATACATGTAGCTCCACAAGCTCTTCTGTGAAGATAACATTCTGAGGTAATGCCACAAAATACTGTACTTGTTTTCAAAATGATAGTGCATTCATCTCCTTGTGGGATCCTTCAGTCTCTGGGACATTTCATATACCTTGAAGTGCCCTATCTAGAGCAGCTGAAACATATTCAGTCATTTTCTGGCTTTCAGATACATAGCTGAGTATAAAAGAATAAAAGATTTGCACAAAAGCAGGCAAATCTACTTTGTTTTTCAACCCCAACCATACTATGTGTGTGTTGTGATTTTGGGGGGCTTGTTGTTTTTGTTTGTTTGTGGTTTTTTGGAGGTCTTTTTTGTATGTTTGTTTTTTAAGTTTTATCTATGTTCTACTGTGAATGAACCAAATTGTACATGGCAAAATTGTGAGATATTTAGGGGTTTAAACCTTTTTGTTCCAAAAGATTTTTACTTTGACAGAACTGCAGATCTAAACAAGACCTTTAAAACAAACTTGACTATCTAACAACTCCTTTAATGACTACTAATTATTTAAAATAGCTAATATCTTTAAAATATTTATCTTGTCCTTTTACTCTTGTGGCAGAATTAGAACATTCTGATGATTCATTCTTATTCATCTGCAGCGGATAATTCAACTGCCTACTTCCATCAAAATATTATCTGCGCAATTGTATTCATTATTATTTCAGCTGGTGTCACAGGTTTCAACAGAACTTGCTATTCTGCATATTGCCCATATTCTCCTAAGCCTGTTTCTCATCTTCAGAATGAATGATGTTTTGAAATCACAAAGCCAACAAAAATGAGTGGAGCAGAGTCAGTGCTTAAGTTAGTTAGGTTTTAATTTGCTGCATTGGACATTTCTTTTCAGTGTTGTTATAGGCAAAACGGATTCATTCCCTCAGGTGCATTTCATTGATTTACAGATAATGGAGTAGCAAAAAGGCAAAGGTAGCAGAAAAATCAGCATGAAGTGGAATCACAGACTTGTTAGGTTTGGAAGGGACCTCTGGAGATCATCCACTCCAACCTCCATGCTGAGGCAGGGTCACCTTGAGCAGGTGACCCAGGAATTCATCCAGGTGGGTTTTGAATGTCTCCAGAGAGGAAGCGTCCATGAGCTACCAGGGCAGCCTGTTCCAGTGCTCTGCCACCCTCAATGTAAAGAAGTTCTTCCTCATGTGGAGGTGGAACTTCTTGTGTTTCAGTTTATGGCCATTGCTCCTATCCCTGTCACCGGGCATCACTGAAAAGAGTCTCTCACCATCCTCTTGAAACCCACCCTCGAGATATTTATGTGCATTAATGCCATCCCCTCTCAGCCTTCTCCAGACTAAACAGGCCCCGGTCCCCAGTGTCTCCTCCTAAGAGATACTCTAGACCCCAGATCATCTTTGTGGCCTCTGCTGGGCCCTCTCCAGGAGCTCCTTGTCTCTCCTGTCCTGAGGAGCCCAGAACTGGACACAGCACTCCAGGTGTGGCCTCAGTAGGGCAGAGCAGAGGGGCAGGATCACCTCCCTCAGCCTGCTGGCCACAGTCTTCCCAATGCACCCCAGGATACCATTGGCCCTCTTGGCTGCAAGGGCACTGCTGGCTCATGGTCAGCTTGTCGCCCACCAGCACTGCCAGGTCCTTCTCTGCCAAGCTGCTCTCTAGTAGGTCAGCCCTCAGCCTGTACTCAGCTGGTACTTGGGATTATTCCTCCCCAGGTGCAGGACCCTGCACTTGCCCTTGTTAAACCTCACCAGATTTCTCTCCACCCAATTCTCCAGTCTATCAACGTCCCATTGAGTGGCAGCACAGACCTCAGGTGAATCAGCCACTCTACCTAGTTTTGCATCATCAGCAAACTTACTGAGGGTGCATTCTACTCCTTTGCCCACGTCATTGATAAGCAAGTTGAATAAGGCTGGATCCAGCACTGATCTCTGAGGAATGCCACTGATTACAGGCCTTCAACTGGATTCTACTCTGATGATCCTGATCCTCTGAGCTCTGCCATTCAGACTGTTCTTGACCCTCCTCACTGACAATTCACCTAACCCACATTTCCTGACCTTATCTACAAATAACCATAGAACAAACTGAATTCAAAGAGGTAGCAGCTGGAATTATAACAAAAAATGAGAAATAACATTTGTTGTTCCATCTGAAAAGTATTTATTCTTTTTATGTTCTACCTCACAACCATATAAAATGTTTATATTTGAAATTTTCTTATCTCTTCTTGCCTATTTCATTTGCTGTACTATTCTCCTTGTTTTTCCTTCATTCTCTCCCTGCTGGTAATAAACCTCAATGTAATTATTCCGGTCACTATTGGTGTCATTATTTCTCTAATTCATAATCTTACCATTCCTTTGTATTTCATCATAGCCCCAGATCTATGTAATGAAGGAGTCAGAAAAATTCCCTAGCACCAGATTCCTTGCCACTTCTGTCTTTCAGATCTCAGGAATAAGGACTGCTCCACACCAACTGAAGTCACTCTCTCCGTAATATTTACAACTTTGGATCAACTACTGTTTGCTGATCTGTATGAGAAGTGACCTTAGTCTACGTCAAATCTCTGGTGTCTGAGGCTATATATCAGAACCTTAATTACTCCTGATATTGTTAGCCTCACAGCTAGCAAGAAATAAACAAGTCGGAGAACCTGAGTTATCTTCCCACATAAAAAAAGAGCTTGTTTGCTCTTTTCCCACACAGGTACTGAAGCACGCCTGATGGAAGAGTATTTGCAAACTTAGAAGTGGGAAATTCACTGTTCAGTTCAGAGGATACTGGATTCAAGATTGGATAATACAGTCAGGATTCTGACACATACTTGCTTATAAAGTGAAAAATTGCGCTGCTCTTCTGCAAACATCAGTCACTTAAATGTCCAGAATGTTGTTTAACTGTTTTTTTTACACTCACTGAATTAATTTTTGAGAGTTCTAATTCTAAAAATGAAGCCCCTCCCCCCCCCCTTTTTTTACCAAGAAATAAAGTAAGTGTGGGCATGTGCTTGTGCACATGATTTCAGTTCACAGTATCTTCCTGAACTTGAGTTTTTTCCACTGAAATTGTGAATCAAGTGTGGCTTTTATAGCAGACAAAACAGAACATGACTTTTCCTCTTCGTCTTGCTCTGCAGTGGATAGTATCACATTCCTCTTTAGCAGTCAGTGACATTTTGTGACTCTAATCTCACCCCATCCTTCCCCGAGGATTTCTGAAAGGATGTAGCCTTTAAATAAATGTTCAGTAGTGAACCTAATAAATACTACCAAGACAACAAACAGAACCTTTCCTCTTACTCCCATCTTATCTCTGTAAAAACCTATTCCTAGCAAAGCAATATTATGAAATGCAAGAAAGAAACATGATCTAGTCAAAGAATATTAATTGAAAGCTACCACACAGCGACTGACAAATCCATGATTTGTCATACTGGCAGTGCATCTTTTACTATGAAAACAAGATATGGTGACTGCTCTGAAGAAAAAAAACTACTGTACCTTTTATTTTACTTTAATGTCAGACGTGATACATTTAATACAGAAAACGTAGCTCATCAGTGAAGTACCTATCGGCACAGGTGATGCCCAGTGCAGTGTTCATGCTCACCACTTTGAGGGAGCTCAACTTTCTGTGGATAGAAGGCCATGGCCTTGTTTTGTCAGAAGTCTTGTCAATCTTTAGATAATAAATGTGTAAAGAACTTCTGCATTGAAAAACAGTAGCAACTCACCTTTGACTATGAAAGATGTATATAAGAAATATGGTTGTTAATAACAGTAAAGTTTAGAAGCTGCATTATGGTTTACCTCTTGAACAAACAGTAATAGTTTTGAGTTCATGTGGTGTTTTCTGACTTGTTAACAGCAACATTCCATGAAATAGGAAGAACGAAGAGGATTTTTCTGAATCAGATTTTCTTTTTTTTTTCAGTTTACAAATGTAAAGCACATATACTCTTTAAATTCAGAATCATAACTCAGGGGAAAGAATTCACTTTGATAGAGTTTCTGTTTCTAGGCAGTGCAAATAATCCTTGTTGCAAAAAAACAGTTCTTCAACAGAAGGAAAATAACCTTAATAGTCTGCTGATTCATACACTCTCCTAGGAGGTGATAGATACCAGGGTCTCTATGTGTTTCAAAGACTTGTCTGACCAGTCTCTCACAGAAGTCAGTAGTAGCGAACAATGAAATTAATTTTTTTTGTACAGATCCCAAAGCTATGTTTTAGGCATGCTCTTAAAAGAAGTCCAGGACTGTCCTGTTCGGAGAATGCCTATTTTTGAAACTCCAGCTATTCTGAATGTGAAATGCATCCCAAGCTTTCCAGCGTTATCTCAACTGTGGCAACCGGAGAGGGCACATTAAAAAAATACAAACAGTTCTCACAGCCTTCAAATCTAGGCATTGACAGGGCACCTGAGAGGGAAACTTTCAGCCCTGATGCTCCTAAATGAAGCAAAATCTAACATTTGAACCTGGTCCTATGGGACTATCTAGTAGGTCACACATGCATTTATCACAAAGCAAGACAGAAACACAACAGTGATTGTATTTCTGAACTTCTTGTGGGAAACAAGCTATTGTTTTGTGCTGCGAGCATAATTCATTCACCAAGACATATTTCTTTGTCTTAATGACTGCTGATTATTTATCCCTCCTAATAAATGATAAACTCATTTCTAAAAGCTGTAATCGAAAGGTCGAGGGCAAAAGGGCATTTGGCATTTCTATGGTATTTTCTTTTATTCTAGAAATAAATATGATACAAGTCATTCCCATGGAAGCAATACATAACTGGAATATTCCTCAGGCAAAATGTGCAAGAATCGGAAATTACCTACTCTAAAAGTCAAAACCACAGTACTAAAGGAATAACAATGGAATAAAAAGCTTTCTCATATCAAGAAATCCAAAACAGACTGGCATAAAATTTAACATTGTCAAATAGTGTTTCTGTCATTGTCCTGTTTAAAAGCATGTAGAGCCTTGGAGATATCCCTATTTCTGCCATGACATGATCCATGACCAATGTAGGCCAGCAGCATAAAACTACATGAGCTTGTGAAAAGTAGGCAAAAAAAGTTCAACATGATATTCTGAGAGAAAGAGCTATCACAAGATACGGGTGGGATGCAACGTTTGTACTCCATAGAGTTTGTGTCACGCTCAGCACAAGGTGAAGACAAAATGGAGAGGTCTCAAAGGTTAATTCAAGTGCTCAGAAAAAGACAAGAGAACTATAGTTAACACAGAAAGATTATGAGAGCTAAACTTGTTCTAAACAATGAGGTTAAAAATGTAATTTTTATATTTAAAAGGGTGAAGGAGAGAACCTAAGAATAAAACCGGATAAAGGAATCCATCATCATTTGCAAAAAAAAAAGCTTAATGTCTTTTTTATGTTGTGGTACCCAAATCTGCACGCAGCGCTGAAGGTGAGGCCACCCCAGTGCAGAGCAGAGAGGGACAATCCCCTCCCTGATGCCTGCCAGGACATGAAATGGGAAACAAACTAAATAAGTAAAATGTTATACTGTTCTTTTATGCACAGTTTCACATGTTTTCACCCTTTGATTTGCCTGTGAGTATCCCACCATCGCACTAACTCTGTAGGGGCAAAATAATAGACTGTAGAGCAAGGCACACATTGTCTTACATAGCTTCCCTTTTGTCTTCAACTGGTGCTAGGAGATTACAGCTGTGTTTAAAGTTTGATAAAGTACAAAAGAAAAAGCCGTGACTTTCATCATAGGTAAACCCATGTGAGTTTATAGAGTTCTGTGGAAGCTATTGAAGATATGACACAGTAAAATCAGATAAATTCTAAAATTAGAAAAGTTACTGAAAATCAGAAAGGAAAAGCATATTATTGTACCATTAACATTTTTTAATGTTTGGGGCTTAACTTTCAATTAAAGAAACACTTTTTTCTGGATAGGTTTTTGAAGAATGCAATTCTTTACTCATGTTTTGTTTTTAAAACAGTTACTGAGCTATCAAGAGAAAGTCAGCAGCTCCAATCAACTTATACAAGGAACGATTCTTTCAGCATACATATCTTTTGGTCAAGATAGTAAAATTCACAAAGAAGAAAGGCACAAAAATATGATGACGATTTTTCCCCCAAGATGCATCACACATCTCTAAATTAGAGGGAAAAACAATTTAAAACAAGTGAATAAGAAGACCCCAAAATTAAATTCACAGAAAACGCCATAAGTTTCTAGGGAATCTGACCCCTGGTCTGTTCTGACTATTAAATAGTTATGAAGTAGTCACATAATAACTTAATACACTTAATAAAATTAAATATATTTGCTTATCTAAAAAGGAGAGAAAAACTAATCTAGAAACCTTTTTAAGCAACACATTAGTGCATGACACTTCATGTTCTTCAGCTTCCATTTTCTAGCTCACTGAGACACATGAAATTGCTTCAAGACATTTTTAGGCAATAAAAAAGGAAGCATTATCCTAAGCTGCTTCACTTTTATCTCGCTCCTTGAGGGTAGGTTGTTAAGTAGCTGCTGAACCATTCTATGAACTCCAGCCCTCTTTCTGGTCAGTGAACTCGTAAGTTTTTTATTGAAGGTGTCTATTTTCACACAGCTGTCACACGTTCTTTGTACAGGACTGAGGTAAAGTGACTAAAGCGACTTAAAAAAATACTCTAATAAATTGCAAATGTGTAAATCTTGTGGCGTAATGTTGTTGGATATGCACATATTTATAAATACACTTATCAATTTGAAATTTAAAGGTCAACACAACACAAAGGAAGCCCCAAGTGATGCCTGTCTTCTGTCATAACTTTTTCTTCAAATGAGTAGGCGCAAGTTACACTTACTTTGCAATTTGCTTAGAATATCCTTTATTTAGAAATTTTGTTTCTATATAAAATCACTCCTTAAAAATTATATAATAGTTTTTGATCGCCCTTTGCATGATTGTCTATGCCTGACAGGGAAATGCCATTTATATTATTCAATTAGAGCTTCTTTTTAGAAATATTCGTGAAAAAAACCCATAACTTTTGAAAGAATGTCAGTTATGGGGAAGCAAAAATACAAACAGAACTAAGCAATAAAATAAATGAAAAGAAATGCCACTGACAACAGAAAGTCATTGTCACTATGTACAAATACAAATTCAAATTATGCAGAGCCTTTCAAGTATCAATTTGTTTATATTTTGAGTGGATATTTAACAAGTTCAGTGAACATCTCCTCAAAAAACTACATTTTGCTTGAAGCTGTATTTATAGCACTTTTGCTTTCTCATGACAGTAAAATAACACATCTCAAATACCATTTTTGTAAGCATCTCTGCAGGTTGTCAAGAAAAATAACATCAGATCAGAACAACTCTTTATTATAAATTCGTATCTATCGTAGACTTCCAAATCATTGACTACCTGGAAAAACCACAACTGAGTAGTTTAGTGGCATCAGTACAGATTCTTACACTGGTTTGCCTCAAGGACTTATCTTAAGTAGGAACTGTAAGTTATCACAGGAGTGAGAATAAACTGTAGTTCTTCCAGATCTGAAAGTCTCCTTTTTTCAACACTCTCTAGAAATATCTTAGTTATACACAGAGAGCAAAAACTTACCTTCTTTCTAAGACTGGTGTTATGTGGAGTTACTTCAAATCTAAAGTGAGGTGTTTGTAACAGCTTAGAAGGGAGTTTCAAACAACTCTGTGTAACCTTCCTGAAAAAAACTCTGTCTCCATCAGGATATTACAGTCAGTGGGGGTGCTCTTCCAGAGGGAGATTTACCGAGCCACTGCTAAAAAATGCTCCTTGAGAAGGGTGAGTTCTGACAGAATCATGTCAGTTCAGTTCATGATGAAGCACAGATGACATGACACATGTTGCTTTTCGGATGCTTTCCTGACACCCTGAACGTTAAGGACCTATGCCAGCTTACCGTCCAGTTTTTCCTCTGCATAGTGAATAAAGGAGGGAGAAATGGTTGTATCAAACACGTCATGCATGCTCATTAGATTTAGGAAGAGGAAATTCTCCTTTTGTTATGGGAGTCAGCTAGTGGCAGGTATTAGAACTTGTCCTTTGTGTGATATTTTTGCTTTTCAACTATCACATGCAATCTCTCCAGTCAGAGCCTGCTCAAAGTTGATCAGAGGGAGCATAAATGACTGTTAGAATGGAATGCCTGTGGGCATGAATTATCAGCTCACACTCTAATCCAAGACAGGAATTTTGATTAATATATTTTTTAAAAATTCAAGTAACATTATGCAATTATTTGCATTTCAATCTTTTAATACTAAGTATGTGATTAGCTACTAATTGATTCACTTGAATCAGAGCTATGCTTTAAAAAGATTGTCTGCTTTTTCTGTTCACTCTGAAATAGATAAGAGCTCTGTTATTTTTTGAACTGATTTACCCTGTGAAGCCTCAGCTTTCACTTTGCATAGAAAACTGACATACTTGACAGCTTTTCCATTCTTACTGAAGTGCTCTCTTTTCTGCTTTAAGGACCATGAGTGGGTGGGTGATGTCTTCTGTGGTTTGACCATCATATTGATTCAGGCTGTTCAGGCTGTCACCAGTAGAGCTAGATATCCAAACTGCATGTCATAACAAAAAAAAATTCCTAACAAAATTCCTTGACACCCAATCCAAACTGGAAAGCAAAGCTCCAATGGTAGTTGTACCCTGGCTAGATCTCCTATGCCGCTCATATAATTTCAGTATCAGATACTAAAAGTCAAGGCATATGTCCAACAGACACAGTAGGGAATGCAGTGCAGAAGTAACAGCACTAAAGGCCCAAGTTTAACTTTTGCTTCTTCTCAGGTTTTAATATCATCACATCCTCAAACAACCAAGGAATTTGAGGGTTGAGTAGCAGGGCTTCAGGAAATGTAAAACATCTTCACGTTTTTTCTTTTGCTCTCTCATTCCTTGTTTGTTTACAAGTTCATCCATCTTTAGTTGCTTGCAAATTATAGATATGGAAGTCAGTGAAGGAGTTTGTGAAAAGAAGAAGTATGGATAAGAGAAGAATAAGCCTCTGTGATGCTTAAGCACGATTTAAAGACTGTGTTTCCACAAACCATAAAGTTTCCAAAAATCTCAGACAGACAGAATATACATTAATTTCAACACCTGGCCAGCCATCCTGTCCTAACTTTGCATTCTCTTCTACGTGCAAAGATCACAGATATCAGACCTCTCAGATTGAAAAATCATTACTTTCTATACATTATGTTATACAGAAAAGCTTTTGAATGTGAAATAATAGGAAAGCTATATATCAAAGCAAGTTAGTTAAATTTGAACAATTATCCAGCTTTATTTTCTGGTTTGTTTTTTAAGTAAGGAAAGAAGTGAATGAACTGTTTGGGGACAGCTTGTAATTGACAAGAAAAAAAAAAATATTAGAGGGACTCAGAAGTGTAATTCTTCCCGAAGTTGTTGTGAAACATAAATTTATAATGCAGGACAATTACATGTTGCTATACTACTGGGGGGTTTTGAGGGAGGTGACGGAAATAAACATATCTACCTGCAAGTGCCACAGCAAGTTATGGCAAGAGCTGGTGCACCATTCTGAGGTGTGTAAGGTTTTGTCTGAGAACATAAAACACTACCTCCATATGCAAATTATCACTATTTCCCGAGGGAGATTATTGCCAGGTCGGGTATGCTGGCATCATCACACATATTCCCTTCTGCAGCCCGCTGCTCTCAAACGAAATTAGTGGGAAAGGACTAAAAAAAAATGAACCAAAAGCATCAATATCCCTCTTTGAAGAACTCAGATTCACCCAGAAGTCTTAGATGAAATGAAGGTAGAGGACCTGTCACATGCAGTGTTGCCAGTGGATGTGAGGATGCAGGGACTACTAGTCACAAGAACGATGCAATCAGGTGCAGGTATGTGCAGTAGCATCTTATACTGCTGCAACACAAGTGTAACCAGAAATCCTCCGTGAACTCTGCTAAAGTGGCACCAGTGCCTCATCAGAGTGTTTGGAAAGGAAGTCAATAGCTTTTGCATGAGCTACATGGTCTGTGGTACTAAAAACATGTTCTGGTGCTTGGTCGTGGATAAAGGGCACTGAAGGGGAGTTGATTCAGATAAGACTGAGCTCACTTTGCACAGCAAACTCACACCAGTCAGAGGGTGCAAGTACACGCCTTTCTATCTAGAGTTCACAATGGTTGCTATATTTTCTGTGGAGAATAGAGACTTGCAGGTCAGCACTGGTAGAGAGGGTTGTTTTTCATTTGTCTACTCCAATCGAGAGGAAAGTGCTTGGTCCATAGGCAGCTTTTTTTTTGTGATCCAAGGCTTTTTCATCTAAAGAGTGGGTCACTGCAGTGCAGTCCTCTAAAGTCTGAAATGGAAAACTGGGCAAATGGTGGAAACTGCTTGACACATGAAGTTTAGTGGAAAAACTGGATAGGTCCATGGTCTTTAATTGCTACTGATTTTTGATCCCCAAATTTGTGGGTGGCATACGGGAATACAGTATTTACTGTGAATGTCATACTGCTTTGAAAAGCCTGACCTTCCTTTAGACAGCCTTCTTCTATTGTCATCTTAAGCAGAGTGCAGAGCCAAATTAATGAGGAAATTACAAACTGTTGAGAATTAGGACAGCAGCTAAAACATCTTAAAATCTGACCTGAAAGAGAAGAATTGTAAATCAGCGTGTGAGGAAGGCTGAGATGTTTGTTTGACAGTATCTACTACTTTGATTACATCTATGTAATGTTTACTTAGGTGACATTATAATTATAAAAAGATGAAGTTAATTTATATAGTGTGTGTAAAATACTAAAAAATTAAATAACAGAGAAAATGCCATCAGGTTGTCACAGAGGAGGTTTGGATTGGATATTAGGAAAAATTTCTTCATGGAAGGAATTGGATCAGGCTGCTCAGGGAAGCAATGGAGTAACGGTCCCTGGAATTGTTCAGAAACCATGTAGATGTTGCATTTAGAAACACAGTTTAGTGGTGAACATGGTGGTGGTGCCAGGTTAATAGCTGGACTTGATGATCTTTAAAGGTCTTTTCTGACCTTGAAGATTCTATGATTGCCTGAAATTTAGTTCTTAAATATCCTTAAGAATGCGATTTTTATCATTGCAATAATTTTTCATTGAAGTGGCATTACTCTTCCAATGTTGCCTCCTAAAAAATAGATAAAATACACCCATGGGTGTACTAGTTTTAAAATGTTACTTTCTGAAGTATCGATATTGTAATTTTGTTTAGGAAATGTTTAATTATATATTTTATCCTGTAGATATGCCTAGAGTATTAATATATGTCACAAACTGAACAGCAGGTTATTGAATCTGACCATTGGTGATTAATCTTAAAATGTCTTCCGAGTCTTAAATTCATTATGGATTCCTAATCTGTCAGGAATACCCAATAGTAGATTCAGTTTGGGAATACAGGTTATCTCAGATCATACCCACCATTATTCACCATAACTTTTTCCTTCAAGCCCATAAACAACACCTTGGCCAGACATTAAGGATTTGTCCAGAGGCACATAATAATGGCGATTGCCAGGGTATGGGCTTAAAGGAAAGAAGAAGCAGCAGTAAAACGGGTATGTGTTGGTTTACTATGCAGTCTGACCAAGTCACACTAAAATAACTGTGTCCCTCGGATTGTATTCCATCATGTACAAGTGTCCAAAGTCACGTTAAATAAAATGGTTTTCAGAACTGCGAGTCTAATAAAAGTAACCCAGAGACAGCAAAAAAACCAGACATTTAAGTGCACAATGCATACTTCTATTAGCACAAGTACGTATTCCACCTGCCTCTCAGGCACTTGTACAGAGAGACTGTTTCTCCAATGTACACTTCTTTATATACGTTTCCACATAATCACTGGCACTCAATTAATGATGCATAAGCTTCTGGTTCCTAAAACAACCCATTTCTCTAGGTTAGGTTGAAAAAGAAGACAGCCAACAGCAAAACAAAGAGATGAGTATTTCCCCTTGGTGATGTATGTTGAGGATTTGGATTTGCTATATTTAAGATATTGTAATATTTAATTGGTTTTCTAAGAGAACACTGCATCTGTTTCTAATATTTTGTGTAGGCCTATGTAGTCCCAGTGAAACAATGAGTTGGTAATCATAAAGCTTTCCCTTTCTACTAGCATCATTAAACAGAATTATTTTATTTTTACCACCAAGTCTCATGAAAATTTTCTGTGCCCTAATTGCTGATACACTTGGACGGTTTAGAGATATCAGAGAAGGATATGTCTTCTGGTGTAAACCTAATAGATACATAGTGCTGATGAGTTTCTATTATATTCTAATCAGGAAACATCTGTTCTTGTGTATCCAGATCAAGAGGATGACTTTGCTTTATTCTGTAGTGATGGCTGATGATTTCCAGCTCCCTTAGGACCTGTTCCATAAAGTTGTCATCCAGGTTTTTGAGGAATCTTCTGGCCCAGGTTGTACCAGCAGTGTGATGCTCCCAGTTAATTTCTGGCAAGTTGAATTCCCCCATATAGACAAGGGCAGTTGCCTTGGAAGTGTCCCTTAGTTCCACAAAGAATAAATCACCAGCAGCATTGTCCTGGCCAGGAGGGCTGTGGTAGACTCCCACAGCGATATCTGCATTATTTGTTTGGCCCTTGATTCTTACCCAGAGGCTCTGAACTGTGCCATTGCCAACTGTGAGCTCCGTACACTCTAACACTTCTATTACAGACAGTGCCACCCCTCTGCCTATTCTGCCCTGCCTATCTCTCCTGAAGAGCGTATAACCATCCAACTGGGCACTCCAGTCACAGGACTCATTCCACCAAGTTTCACTTACAGCAATGATGTCAAATCTCTGCGACTAGGACAAAGTCTCAAGCTCCTCTTCTTTGTTCCTCATGGTGCATGCATTAGTGTAGAAACTGCTGAAGAGGTGATTGAAGTGGTGCCTCTTGTGAAGCTCATTTTTCTCCTGCTTGAATAACAACCCTTTTTTTTATTGTATATTAATACTTATTTCATAAGTATGTCATTTTCCTGCAGTGTTATTCACTACTACAAATCCAAAAAGATGTGTGCATAATTTGCACACTCTTTACAGGCTTTCTGAAGTGCAGATACCATACATTGTGGAAATTGCACACTCTCTCATTTCTTATGTTTTTTCTAGATTGAAGTAACTCATAGTAATGAACACCTGACCTTTTTGCACATAGTTTATCTTTCTAAAAAACACTACTTTTAAACACTCGGGATCTTTTTGTTGCAGGAGTATGAAGTCAAAGAGAAGAAAAAATAATAAAATTCTCTTCATCGGTATGTTAATGTAGTTTCTAAACTAGTTTTTCTTTGCCTTTTTTGTTATTGGAATTTTTGTTTTATAAAAGTTTAAACAGATATACTTGTGTTAGATATTTCTGTGCCACAGCTCAACATTGGTCCTAAGTCAGAGGTAAGGTCATTCATTTTTTGGTATTTAGGAAGGTATGACTCAAGACTATTTAGTATTAGCAGGTAGTCACATCAAACTAGTTTTTCTTTCTTTTGAGGAATCACTTTATTAGTGATAAACCTCTCTACTCATATCTTAAACCTCCACAACACAGTGTTTTTAGCTTTTCTTCATTTTGCTTCAGTCTTGTAGGAAAGCACCAGTGATCTCATGAACTTTTCATTTGCTTTTCTTCAGATTCTTCATGCAGCAAATTCCTCAAACACATCCAACAACAGTTGAAAACTGCATTTGGTTTTATTTATCTTAAATAAAAGTAGTGTTTTTTTCTCTGGGATTAATAATAATAGAAATTCTTCAGGAGGAAGACCAGGCTGGCAGAGCTAAAATGCTCTCTTAAGTAATATTTATGCTTTGACAAAGTTACTTTTAGGCCGACAGGATCAAAGAAAGCACAGTATGGGATATACAAAATCAATCTAATTTATCTCAACTTACATATTGTAGCAGGGCAAACATGATTAGGTATTTGGAAGTGACACATATTGATGAAAAAGAAACACTTAGGGTCCTGTATGTAGGCAGATCCAAAGAAAAAAGTGCAGTAATGTAGGTTATCTACCTTGATTTGAACCGATTAAACTCCAAACTCCATTTCTTTCTATTCCACTGCATTTTTCCCTTCTCTTAGTTATCCAGAATTGCTCCTACTGCCATCTTATTTTATCTTACTTGCCTCCACTTTATTCCTAAAGCACCTTCTCTATAATGGACCAACCATCTGACTTTACATAACTCCTCTGTCTCCAAGCAGTTACCGCCTCTAATTCTTCAATGACCGATTCTCATTTCCCAATAAAGAAAAGCTCATTTTAACTAACCATCCCACTTCCATGTTACTGACAAGTGAAATATTTTTTAGAGGTGCATAAGATCCTCAATTTTTCTGCTCCTGGCACTATTTTAATGAAAACTATTCAGACTTATTCTGTTCATGACCTCCATGTGTAAAATGAGCTTTGCTCTGATTTACTGTGTCTGAGGAACTGAGCAGCATCAGCCAATGTATGAGGCCCATGAGACAAGCGCATATGCTGTGCTTGTCCACTCAAGCCTTGTAGTTATCACTCATGGCATATTGGCCATAAAATAAGAGAATCTTGACCTCTTTACTGTCTCCTTGTGATTGCTGCCAGCTCTCCAAAAGCCAACAGCGTTGTGCTGAGGTCTGCTGTGAACTTGCAGCCTTGTATTCGATGGTGCTGTTATCTGGCTGTTCAAGAACTAGACCTCATTCTCTGCCCAGAGTATAAAGATAGAAAGAAACCAGCTAGAAAGTACTGCAGGCAAAGAAATGCTGAGAGGGCAGGAGATTATCAAAAGAAAAAATTCAGTAGCTACTGTACACATAAAAATATGTCAGAGCCATGAAGTCAGTGTTCTGACAGACGATTCAAACTTCCCTTGCCCTCCCTCTCATAAGAGTACTCAAAAATGAAGAAAGCAATCTGTAGAATATTTCAACAGCATAAACAACTTCCACTTTCAGGCCTTGTCTATATTAGAGAAAGCATCATTTGAGCAATCTAGATCACAAAAACAATTCTGAGCATGCTTCATACACAAAGGCATTCTATGCTGCATTAAACTTATTGCTCCTGTTATCATTTTAAAACTGAAGTGGAATGCCTGAAGTAAGCCTCAAGTCAAGTCTTGCAAGTGAGGAAATAAGAATGCAAAGATGTAACAATTCTCTTGTTTTTTATATTTTGTTTCATGAATCTAATATTAATACCAGCAAACAATTTTATTTCAGTCAGTAACTGAAAGGGCTTCCAAAATTCCAGGACCATTGTGCAGTAGACAAAGCCACAAGGAGATGAGGAGAAAGGAAGGTAAAATGTTCTCTCTTACATGTGTGTAACATTTCTTTATATTCATACATGTCAATTACAGTCCTTACAATGTTCTTAGTTCCAGATATGTGTTCTTACTCTACCTCTGGTGATATTATCCTAACAGATCTTTCTAAAAATCAGCAAAAAATACAGAATTAATGGAATATTATAATCTTTTGCACAATTGAATATTGACTTTCCTGCAGGCAAAGGAACAGATTTGTGCTTCATTTGTTAACCTCAGATGAGCTAAAGACTCTCAAGATGCCTATTTGATGGGTTTCCACAAGCAGAATCTGTCAGCATTACTATACCCTCTCTAGGTAAGATTTCTGCCTGTGGGAGGCTATTGACAGCTGTCACCTGAATTTAGCCAATCATAAGCCTGTCTCTCTTGTGACCTCTGGGTTTTCTCTAAGAATCCGTCAGCTGCAACTAAAGATCAGTGTCTCCTAAGCCTCTCTCCTGTGTCTCAGTCACACCTGAAGAAGCACTGTCCCATTCTTAAGACACATTAGATTTTTGCAACCTATATTCTTTTCCTGCCAAAAGAATCCTTGGAGTGACATGCAGTGAAGAGAATCTTTAAGTTCCAAATTTTCTAGTTGCATGTTTTAGCTGAGTTTGAAAGTAGAAGTAAAATTAGAAGGTGTTAACAATAAACCAACCTAAAAAGTTGAATTCTATTTCAGACAAGAGAAACTGCCGCAGGTTTACTGGACAAGCAATGCTACCTGTATAAAAAAGTTCTCTACCAATTTGAATAACATTTTTATACCCTAATTCTCATTTTTTTAAGCTTTATAAAACGTAAAAAAAAAATCATACCCACACTGGTAGGGGTGTGTGTAATTTTGTATTACAAATCCTTGTGATTTATCAGATCATCCAACAGTTCATGTTTTGCAGTTCATTGTGGGGTCTGTTTATAGGTCGCAGCAAGACCAGAACTAACAAATCAATTTCTTACATAAGAGTGCATAATGCTTCCTTTAATACCACCACAAAAATTACCCAAAATAAAGCATATAATGAATGTAGGAAGCTGCTTACATTCAGTGTAATGCATCGTAACAGTTATAAGGATTTCACTCCCATTTCATAAATCAGACAACTTCATTGAGGAAGACTAAGGAAGACTTCGAACTCAGCTGATCAAGGAGAACCTCACCTCAGCTCCTTTAGCCCACCAGACTTATCAGGCATGGTTATCTTAATTCTCCCAGACCAAGCACAGATCAAGCCAGACCACAAGGTGCTTGTCTCATGGTTGACATCTGTCATTTTTTTGGCAATCCCCTCTGCTGTGTCTGGAATGTTTCATCTAATGGCTATTTTCTGCACTACTTCTGGCAAAGAATTATGTAATTATGGCTGGGTACAGAGCCAGTATATGTCCCTACCTGCTTCCTGATGGCTGCAACCCAGGGAGCAGCAGCATCTCTGCCCCTTACAGCCTGCCATTTCTTCCCTCCAGGAGAGCAGGGAGAGTGGGACAAAGTCAGAATCTGAGAACTCATTTTTTAGTGGGATTTGGTGTCCTATTTAGTTGTTCAAAGCTGGTACTAGCAGTGGACCGTACGTGCATACAGCCACCATTTGTGCTTTTTTGTTGTTTTACACCTTATTGTAAATTGTGCCTTTCTTAAGGGTTTACTATGCTACCCAAAAAATAGACACACACTTCACAGAAAAATAGGAACATTTAGCACATCTGACTAATAAAAAAGTGCCTTGCTAAGCTACAGAGTTCATTTAATACTGAGAGCCAGCTAATAGCTCTTCCAGTAGGAATGGTTTTGCTGTAGTATTTATACATAAAAAGCCTGAGAAATGGCTCATAAACACAATAACAAAAACCATTTATATATTAAATTAAAATCATGATAGTTTTCAAATCTCTGACTCAGTTATCATTGTTGATGTAAAATCTATTTTTCAGTTCAAGCAAAAGTAAGTTTCTTTTCCAACTCCCAAAGTTACTCTACTTTGAATGTGTATGACTGTGAAAGTACATGAGAATTTATAGTCTGGTTAAAAAGAACTCCATATTTTTCCTATATTTTTGTGTATGGGAAAAAGTTAAAAAATAATATTAAGAAAGTGATACATGTTGCATGTAACAGAGCTCTTTTTTATACTATTCAGTGGTTTATATCTAAGGATCTTAATATGTAAGTAAAATGTTATCTCAGTTTTACAGGTCAGGAAGTGAACAAAAGAAGGTCAAACAAGCCAATGTCAGAATCAAGACTGGAAGTCACTGGTCTTGGACTGTGTGTTAATGATCAAACTTTGCTGCATGTGATTTTTATCTCCCAGTTTTCTCAAATCTTTGTAATTGTCTGAAGAAAAAGAAGGCAATACTTGCAACTGAGCACTTTGAATTGCATAACACCAGTTATGTGAGGAAAAATATTTAACACAACAGTTACAGAACTGCACCTGTTAAGCACAGGACTGAGCTTGGCCACTTTTCCTTGGTAAAAAATAGTACACTGCTAATAGTAATGGTAGCAGCTAAAACCCTTTCCTTCTACTCTTGTAGCTTTGTGTTTCAAATGTATTAGAATATGGTGGTATGTAAGTACTGTGTTGTGCATTATGTTATTATTTTCCTTAAATACTGTTCCCTTGAAAGGTACCATTTAAGGGGAAATGCTGGACTAAAAGCACATCTCTACATTTTCATGGCTGGGATTAAAATACTCTGGGTTAATGGTGTTATTTAGTTGAGTGTTAGGAAACAGAGCAATGCAAAACAAGGGGGAATTCAGCTGGAGTCAGTAACTAGGAGGCAATACATCACTGCAGTGTGTCCTGGCTGCAGAGGGGGTGGAGCTTAGCACCATCTGGGCGCATTTAATTTGCTATTCTGTGCCATACACATCATTGTGCAGTTTTGGGGGGAGGAAAAAGTGATCACACCTCTGAAAATGTGTTATTTTGCCTCTCTCTCTCTTCAATAGGAAGGTTGCCAGCATCAGCCCTACAGACACCACACTCAGCTGTCACCATCCATCCCTTACCCATTTGTCTGAGATGTGGCTCCAAAATGTGGTGCTGAAAAGCAGAGAAACACGGAATTGACGTGGTGCTGAAGGATGGCGATGGTGCAGGAGGCTACCACAGGGAATGGAGAGGCAGGGGAGACCCCCAGCCCAGCTGAGCCGAAGAGAGCCGAGTGGAGCTGAGCAGAGCCGGGTGGAGCAGGGCTGAGCAGTCAAAGCGATGGTGCTGGCAGCAGTCGCGTGGAATCGAGTCCGGCATCCAAAATGACAGTACGGAGTCAAAACCGATGGGGACCCAAGCCCCAGCACAGCAGGGCAGCGGCGCAGTGTGACACAGACGACTCAGCTTTCAGGAGCTTGTCTGTCATTGTTTTCTGTTGTCTCAGGCTTAGAGATGGGAGGAGGCGTAGCAGGGAACAGCCGCCATCCAGCCTTTGACCCAGGGGACCACACGGACACAACCTACGGGGACAGTTCGCCATGTTGTCTTTGTCCCAGTGGTCGTGCAGAACTACGCCGAGGTGGTAAACACCTTTTGTGTGTAAAGCACCTTCTCTTTTTCTATACTTTTGTTATTATATTGCTGCTGTTGCTGTGCTTTTCCCATTCCACTTTCTTTTTTGCTTTCAGTAAGTCAAAAAAAGGAAAAAATAAAATTAATAATTTTCCAGTGCCCTTCCCATTGCCTCTCATAAAAAAAAGACTAATTTTCCGTAGCCAATATAATTGATAAGAAAATAATCGGATGTACAAAAAGCATGAGATAAGTTCAAGATGAACATAGACAAGGGCAGAAGCAATAATGACACAGTTATGCCAATAAGGCTTTGCTGGGGAAATGATCACTCACTCTCAGTCAATAATAGAGTGATACTTCTAGGTGTCAATCACTTGAGAAACAAAAGTTTCCAGTTTTAGACAAAAATAATGACTATCAAAATAAATGAAAGGCGAGTTGCCAGTGTTGTATTAGTTCAGCATTGCCACAGAGCCAAACAGTTGCCCAGTTCTAATCTCAGTGCAAAATTTTGAGGTTTCCTTCAAAGCAAAATGCACATTTTCTACGGTTAATTATATGATAGTTCCTCTTATTCAAGCTGCTTATGGCTTTCCACCTCATTCTCTATTATTGCCTTCAGCTGGCAACCATAACCTCTTTACCAGGAGCTTTAATCTCTCTTTTGGGACACTTTATAAATTATGTCTCACCCCTGCCTTCAACAATGCTCTGATTGATGCAACCTCTCTGCATCTCACTGTCACAAGAAAGGATAATTTTCAGCATAGGACAAAAAGAAGCAGCAATGTGCTGTTGCAGTCAACACAGAGACTTTGTTCCTACTCTCCCATCCCAGCTTTTCTCTGCTGAAAGACTAATTTTTGCATCAGAGTGAACATGAGTTTCTGTGAAAAAAACAGCTCTCCCTCTCTATCCCAACTTCTTCTTTAGAGCTCTAGTACTTTGCAAACAACCAGTGAAATAGAAAGGCTTGTTAGATCATGGAGGGACAAGATTTGTGAGATTATGCATCAATTGCCAAAAATTGCTAACATCTGCATCTATCAATATATTAGGTGCAATCTTGGGGTCTCAGCATTGTTTAAGGAAGTACCTCAGACTCAGATAAGTTACGGATATTTCCAATACTAAATGTATGACATATCTCATTGACAAAGTCAGCTCTGTGAATTTTTTGTTTTATCTGTTTTCACCTATATGTTCTTGAATGTGTGAATACAAGGAGAAGCTGTAACTTCCTTTCTCCCTAAGAAGAGATGTAGAAAAACAGAAAAGAATTACTGAAAGTCAGTTTCTGTCACATATTTAAGATCAATCAGGAAGAAGTCATGGAAGTGAGTCTGCAAGTCTATTGAACAACTACAGTCCTTCAGGAAACCCACTTCTGCAGATACTTTTCACATTCTTTTCTTTGTCTCTAACATATCTACTCAGCTAGATTCAGAAGGTGTGGAAGGCTGCTCACAGAGAACAAGATAAGGGCTGGGAAAACTGATGCTCAGCTCCAGTTAATAATTGTTGTAAAATATTATAACATGTTCTGACACCTACATAAGTGCTCTAACCCTTGCGCAGGCCTTTTGTTCTTTCTTCACGGCCCAATTAATAGTCAATTATTTCAATTAGAGTGGAAGAATTTTTATTCCCTTTAGTCAGAGGAAGAAATTAAACCTTTTTTATGCATCCTGGCAGAGTGTGTTAACCACAGATCAGATTGCTTACCATAGCCAGTTCCTCAGGCTGTGCTGCATAAATAGGATCTGAGGACTACCCCTGGACAATGTTTCAGGTTGAAAATCCCAGTTGGGAAAAATTACTTCTGCCTCTCTGAAGCAGCTGAATTACAAGACCCTGACATTTCATTTCTTCATAATTTCTTTCTCGTTAACTGTCTGGGAATTCCTCTAGAGCCTAGATTTCTAATTAAAGACTGTGGATTTACAGAGAAGCAGTGTGGGTGAGAAGAAGATGATTTAACTCTGGATACTTTCTTGCCCACAGCCTTTCCTGGACCTCCTCTTTGGTGTGATAATGGATTCCTGGGAGTGAGAGCTGGACCCTTGACCTTCAAGGGGACACCCCTGGCTGCATATGTGGCATGCATGAGCCAGTGGGTACCACAGTTCCTCCAGCCCATCAGAAAGTTTCTCATATGACAGCCCAGTTGAGCAACTGTGGAGACAAGGCCTCTCAACACAATCTCTAAGAACAAGATCCTATACTAAGCATTACCCCATTGAGGATGTTGGCATGACAAGTGTAGAGTAAAAAAGGAATACTGACAAGATTTAATGGAAATCCAGCACAGACCAGTCTTCAAGTCCAATTTGTGTCCTACTGCTAAAAGCACATGAAGGAAAGTCATTTGAGGAAGGAGAAATGGCCCAGAGATGTAAGGCCAGTCAGGACAGACAAACACTGATGGATCTGTTCCTACTCTTCCCCCCACAGTGCTCTTCCACACAAGTGAATAGCAGCACACACATACACGTCTAGGTCATAAAAAACTTTCTAAAATTCTAAGGTGGGCAAATACATGGCAGTATAAGGAAATCATGGGTAAAGAGTTTTTCAGAGAGGCAAACTTGTCACACAGCATAGGACTAAACAAGGGATGTTCTTAAGCATTCAGGCTAGCACACAGCTTAGGTACAGTAGAGGCAGTCAGCAGATGAATTAATGATCTATCCTGTGGATGTAAAAATAAATTCTTCCACAATAAAAGTCATCTAACAGAGACAGGCATAAATTTAAATGAAAGAAAAAGAAATAAGGGGGAAATAGGAAAGAATCATGAAATAAGAATCAAATCATGTTACATGATTTATTCATGTGCTGTAAAAAATGAGAGATCAAAGACAATCAAGGCATAGGTTATCATTTCTCCTTTCAGTAATTTCCCAGAACTTTATTTTGAAATTTTATGTATGTAGACTAGTTTCTATAATACCACCACTTAGTAACTTTGCTTTGTAAATAACAGCACATAATGCACTCCACACTGAAGACAGAATGTGAACTGGGCAGACGTTCAAATTTCAGTGGTATTTCAGATGCGTAAGAACATCAGAAACCTGAAAACAAGATTGCATAGAGTATACATTACAGACAAAACATTTTATGTCTCTGTCTATTAACAAACACTTTACTACACATATTGTTGGTTTTCAGATTTCTTTTGATTTCACACTGTAAAATTGTGCATCTCTGCAACCAGTATATGGGACAGACCAGAGCAACTGGATTCAGGCCATATATTGGATTTCTTTAGTCTTTTAGTTTAGTTTCTTTATTTTTGTGACTAGACAAACCAGATAACCAGATGTATTTGCCATGAAAGAGGTCTTTCCATTATATGGTAAGAGAAGCCGTCAGTTTTTAGGGTAAGTCCTTTATCTGTCAGTGTTCACTTCAACACTTCCTGTAATGAAAAAGTCTGAATTGTTATTACCTGACAACATTTGACAAGAAAGTACTAACATGAATTACTGAAACAGCATTCAAAACATCCCATTTCTTCAACTTTACTACACACTACTTTCTTATATTTCTGAACACTTCAATCCCATAATCTGACTGTTGGAGTAGAAAAATGGGAACTGACAAGTTTTATGGAGTATTTTAAAACTGAATATTTTTATGGAGTATTTTAAAATAAGAAGAGGAAGAACCAAAGAAAGAAATGTCATAATTTGTTTATGTAATGAAGACTGGTGATAACCAGGGTTAAGACAGACCGAAATTCAGTTTCCCTTCTGTGACTCATCTCATGCAAGCATAGTGGAGATGACCTAAAATTTACTGGTTCTCCTGCAGTTTAAAACAAAAGCAATTGTCCAAAGGCTGACAGCACTGTTCAAAGGCTGAGATGTGAGAGGGGCCATAAGTATCACAGTGACTTAGAGAAGAGGTCTGAACTGAGCTGAGGTGGATTGGAGTGTCAAAGAAATTTGGGGAAACCACTTCTGCTTCTGTTTAGATGATCTCTCATATACATCAGCAATGGAGGCAGATACCTATGCCCGGCTTTCTTCAGTGTCTTTCTCCAAACCCTTTCCCTGGAGAACATAAAGTCACCCAGTCTCTTACTAAGAGACTAAGGGAAGCACTTTGTACCTGCGAAGTGTTATAGCCCTGTGAAGTAGTCAGTCTTGTTTCGAGCTTCGGGGGGTACTCTTTGCATGTGTCTATTCACAATATAGGGATGAAAGATTCCAGTTTGCCTAGATTTTCAGGATGAAAGAATGTAAGGACTTTCTCAGAAGAAATAGACAGGGAGAGAAGATCTAAGAACATGATTAAATCATATGTAAGGCAAGTAACCACTATGAGAAGATGAGCATTTCTTAAATCTGAGATGCTTACAGAAAACCTCATACCTCTAATTGAGTGGTGTGAGAATCAGCAGGAAGTATAAAAAGTTGTTTGGAAGAAATATTTGTACCATGGGTACTTCATGGGGAAAGACCCTTAATCAGAACAGAAGTTCTTGAAAAAAATGAAAAAGCTACAAATAAATGAATGGTAAAAAGGTAAGAGTCACAGATATCACGAAAGTAAAGTCCTTGAAGAACCAGGAATATCACTGGTGGAGGGTATATGCTTATTTGACAAACTAACAAGACAAAAGGACACAGTGAACTCAGTCCTAGGAATCAAGCCAGGTAAAATAAGTAATATTAAACCTGGCTGGAATTCAGAATCTGATTTGAATTATCTAACTAGAAGTCCTCTGGAGTATTTAATGGAAGGTGTCATTTATAAGGCATTTTAAAAGCAGGCTCATGTGAAGTTAGTTGTTTACTCTGGATGCAGAAATTTTCAGAGCATGTGGAAATTTTCAAAACCAAGGGTTGGTGTTCCTACATTTCCTACAAAATTCATAGCTGATTAATAAATTGCAGAAACTCCATGTAGCTCTAATCCATGGGAGGTCATGCCATCCATCAAACCAGTTTTCTGCATATCCTGCACAGAAAAATATTGTTTAAAAATAATCCATCACACGAAATGGTGGAAAACGAAGAATGGAAAAAACACAGAAAAGTCTCTGTCACTGTACAAAGCCAAGAATTTAGTGGATCAATTAACAGACTCTTATGCAGTGTATTAACAATCTGACACTCAGAAAATGGGCTGGATAAGACATAAGTATTTTCCTGCTGTTTGTGTTTAGAAGGTGTCTTAAAAGTTTTTTGAGTTCTTGGTGTTGTAAGACTGATTTTGAAATTATTATATGCAACTTTGCATATGAAACAAATTTTTTAGTAGCAGAGCGAACCCTTGTATTTGAATCTTACTGGCCACTGGCCCTTTGGGTCCTGTATCAGCATCATGGTCTCTTGCAAATTAATTTCTCTCTTTTTCTCTTCTATTCTTCTGAAAAAATTAGTCACCTATTACAAAGAGGTTTGGAAGAGTAGCTTATTTTTGCAGTGTTTCTTCAGGGGTTATTTAAACAATAAAAACACTCTTCATAAATTTTAAGTAGTTATAGAAATGTGACTTATAACAAAATTTATTTTCATAAACACAAGAATCTATGAAGATACTGATTTTAAAACTTATACATGTGATGTCTGTCCAATTAATCACTTGGAAAGATATCACCAACCATTTTTTGGAAGCAAAATACAAACAAGGTATGCAAGTATGATCATATGTGGTGAAAATAAATGGCTTTTGGAATTATGTTAAAAATTTAAACAAGAACCCAATCTCCTCTGAGCTGTGACCATATGATAAATGCTCAGGAGATCAGCAGTATAAAAACGCCCTTTTCCAATATCAGATTTGATGGTAGAGGTAGAGATTCAAGGGGTGAAATTTGACAGATATATACTTCATGAACGAAATTTATAAAAGCAATTTTCATCATATTTTACCTTTTTACCAGGGTATTTGCAGTGGTTTAATTTACATTAATGGTACAATTTTCGAGGCAATATTCTATGATTGGCGTGAGGGTGTAGCTTAACTTTATCTGGTGATTTTTCAGTTTGAAACAGCTCTTCATGAAAGAACCCCTTTGTAAAGCAAATGTTTTTGTTTGTTTTTCCTAGGTTTGTAATAAAAAGCTTGTGGCAGACAGATGACTCTGCAGCTGCACAAAAACATTCAGGCTCTTGATTACAGTCAATTATTTGCCTTAAGGAAATCTGCAGAATGGGAGATATTAATGTGATAATTTGAAAATGGGTATACTGTGATCATGCCAGTGAAGATTTAGAGTCAAAGGCATCAAATAAGATAATAAAGATAATAGAGCTAAGCCAAGTGTGACTAAGTGGGATTGAACATAGTAGAATGACAACCTAATAACTTTTGAAAGTCATAAATGCTATGATAAACAGAGCAATCAGCCAAATTATAAATAAGACCAACCAATAAACATTCTTCTAACCAGAATATAATGAGATTTTTTTTTTTTTTTGAGATCGGGAATGCCATTGGATGTGATTGAATGGTTGTAGAGAAGATTTAAGGCATAGGAAGCATTCCTCTCAAAACAGTGTCAATGTAGCCTAGTGGTATCTAAAGACTTGTAGGAAGCAGCCCGCATTATATGATTGAAAGATAGGTATTTTAACAGGAGTAAATCTTGTGAAATATCTGTAATAATCCAAAATTTTAGTGTCCTTCATGGCAACTCAGGATGCTAATCAAATTTGGGAACAAAATCTAGGACATTAAAGACAATAATGATGTGTTCTCCCAAAGACAGACATGTGAGTAGGGCAAGAACAAACAGTATTTATGTGAAGGAGATCAATGAATGCCAGCAACTCCTCAAAAAATTCACTCTAAGCTGCATAAAGAACTACTCAAAACTCAGCAGAGTAAACAACTAACTATTTTGGAAAACCATGAGGGACAAAAGGGAAGACAAAAAATTAGATCCCTTCATAATAGAGGAATATGGAAAAACCAGAGGAATTTGCAACCAATCACCTTATGTTAAATAGTCAGAAAATCGCTGAAAGAAATTATTCAATAATCAATTTGTAAATTCTGAGCTAATGAAGTAATATAATAAAACAACTGCCTACCATGAAGCTGTTGAGTCCAAATCAAGCCAAAGCAAATTAATTTTGTTTTCTACAGCATATAAAGGGAGAGAACAGTTGATCCTAGTGTCCACATGCAGTTTTTATAACTAGGCTAAGTGTGATATGGATAAGACCAATGTGACCTGAAACAAAAGCAGTTAAAATGTATATTTAGTGAACAGCTGTCAGTGGCACAGTCTCATGCTCGCAGGACCCTCAGGTGGGACACAAATTTGGTCTGCCCAGGCCCAGGTTCTCTTTAATATTTTCACTGAAAGCATGGGAGATGGTAAACAAGCATGCTTATCAAATTTGAAAATGATACCAGCCTAGGAAAGGTGGCAATCTAGAGGCAAGGATTGAACAGGTTTTTTTATTCTTTTAAAGTTGGAAAATGGCTCAAAACCAGCGGAATGAAATTCAGAAAAGGTGAATGTGAATCATTGCAACCAGAAAAGAGAAATCAGATGTGTAAATGCAAAATTCAAAAACGTGACTAGGCAGCAGGTTAATAAGAATAGTGTGGGAGTTATGTAGGACAACAGACCAACAATGACCTACAATATGATACTATTTAAAATAAGGCAAGTCTTGTGATATGATGTACTAAAAAGAATGTTTCCTACAAAATGCAGGTCAATATTTTATCTGTTTGCTAAGTTCTTATTATGTCTAAACTAGCACTTTGTTCTGGGTTGCAGATAGATTTCTTCAGCCTAGGATTAGATCAAAAGGAAAGTAACAGAATACTGGAATGTTTTAATTTAGCTTTATTTAATCTAAAGAAAGGAATATTGATGACAATGTTTCAAAATTTACAAATCTGTTACAAGGAAGACTTTGTTCTCCTTCTTTTCCCCAAAGACAGAATTGGAGGTCAGATATCAGGAAAATTTTTTAAAGGCATAAATTCCTGTTAGTGTAGGAATGTGTCAGGTAAATGGATTATATAATCCCCTTCACTAAAGCTTTTAAAAACAGTATAGATTTTTTTAAGAAACACTAGATTTGTTTATGTGTGCTGCCTCAGCACAGAGGATAGGGGGGAATGACGCTTGGCACAATAAGTTTCTATCATCCTCTGACATAGCCTTTGATCCTTACCTCTCCCTTTTTGTACCTCTGTACTGTACTGTAAGCTTCGTGTATTAAACCACATTGGGAGAAAATGTTACCAATGTTAAACAAAAAATTAAGAAGCTGCCAAATAATCTTCAAAGCATAAATTAAATATGTTTCGCTTTGTGTTGAGTAGTTCCTTTTTACTGTTGTTCATTTCCCTCAGTGAATTCACTGGCAAGTGCTTAAGCAACCTACACAGTGCTGTAGCTCTGGACTAAATACGATTATTAACATGAGAGAGAATTTCCTCTACCTTATACTTTTTTTGAGAAACAAAACCACCACAATGGTTAGCCACAAAATCTCTGCCCTGATGAATTTAACCAGCAAGACAGGTTAAAGTCACTCAGAGCTAATCTATATATTCTGAAGTGAATATGAAACTGGTCAGAGTAAGTTGATCAAACACTATGATCTTGATGTAAAGTTACTGCTATAAGAACATATTTTCTTGTTTTGCACACAATATCGAAATTAAAGTGTAACTGGTATTAAGAGATATTTACCGAAATATTTATTTCTCAGTACCCCTTCATCTGTTCTTTGTTTGGATATTTTAGTCTTTCCTGAATTTGGAGCATTGTCTAGTAATCCACATCTCTGAACTATGTTCAAGGGTTGAAGATAATCCTACTCTACTCCTGGATCTAATTAATTGGTAGTTGAAGAACTGATCTATTTTTATGGAGAGAGGAAAGTGGCCACACAGGGTAAAACTCTGATCTAACTGTAAGCTATTTGCTCCACAGTTCTTCCAAATATTTACAAGTACTTTTTCAAACCAGGAAAAATATATGAGTAAGAAAAAAACCAGAAGATAAGAACACATACACAAACACTACAGTGATGAAGACCAAAGAGGTAAAAAGTGTTATCTCTGATATTTCTTCACTCTCCAAGAAGTTAAAGAAAAATGTATGATCAGGATAATATGATAATTTAGAATCATCTCATTCACTAGCCTTATACTATAGGAAGCTTGTAGTGGTTTGCCACTGGCACATGGAGTACAAGGAGAAGGTGAGACAGGAGAGAATGTGCCTTGCAGGAAGGGATTGGTTTAGATATTTGTTAAAAGCACTACTTTTATGACTAGTGGAGAAGTCTAAGACAAAATCTGACTAGGAGAAACCGGCAGAGTGAACTACTTAGTTACTGCAGGACTGGGAAGTAATTCTCCTATTCGGGTGGTCAAGATCTGCTGATGTGATTGAAGAATTTGTTTAAAGGAGTTAATGTATCTGTGAGCAAAGGAAATGAATGTCCAAGTTACAATAGGTATTTTTCAAGCAGATGAATGCTCACAACAAAGGAGAGCAGATTTTCTTTGACTTAGGACAGAGGTTGAAACCCTTAGTTTTCTTGGGTTGGTCGTGAAAGATGGAAGTATGGGCAAGTGTGCTATGGTAGGAATTTTCAAGAGTCAGGGAAAAAAAAGTGTGAACCATATTTACTGAAACTAATAACTCTGGCATACTTTGAGCAACATCTCTATGTAATTAGCATAAAGCATAATAAGCATAATAAGCAAAGGAATTTGGTTTCAAAGACAAGAAATATCTGAAGCCAGGCTGCTGGTTTTTACCAGGACCCAGTACTCCATCCCAATCAGTTAGACAAATAAGATGAGGTAGATGTTAATTTTATCATGTTTGAGATATAGCAGCGGTTCTCTTTCCAATTTTGTTCCAGGGATCAATAAGGGACACACCTTGCTTTATTGGACTTAGATTTTGAGAGTGGTCATCAAGAGCTCGCATGGGACCAGGGGAACCGCTAATTTGTGGATCTAAGTGAATAACTGACTTTCAAGGTGGTATAGAAATCCGTAATACCAAAAGAGCAGCTAATGATAGAAGTTAAAGGTCATGCACTCTGAAAAAAAGGAGGGAGTTGGTTTTTTTCTTTTTTTTTTTTTTTTGGTGACCTATTTTTGGGGGCAAGGTATTTCAGTATGAAGTGGATTCAACCTCTTCAGTCTACTCATACTCTTTTACCAGCAAATGTTGACCCTAATAAGGAAGAGGGAATGAGAGAATAAGACCTCGAAGTTCACTGCCTTCTGGTACTCCTATAATATTGAAGTCAAATTAGATCATATTCTGTCTTTTCTTTCTCCTAAGAAACTCTATGCTATTTTTCTTCTTTTTTTCTGTCTTAATTGTAAACCAAATCTGATTGGAAATATGTTTACTGTAAGTGATAAAAAGTGTTAAGGAAATCTGCTGGTAGCTTTATCTGCTGTCTTTCTCCTTGAGCATTTCTTGTGATGATTTGTTTTAGCAGTCATATCCATTGACGAATAACTAACGGAATTTGGGCAAAAGTAAATTAAAGTAAATTATCTTAATCTTTTTCTTCTCTCTTCATGGGGGTGGCAATTACCTTTGCTATGTTCTTCTCCTTATTCTGAAAGAAGGGAAATAATGAGTAAGGCAGACACTCAAAGATGTTTTTTCAGAGTGAATGATGTACTTTATCACTTATTGCTTCTGTGAGGTATGGTGCAGCTGCTTTATCCCTGTGGCTTCCATACAGCATTCCACTGTTTTGCAGATGTTCCTACTTGCTTTTTGGAAAGGTAAGTTCTAATTTGTTTTCTGAGCTAAATCAAACTTAAGCTTTTCCTGAGTAAAGAACTGCAGATGTTATAGAGAATAAATTTCATATACATTTGTGGGCTATTATCTTTTAGCAAAGCTCTTGGCTCATTTCGGAGCCATAGAGGGGGATATTTTCAGCCCCCTTAAGAAAAACATGTAATGCCATGTAAGCCTAGGGTAGATATTGATCTCATCTGGCAGCTGCACCGAATATGGCTTGAAAGGCATGTTTCCAAGCATGTATACAGGGAGAGAGTGAATGAAAAATACTCAAGGCAATAAAGCTAAGACCACCTACAGTATTAGCTACAAACTTACTTCTAACAGGGTTTCACGCAACACCCGGATCATCCTCACATTATTGTATTTTCCTGCCATCTGATAAATTTCTTGTTGAATCACTGCAAATAAGCAGAGAAAAGGAGAACTTTCTGATTGACTTAATCTTTAGGGAGATTTCTGTCTTTTGGTAATTAGTCTCACAGGATGCTGTGGTCTATGAAAAAAACCATAGCAGCATTTCTAATTGCATAAATTTTTTCCTGATATGTCAAGATGGAAAAATACCAGAATCCACCTCCTGGATTTTCACTCCTTGAAACTGTTATGTGTTTGCTGGATAGATGGACCCAAGCCCAAGCCAGGGCTCTAAGCCCAAGCTCCTGCCTAAGGCTTCATCCCCAAAGGCAGACACACTAGTTGTATTGACTCAGTTGCTGAGCTCTCCTGTGTGTGCATGGCCATCTCAAAGACCTGACAAAACTCACCTTGGCCAGAGAGTGCCAAAGCAGGACCCTGTTGGGCAGGGATTGTCACACTGTCTTCAGAGAGCCTTTGCTTTTGGGATCTTCTACATAGTGCTGCTTTTGGGGGTGAAAAGGAGCGACTGGACTGGTTCTGTGATTGCTTCAGAGCTGGTATTGTTCTAGCCTCAAAAATGCAAATACTGTTGTGTCCACATTTCTGATGTGAACTGCTGGAGGCAGGTCTCCTTTCAGGAGTACTTAGAGTTAAGTACTTAGAGTTTGAGACAATCCCAAAGCAAAGTTCTGCTGCCAGAATTCTGAGAGCATTTGCAGGTGTTCCTGTCCCTACATAACCTCTCAGGACTTCCCCCCAACTGCCCACAGCCCAGCACCCCATGTCAGGCCCCTGGAATTATCAGCACGTGCCCCAGAAACAGCACAGCAGCGCTGGACTCCAGCCCCCCACAGCCCTGTCCTGCCTGGCCATGGGCTCACCAAGTCTGGCCCACCTGCGGGCCCATCCTTGTCCCCAGGGAGGTGCCCAGTGCCTGGGACTGGGGCTGCCTTTGCAAAGCAATGGATGCTTAGAGCTGCAGCTTCGGAGCAAAGATGTAAGTGGTTCTCACAAAAGGACATGACTCTTGTGAGTGACAGCTGTCCAAGCAAATCCTCCAAGCTATCAGGATAAGCCTGAGTACTCTGGCATAAACCAAATCACCCAGTGGTTTTGTGTCTAGTGAGTTTAGTTTGTACTGGGAGAAATGCTGAGCTGGTAAGAAAAGGACTCCTCTGGTAACCTGTGCCCTGGAGAGTGTCCTGAAACTGAGTGACAGAGCAAGCTGGATGTTCAGGCATCGAGCCACTGTTAGTGCTCTTCTGAACACTAAAACTGTGCAGTGATAGTGTATAAAGCACAGAAATAGCAGAACAGAGGATGGTGTTTAGGCAGGGAGGGAGGTGGAAGAGGGTGGGGGTGCTCAGGTGATGTTTAGGTAGAATGGAGATCCACGTATGTATGTGGGAGGGGTATTTCTGTATGTCAAAGCCATTCACCTAACTAACCCGGAGATTTGAAAAGCTTCAGGCTCAGAAGCATTTGAATTACTGCTTTTCAGACTATTTGAGACTAATTTCTAAGATTATGTACTCACAATCACTTATTTTAGCAAAATGTACCACTCTCGTAGAATTGTTTCAGCTGTGAAACTACTGCTATAAGCCAAACAACTGAAACATGTGGAATGAAGCTCTTCTCAAATTAAATAAACAACACTCATAGTAAATCATGAGAGGAGTAAACATTTTCTCTCTTTATTGCCTTGAAGCACAAGACCAGAAGCAAGCTTTACAAATATTTAATACAGCTTATAAATAAATCACACCAGCGAAGACTAAACACCAGACCTAGGCAGGGGTGACTTCACTGTGCAAAAACCCACTGAATTTTGCCATACTCTCACCTTTTACTATACAAATAAAGGTCTGTTTTTCATATCTTGTTTTCTTTCAACTTTGAACAGAGTTATCAAGGCTTCAGAGGAAAGACTAAATTGACAGAAATGTTTCTGTCTGCCATCCTCTCCTCCCTAATTCCCTAAGGAAAAAAAAATAAGAAACTGGCAGAAGAACCAATTGATCTGCGACAATGGCATTATTACTCAGGAAAATCCCTTGCCCTTGAGACAAAGAGCAAGTGCATGACATGAAACACTATTACTTAGTGTATCATACTAGAATAGCAAGACCCTTGATAAGCACAGGTAGCACCATAAATCTCAAATAAAGTTGCAGTTTCTTTTTCATTTTCTTATTTATCCCTTTTAATTGAGAATTAAAATCATTTTTTCCTTAGGATTCAAGCTCATGTTGCCTTTTACAACTGTTTCCAGTGTGCCTTTCCTCTTCTCACAGGCAGGGCAACACTGGCATCATGACCACAGAGTTTATAATCAAATGACATGCACCACAAAAGCATGTCTGTAGATCACGGCAATGATCAGATTTACCAAAGACACATTTGAAGGACACACATGGGACTGTGAGGCCTGCAACAACTTGAAAGACAAGTTAATATTTGCACAAGCAGGTTTAAAATGGTGCATGCATAGTGGAGACTGATATCCTCAAAATATTAATGGCGATGTTCAGGATTCAAGCAGGTATTACATTATGGCTATAAATTCGGTAGTTTGAATCAGTTTCACACTGGCTTTTTGCCTTCACTTAGGTCACCAAATCTGTGTGACCTGTTAAACTGCAGGAACTCACCACCTCTATTGTAGTGGATGTTTATTTTCATGGTTTTTTTACAACTACTCTCTATCAATAACTATGCATCCATGGCATCAAATCTGACTGCAGATCTAGGTCTGGATGGGAATTCACACACAGCAGTTGGGCTGGCAAGGAAAAACAGCAACTCCAGTTGATATGGTCTCTGTGCTTCGGAAGTCCTCTGTTTCCAGGCACTTGCTGTGTTCAAAGTTCCCAACTTTATTCTGAAATAACATCTGACTCATGAAAGCCTTTTGGAGAAGCAATAATGGAAAAAAAAAAATCTAAAAAATTACAAGAGTGCAAATGCAGGAAGTCCTTTAAGTCATCAACATACATGAGAATACGGTGTCTGCAGTTAACAAAACATTTTCTTTAACTTTTTTATGGGCAAGTATTCAAAGCTTGAATTTCAGCTTCTGAAGAAAGGTGTGGAAACTTAGTAGGTATTTTTCTGTACTTCAGTGTTTTGCCTAATTTTGTTCAGATGGCAGTTTACAGTATAACCTCCCCATCCCTGACCATTCAAGGTCTTGCTGGACAGAGCTCAGAGCATCCTGTCTGATTGAAGACCTTCTGGAGCAAGTCCAGAGGAGGGCTAGGAGCGTGATCAGAGGGATAGAGCAGCTCTCCTATGGAGACAGGCTGAGAGAGTTGGGGTTGTTCAGCCTGGAGAAGAGAAGGCTCCAGGGAGACTTTAGAGCAGCCTTCCAGTACCTAAAAGGGAGCCTGCAAGAGAATGGGATAGGGACTTTTTACGGGGAAATGTAGTGATTGGACAAGGGGTAATGACTTTAAACTGAAAGAGAGCAGATTTAGATTAGATATTAGGAAGAAATTCTTTACTGTGAGGATGATGAGGCGCTGGAACAGGTTGCCCAGAGAAGCTGTGGATGCCCAGTCCACAGTGTTCAAGATGGATAGGGCTTTGAGCAAACTGATCTATTGAAAAATGTCCCTGTCCGTGACAGGGTGGTGAACTCAAAAATATTTAAGGTCTCTTCCAAATCAAAGCATTCTATGCTTCTCCAGTAGGGCAAAATATTATGCTTTTGAAAAATCCCATATGATGAATTAACTGTTGTTTGGCAAAATTATTAACGGAACTGATGGCAGTACCATTACTGCTAGTGGTATTTTTCTCTTGGATTTCAAAATGTTTCACTGAAGAAGAAAGTGCTCTTTTCCGGATGAGGGAAATGATTTACAGAGAAGGAAGCAACTTGGCTAATTTTGGAACTTACATTTTAACTAATCTATATTTAAAAAATTATAATTTTTTAAAAATTTTCCTCACAAATATTTTTTGTCACATTTAAAGGGAGAACAGTGTTAGAAAAAAAATCCTAGCACAAGACACATTGCTGTGGCCTGGGTTTAGTTTGATTAAATTATTTCAAAAACATAAAAATGCATCTAATTGGGGGTTAAATTTAAATCAACTAAACAAAAACAGCTTGCACATCACATATAATGATCCGCACATAGACACGTAATCTTGTATTTTGGTCTACAAGACTAGATTTAGCTTTCATGTAGTCTCGAGTTTCATTGCTGATGAGATAGATTATCTAAATTGATTTTTGCCTGCAGCACTCATGACTGCAAATCAGCTCTGAGCAGACCTGACCAAAACATTATTCTTATCAAATTTCTCTAAGTGAAGAATTATAACTTTGATAGCCTAAGCCCTAATTCCTAGAAAAGGCTGTTACTATCAGGAAACCCGCACTCATTTAGTGTACATTACAGAATAGGACTTGTCAAGAGGCCAAAAGCTTGGGAAGCAGCTCCTGTGACACAGAGGCTGTGATCTGAGATAAAGTGCCAGAGCTCAGCAGAGCAGGCTCCTGCGTGCAGCTTTCTCCTGTCTTCCAGTGCCTTCTGCAAAGGACACTTCAACGGGGCAGAAGCTGTTGGGAGACAGACCTTGTGTCATATTCTGTGTCAGTCACAAGCAGGTTTTGAAGGCTTGAAACTTTCTCTACTCAAGCAGGAATGGGTGAGAAGTCCCTTTTGCCTGGCTGAGGGAAAGAAAAGGAAGATAAACTACATCAGCTGTAGGATCAGAAAGCAGCTTGTGCTCTTTTAGAAGGCTTAGTATTTTTCAGATATGTTGAATAACTGCTCACAATTCCCTCTGAAATCACAGGACATGCATCCCCAAGAAACCAGCCCTTCCTCTGCCTTTGCAGTTGTGTGCACAGCATGTTTGACCTCTCCAGCTGACAAAATCTTGACACTTTTATTTGAAATAAGTTTCAGTCCTGCCATCCTCCATACTGAGGAATATCTCAGTAACATATAACAAAAAAACACCTTTTCAATTCAATTGTGAGGTTTCCTTGTGCTTTTCCAAGAGGTTGAAGCTGGCAATAGAAACTGAGGAAATTAATGAAAGTACAGACCGTGCTTCTCTAGAGCTGGCACTAGGCATATAGAGCTTCCTGGATACAGGAGTTCAGTCAGTGCCTTAGCTATCGCTGTGCTGGGGATTGATTAGCTGATTCAGCTTGGCAGGGATATGATTGTAATCTGAATAGACCTGAGAATTGTTTCAGAGAATGAGGCAGAGCTGCAATTATGCTGCAGTTGTGATAGAGAGTCCCCATTCCTGGATTTTGGTGTATGACAGCGGTGATGCAGGTGAGATCAAGTCTGTGCAGTGCAGAGATGTGCAAGCTGCGTGAGTACCCACAGAGCAGGGCTCTCTCCTCTGTGAAGGAGGACAAGAGAGCATGCTCTTGCATATCTCATGGGGATAACAGTGCTTGGTTGGAAGTACACTACAGAAGCACAGCAGTACATAGAAATATGTGAATTGGAGAGGACGGCACACAAAAATTACCACTGTGCTTGAAAATATATTGATCATTTATTTACAACAGACATTTCAGTGTTCACCATCAAACAAATGTAAATGGATGACCATCCAGAAGACCTTTTACTTTAGCAAAGTATGTGTGGCTTGCTTTGAGCTGTGCTGTGTGCTGCTCAGAAATCAGCTACATGGATTTGTGTTGGAACATGCTGAGTAGTGACTCAGATCCAGCAAGGGAAGGGTTTCCCAGCAGCTACCTTCCCTGTGGTGCCCAGCTTTCAGATCCAAGTCACTGTGAACGTGTTTCTGCCAGGTCCTGCCTGACCAACCTGATCTCCTTTTATGACCGGGTGACCTGCCTGGTGGGTGAGAAGAAGCCTGTGGATGTTATCCACCTGGACTTCAGCAAAGCCTTCGACACCATCCCACATAGCGGACACCTGAAAAATCTGTCAGCCCACGACTTGCACAGATGCACCTTTGCCAGGTTAAGAATTGGCTGGGTGGTCGGTACCAGAGAATGGTGGTGAATGGTGCCACGTCCAGTTGGCAGCCAGTCACCAGTGGTGGCCCCCAGGGATCAGTGCTGGGGCCAGTTCTGCTTAATAAGTTTACTGATGATTTGGATGAGGGGATTGAACCTACCATTAGCAGATTTGCAGATGACACTAGGTTGGGGGGGAGTGTTGATCTTCTGGAGGGTAGGAGGGCTCTGTAGAGAGACCTGGACAAGCTGGATTGATGGGCTGAATCCAACAGTACGAGGTTTAACAAAACTAAGTGCCAAGTCCTGCACTTTGGCCACAACAACCCCCTGCAGCGCTACAGGCTGGAGACAGAGTAGCTGGACAGCAATGGGCAGAAAGGGACCTGGGGGTACTGATTGGCAGCAGACTGAGCATGAGCCAGCATGTGCCCAGATGGCCAAGAAGGCTGAAGGCATCCTGGCCTATATCAGGAATAATGTGGCCAGCAGGACCAGGGAAGTCATTCTTCCTCTGTGCTCAGCACTGGTTAGGCCGCACCTTGAGTACTGTATCCAGTGCTGGGCCCCCCAATTTAGGAAGGATGCTGAGGTGCTGGAGAATGTCCAGAGAAGGTCTACAAGGCTGGTGAAGGGTCTAGAACACAAGCCCAATGAGGAGCAGATGAGGGAGCTGCGATTGTTTAGACTGAAGAAAGGGAGGCTCAGGGAAAACCTTATTTGTCCCTACAACTTCTCTTAAGGAGGCTGTAGCCAGGTGGGGGTCGGCCTCTTCTCCCAGGAAACCAGCAACAGGACAAGAGGACACAGCCTTAAGCTGTACGAGGGAACATTTAGGTTGGGCATTGGGAAGAAGTTCTTCACAGAAAGCGTGATTAGACATTGGAATGGGCTGCCCAGGAAGGTGATAAAGGAAACTGTCCCTGGAGGTGTTTAAGACTGGATGCAGCACTCAGTGCCATGGTCTAGTTGACATGCGGTTGTTAGGCTGGAATTCATGATCTCCAAGGTCTTTTCTGACCTAGTTGATTTTGTGATTCTGTCGGGAGCCTGGTGCTACAGGGCAAATGCAGTTCTGCCTCAGTGGAGTAAATTGCAAAGGTTTCAATTGCTGGGAGCACTGAAATCTTGTTAAAAGGTCTGCTGAGTCTTGGGATATTAAACTAATATTAAAGAGAAACAGATACTGACAAACATCTGGATTTGAAGGTTTAGTTCATTTTTCAGAGGAAAAGTGTTCTATGTTCAACAATTGTTAAAACAAACAAGCACATGGACTTAATGGTTCTCTTAGAGCTTAGGAAGCAAGGTCTTTCTCCTGATATTTTATTCTTCCTATTCCAGGAAATGTCAGCGCAAGTCTGAGAGCATAATAAGTGAAAACTGAAAGTGAAATAGTAGAGCGAGAGGAAAAATGTTGTCCAAAGACTTTAGAATCTAGTAGTAATTCAGAATCTCATAATAATGGTTGCAATAGCAAACAATAGGCATACCATGGTCTCTTTTCCTTATTTGTGATGGCAACAGGTATGTGTGAACTTCATTTCGATTTCTTAGGTATTTCTGAATTTTTCCAATTATTATAATTCAATATTTAGCTTTTTCTTGTCAATGGTGCTTTGAAAATCATACCAGTTTTGATCTCAGGCTTAGAGGTACAGGATCCTGCTAGCTCTTTTCGGCTGCTCAGAATTTGAAAGTGTGTATCCAGGCCACGTGGGAGCATTTCATCTGTCTGACATTACTGCAACAGGGTTTCCCTATAACTTTATACAGTGATTGGACACAGTAAAAACAGCATTTCTGAAAAAATGTAAAGGTATTTTGGAAATATTACAACTTCTGACTATGAAGCTGTAGACTTCCTCAGTGTTACAACATGAGGTAATTATTCCCTGGTTACACCTGGAAATGTTTGTAACCCTAAACTCACTAGTGAAAATACTCATGAAAATGAAAGTTATTCTTACCTTTCCCCTTGAAATTCAATATTGGTTATTTACATAAGTTATCCAAGAAAAGAAAAAAAGAGAGAAAAAATTCATCACGTTAATTTAGGCCCTGAGTCAGGCCCTCTGACATCCATAAGAAATGCTAGTGTTTGGAAATAAAATGTAGGTTCTCTGTTTTCTTGCAAAAAATTTATGTGCTTTCAATATCATTCTGTTGAATAGCAAAGGACCCAAGATGGACAACCTGTGCTAAGTGTCCCACTTTTACTAAGCTGAAGTCAGAAGAATGCCTGAAGTATTTAATCTGTGACAAATTAAATCTGAATTACACACAAGTAATTTAATGAATTGTCATATTTGGCTTTACGAATCAAGACTAAATGCTATCTTAACATCTCTGTTTTAATCTTGATAGGATGTTGGTATTATAAATTAATTTTTTTAAAGAAAATATGTCTTTTTCATTTTGGAATAGAAAATTTTCTTGGAAAATTCTCCCTGGTTAAATTTTGGATTTACATTTGAAGGTTTCCATTTTCATTTCATTGAATGAAAGCATTTTGCATATGAACATTATTTAAATATATTGCATAATAACTGTTTTATGTAAATATCAGTAAAATAGATGTCTCTCAAATCCTTTTTTCAGCCAAAGAAAAATTTTTTTCACTAAATATGCAGGGGAGGTAATTTGTACCTTCGAAGCATTCAACAGCAGAAACAAAGTGTGGAGGTTTGTTTCCTGTAGCTTGAAAGTAATAGTACCATTCAAAATCAGAATTCAAAGAGCGGAAATAATGCCCTTGTTTTCTACTCACGGTTGACTAGGTTTTTGAGAGGCATTCATCTCAGGAAACTAAAATTTGGTTCCTGCTACAAGCAATAGCACTAAGAATTGACTTCATTTTCACACCTTGAAAATAGAGTTTTTTGTATTTTATTCAGAATATGCTCGTGAAGAATAGCATAGGACTGCATTAAATAGTCACATAAACTGCACTAAAAGCTATCTTGCCCACTGAGATACTTGCCTTATGATTTGAATTTTAGGTAGGCATGCTATTCTTTCTATAATAGCCAGGAATCTGGTCGAATAGAGGAAAAAATAGCATTTTCACTCAAAATATTGATTGACTTAAAAAACAATTCATTTAATAATTTGTTTATCTTGACTCCCTGGTTTTCTCTGTGATCCAGAGAATCTTCAAATGACTGAAATGGCTGAAAATAACAAGGAATCTAGAGACCATTGAGTCTAAAGGCCTGGGGTCAGGCCTGGGCTTAACTCACTTCTGGAGGCTGTGAACTGCATTGTTGGCTCTGACCCCTAGGCCAGGGCTGCTGGTCCTGCCTGTGTAGACCCTAATTAGAAACAGATATACAGATGACAAAACTGTGTCTGCAATGCTCCTCAGAAGAACAGAAGAGAGTTGTATCAAATGTGCACCTCGTGTTTTCAGTTTACATGGAGAGCACCCGCTCAAATGGTGATGCTTTCAGTCTGTCTGTGCAATGACGCATTTCTGACGGGTTTGTCAGACAAGATGACAAAGGGAGAGGTTTGAGTCACAACCTTGCTCGAGAGTATGGCTGTCATTTTTAGTTCAGCCTGTTCCCATCCAGGTCTGATATGGCCTCTTCACAGAATCACAGAATCACCAGGTTGGAAAAGACCTTTCAAGATCATCGGGTCCAACCCATGCCCTAACACCTCAACTAAACCATGGCACTGAGTGCCACATCCAGCCTTTTTTTAAACACGTCCAGGGATGGTGATTCCACCACCTCCCTGGGCAGACAATTCCAGTATTTAACCACTGTTTCAGTGAAAAACCTTTTCCTAATATCTAACCTATATTTCCCTTGCGCAACTTAAGACTGTGTCCTCTTGTTCTGTCGGTTGCTGCCTGGAGAAAGAGACCAACCCCCACCTGACTGCAACCATCTTTCAGGAAGGTGTAGAGAGTGATAAGGTCAACCACTCAGTCCTTTCCCAGAAGGGAGGACTGGAATCACAGGATATGCTTAATTGGGAGGGACCCAGAAGGATCCTCTAAGTCCAGCTCCTGACCCTGCACAGGACATCCTAGGCATCATGCCATGTGCCTGAGTGTTGTCCAAACACTGCTTGAACTCTGACAGTCTTGGTGCTGTGACCACTTCCCTGGGGAGCCTGTTCAGTGCCTGAGGATGAAGAACCTCTTCCTGATGTCTTCATTCCTACCAGACAAGAACCTAACAGGCAAAGAAAACAAAAGCACAATTTGCAATGTCAATAATGTTGATTCATTCCACTTTGCAGCACAAAGGAAGGGTAAATTGGATGCCATCACATTTAGGTGAAAATAGAAGTTGCACTGATCCCAGCTATTTTCTCTACTATTTTCTGATTTTATGATAAGCACGTAGGTATCAGAACCTAAATAAAACTGTAATGCCAGCTGTGGTGTCCAAACTGTGCTATGAGATTTTATATATATTTAGTCAGTCTTTTTGGAGACGGGTAGATAGCAATCAACATATTTTCCACAATGTGTTACTTTTTAAACGGAGGAAATAATTACAGCATTTATATATTTTTCTTGGCAAAGAAATTATATAAAGAATGGAAAGGAAACATATGGAAACTGTCTTAGATAGCATTTTTGAATTTTTTCTCTTCTATGATAAAAATTTCTTTTAGGGTGTATATAATTTAATTTTAGAGTGAATATGTTTTTGGAAATGAGAAATGTAATTCTTTAAAATTTCCCGTTTCACAGTCCTGATGCTTAATCTTCTTTTCTCCTGATTACAATCAGTAGATTTCACATAACCATTATCATGTGAATTCTAGGACAGGTTGACAAAGATGAAGAAAGAAGGAAGAATGAAGGATTGTTAAATATTTCTTTGAAACTGACATTTATACTCTCTGGGAACCAAGGCCAGTTATACTCCAGAGAAGTCATGATGGCATAAATCAAACGTATTTAGGAGTTAAATGTACTAGGAAGTACAGATTTGCACATAATAGTTCACGGTAAAATAAAAATCTTTGCACAGATGAACTGATTCCAAAGGCTTGGTATCCTAAGCTGTATCCTATATGACTAAGAGACTGGTGACAGAAAGAAAGTGTGTTGAATGATACAGAAAGATTATGAATTTTTAAGTAATGCTACCCAAAACTAAAAATTTTTACTTTTTTAACATAGTATTTCCAGCCTTTGTTCATTTAACGAAGCAGAAAGACATGCTTCTTTTGAGAGGAAAAATGAGGTGTAGTTTTAAACTGTCACTCAAGGTCACTGTTGCATCATAATGCAGACAAATTAGTGAGGAAAAGATGTCAAATATTTCCCAATACCCGTTCAGCTTATTCTGGAGAGAGAAGTGGAAGATGAATTTACAAATCACTAGGCATTCCTTGTGGGTAGTCTAGAAAACTGAATGTGTATGGAGTGTGTGGATGCTACCTAAGACATCCTGCTCTTACTCAAGTTAACGAAAGTTTTGGTAATGATTAGCTATTCATTAATTTAAAGAGATGAACAATATTTTCTTATGATCTGAATTGAGAAGATGCAGAGGGTGAGGTTGCCATACAGAGAGAGAGTAGCATATTGAAAACTCAAAAGAAGCAGGATTAAATTAAAGAATTTGAAGTTCAGGGTGCAACCAGCAATTTTGGAAGGAGCACTAGCTAAAGAGGATGAGACATGGTAATCAAATACCTTTCCTCACAACAAATCATTTATATTGGAGCTGACTAAAGGTAAGGAAAGCTGTGAATACACTTGGTATAGCCAATGCCCACCCTGGTTCTTAGGGCATGCACAGAAACGACAATCCTGGACAAATTTGTTTAAGCTTGATTTTCACCCATGCTGAGATTTCGGTGTCACAGCGTCCTCATAACTCTGCTGTGGCTTGTTTAGACTTGTCCATGGCAGAAAATTCAAAGTCCTGGACCTTGTGCTAAATCCCAAAAGAGGTAGATATGGTTATATTAAGGGCTGTAGTGTGTAGTCTAAACTGTCATCTGCCAGCAAAGAGTATTTTTCAAAGAAGGAGATGTACTAAGTGCTTGTAGTTGAGAAGTGCTGAGGTAAATGACTCTTTTTCTTGAACCAGTGACACTGGGTGATGATTTGGGGGAATTTTGATTTTCTATGTCATTCTTCCTTAGAAGATAGCATTGCCCAGAGGCCCTGCACCAGGGAATGCCATGTTGCTTTCAAATGTATACAGTTTTTTTTAATATATTTTTGACCCAATTGAGCTTCATATGACTTAAAGAAATTCTGCCTTTAACTTTATGGAAAGGCCTTACAACAGAAAACCTGGAGCCTTGTGCTCTAAGCAGTACAATTCCTGGAAGCCTGATCTTCTGCTGCCAGTACTTTCTGGGAATGCTGCACATGCTCTACTGACTCACATCACTTCAGATGAAAAAAAATCTGCTGGTAGGTTGCCTTCAGGGCAGAAGTTTTTCTGTTCAACATGCTATCATAAAGGTCAAAGGGAACACTAATGTCAGCCAGCTTGTCTCATACTGTGACAAACAGGAGTTCATTGTGTATCACACATAAATTTCTAAAACTAGAGAATGGGGGAACTAGGGGAACTTTGGATTTAGAGATTTCATGTGAAAACAAAACTGTCATACCTTCTAAAAAAGGGTGATAAGCAGACTAATTTGAGAAAAGAAATAAGGTTACTGCTTCTAATTAATTACTGAATAAGAACTAGTGGAGACAGACTTTCCACCAGGATCATGAGCTAGATATTTCAACCATTTTTACAGTCCATGGATTATGTGCGTGATGCACCAGCAGGATCATGGAAAGAATATGCCATTCAAACACTGCCTTTCCTGATATATTAAGGGGTGTATTTCTGCAGGGATTGCCATCTCCCACAGGAGAACCTAAGAGCTACAGCAGGACCACCTGAATAATCCAGCACCCAAGAGCCTTGGTTATGGAGGAGTCACAGCTGACTGACATGAGCTTTTGCTATCAAGGTCCTGCCATTCCTCTCACACTCAGTTTATGTCACATTTATATCTCCTGACAGCTGTGCACAGTGAGCAGTTACTATAGGCATTATATCTGCAGTTGCTTAGGCTGTGGTTAATAAGATCTTGGTCTGCAGTTGCATTTATTTTCATCTCCACAGGCCATCCAACAAACAGGGAGCTTTTTAATGTGCAGGATAACAGTGAGGTTCAAAATTTGCTGAATTCAGTTATTCTTTCTGCTTCTCCCTTTTAATAGCACATTGTGGTATTTGTTTTTCACTGTAAAATAAGTAATGTTTTAAACCTTGTGAAAAAAAACACTGTAAATGCACTGCAGAAATGAAAAAAAAACCATTCTGCTGACTCTTTGACAATATCTTATGGCAAATATAACCTAGACACTCACACTGACAAAAAATTATTTTAATGATTAAATTTATCTCATTGCAAAGATCCAGGATTAATAATAATAATAATAATAAAAATAACAACAACAACAACAACAGCAACATTAGTAATAACAGTAGTAGTGTTGTTACTTTCACCCTGTATACAACATTCTCTTTTTCATTTCAGCTTGTTACATCCTGGTAACATTTCTCAAAACCTGGCTTACATTGCACTGCCTTCCCATGAAAATAAATGGAGATTAATTTTGTACATATGAGAAGAAAAAAAAATCGAAGACTTAAGGAGTTTCAAATATCCATTACTGTTAAGTGACACTCACTGTTGTTTTTTCCTCTGGCTATATAGAGTAGGTGAAAGCATAGAGTGCCTTAGAGACTATTCTGCTGCAGCTCGGCATAACCGTTTATGTTTATCCTGGAAGAAAAATGTCTTTTTTGTTATTTTTTATCTTAGTAATGATGAAATTTCTTATTGGAACTGTCCCCTCATCCCACAGACATGTACATTTTGTTTATTGTCGTCAAAAGACAACTATCAATGTGTATCAAACTTTGTGGCTGGGTTCATACAAAGGATATATAAGTAATGCACCCAGCTGTTGCATTTAGTGTTAAAGTATTTGTATCATTGTGATCCACGCGGAGTTGATGGTCAAATCTTAACCTCATGTTTTTCTACAATGATCAATTAAAATAAATGCTTGTTTATTTTGTTTACTATATTGCTGAGAGCTACCCAGCTCTCAACTGAGATTTAATGGGATCTGAATCCCTCTTTGCAGTTATGTACATGGAAAAGCAAATGCAATTTACAAAACTATCACAGGGTTGAATCCGGTACACAGCAGTTTCCTATTATAAGTTAAAAAAAGGAGCTGTTATTTAAAACATCTTGATGGTAAAGTGGCCTACATTGTCTACAGATTGCTTATGTGGGAATTAGTGAGCTCAAGCTGTGACAGTTTGTGAGGCACATTGAGAGCACTAGGAGCCATGCATGAATTGTGGCCTAAAAGTTTGGGGGAGTTACTGTATGTGTAACAGTATCATCCCTGGGATTCGTTTGGGATGTGATCTGCTTTGGCATGGAGAAAGGACAGGAACTGTAACTCTGGATATTAAGACCAAATTAAGCAGAGAAATGAGTTTATGTGGTTGAGAGAGCTCTGGCAGACCTGCGAAGGATGGCTTTCCACAGGTAAGCAGGTGGACCTCACGTCTGCAGGGCATATTCTCAAGTAGAAGGGAACAGAAATGTCTCTTACTAAAAGTCAGTGGGAGAGTGTGAAATTCCTAGTCTACTATCTGGTGCAAGTACTTTGGTTCTGTAATGCATGAATCTATCAGCAATTTAGAGACAGAATTTCAAATTTTCCTTTACAACTGAAAATGGTTATTTGCTGTCTCTGCAGAGTGGCCAGGCAGACACATACCACTGAGGCTGATGGGAATATTCCCTCTGGAGAGTAAGGTTCTATGACTCCTCTTTCCTATAGAACAGCTTTTTCTTCTCTTCCAAATGAACTCGCCAACATGATTTTCCTCTTTGTCAGGTAAAGTACACTTATAGCACGTAGAAACAGCCTGATGTGTTTCACAGTCTGCATTTCTCAAGGCTTACAACCCCTAACACTCCCTTAGATTGTTTTGGTTGTGAGAGAAAGCAGTCACTTTTCACTTGTTTACAGACATTCACAGCACATGCTGTAGTGCCCATCTTATACGTGTGATGTTTCTTACTAGTTGGATGCTTAGAAAAGGACCTTTTATATTACTCTGTAGAAAAACACTTATGTTCAGTGCTGGCCTGGGCCTATGGCAATTAGAGCACTGTTGTTATAGCCCTGCCACTATACCTGTGTCTTATTTAAAGGCTATATCTGTTGTCTAAAACATTATAAATTAATCCTATGTATAAAAATCAATAAAGCAGGCACCCTTTTCTATGACCCACAAAGACTTATCAGCACATTTGCTCACCTGGTAACCAGTGAGAACCAGATAACTTTCTGTGGCTCAGTCATTAATGTCAGTCCCTGTGTTTACAGATAAAAAAATGTCAATCAACCTTACATTAAATATTGGCGTGTCTATAGTTAATCATCTTTTTTGTCCTTTAGTCAGATATGTTGAGTACAGCTCCTAATAAAGAGGAAATGACAAATTTACAGTCTATCAGGATCCAGTTAGGAATCAATGGCTGAGATGAAGCTTCAAAAGCTGTAGCAAAGCTACAACCGTGATTCTTAAATTTTAATTAATTATATAGCTAATGGTCTACAGTGAATGAGTTTTCCTCTTTTTAGCAACTGTAAAAATCTGCTATTCTCTCCCAAACAAACCTATGAAGATATAGATCTTAAATAAAGGTCTTAATATCTTTCCATTCATCAGATATTGAACTCTTTCTTAAATCTTCTATGTATTCATATATTAAACGTTGAATAATCAATTCTACTGATAATGAAGCCAAAAATCCCTATCAGAGAAATGCTTATTGTAGGATAATATTGCTTTGTCTGAGAGTCTTGCATTTCTACACAAAGCTGAAAAGGCCACTGAGAAAAAGGACTGCTACATCTTGCCAGTAAATTTGGTATTGCAAAGATGTTTTTATTCTCATTCTGCAGTTGAATTAGCAGAGTAGAGAGTAGTGAAGCAGAGAAAAAATCATTTGCTTGATAGGGTTCAAAAGTGACACATTTTCTTCATCCTCTAAATTGCCTGTCAAATTAAAGAGCAAGTCTGAAAACTTCTGTAATTATCTGAACTATTATCTCTAACAAAGATTTACATGTCTTTCCTACTGTGCTGAAAAAGGGCAGTTTCAAATCATTAAGCTTAAAATCTTCTGAGAGGTGTAGTTAACATCCCAGAGCAAGACAGCTAGTTACAATCCACCCTAATAAAAATTTCAAGCAGAAGTCTGAGGTTTACTTAGACTGTGTAGATACTGAACTATTCTAATCTAACCCTTTAAAACCGTTACCACTCCCCCTCCTGCCCGCATCATATTAAACTGATGATTTATCAAAGCCAAAATCTTTCTTAGTGAAAGGGTTTTTTTTTACATGATGTGTATTATATTTAATGTGTATTAAAATACTGATTAGTCAAGCACCAAAATATTAGATATAGATTTAAGAACAACTAAAGGTTTGCAGATATCAGAAGCTAACAGTTGCCCCTTTTGCCTTTCAGTTATCATAAATAGTCTTAAAATAATTTTTAAAATACAATCCTCTTCCTATAGCTAGAACATAAATACATTTATTATTTCTATATCTGCATTGTGGTTACTTCAGAAATTGTAGAACACAGCATGATTTCTGTAGTGAAGTTTATTGGTAATACAAGGCTGTGATTTTTTGCAATTTTCAAGCTTTATCAGACTCAGTTTTTTCTACCTTTACCTTTTTAAATTCATATTATTTGTGTAATTAAATAATTTACTTACTGCAACAGAATCAGAACCTGACAGATTTTTGGGAGTGATTGTTTTATTCAACCTGGATACTGAAATATATCCTGAAGATGATGGCTCATTAAAAGAAGAACTTGCAGAAGTAACATTCATAAAGAATTATTTATGAAATATTTATAAAGATTTTTCAGTAGCTGTAAAGTAAATGTGGGGGAAACTTATTAATAACTCAATTAAAATACTGTAAAAATTCCTGTAAATAACGCAATCAAATTCAATGTAAGCTTTTTACTGTTCTATTAAAACCAGATACCGTAGCAACATCCTTGATAATTTAAGAGTGAATTTTAAATCATGGCTTTATTAATCTACATACATGAATCATTATTTTGCAGACAGGGTCATTTCATTAATGGAATGTAAGAAGAAAGAGATATTTTCACTAAAACAATGTTGCAAGACACTGAATCAAGATAGATGTGAATTTTGAATCAGATTTTCATTAATTTTTTTTCTAGTGACAAAAATAACAAATATTCCTGATTAAAATTAATGATGATTTATTAAGCAAGTGAAGGTTACCTAATTGCAACTTCAGTTTAAACAATGCCTGAATTGCCTAATTAAAAATTTTATGCCTCTTGCTTAAAAGGCAATTGCTTATGAATTGCTGCTCTACCACTCTGATTGCTCTTTTTAAAGTTCAGTAAATTACTGAAGCTCAGAATGCATCAAGAGCCTAGCATATGCAGGTAAGCCTTCCTTTGCTATTGAAGCACACAAGGAATTGGTTTTTCAATGAAGAAATTGAAGTGTTTTGCAAACAACGACATCTCCATGGTTATCCATCGAATGTTACCTTTGTTCTTGCTAATGTAAATATACACACCACATTATTTCAAAGCATGCACACGGCATTTTGAGGTCACTAAAAAGACCAAAACAAAAATAATGGGCAGAAGAATATAGCATAGTAAGATAAATATGTAGTCAAATGGTAATCATAGTGCACTGCACAGTAAAGACAATCAGAATAAATCTCCAAATGGTTGTAAGTTGGTTTGGGCTCAATCAAAATTATTTCTTTCCATTTCAGTTGAAATACTTTTTAAATGAATAAATAGGAAGCAATTATTTTCTTTTTCCCCAAACAAAATTGCTATCAACATTTCACAAGGAAGAAGTCAGATTTTCAAGAAGGTATACACTGTCAGAGTTTTGTCAAGTGCTTTCTTTCTACCGTCAGTAGATTTCCAGAACCTTACTTGGATCTCTGGTCATATTTACCAAAATATTTTGTCTTGTCCTGTAGTGATACATACATTTGAATGAAAATGGTTCATGGGCAAAAGACTCATATTAATGCTTATCTAAGTTGTTCATGGAGGAGCAGGAGTTTAAAGTATGAATCTCCACTATCACATACACAAAGTTACAGAATGCAGGGGAAAAAAGTACATATTTTGGTGTCTGGGATTTTTTAGTTTCATGAGAAACAGGAACACCAAAGTAGTTTGTGAGTTGTTTACTAATGTTTGACCCTTGTGAAACCTGGAGTTTCATTGCAACATCTCTCACAAAAGGACAGTCTGAAGCTAGCCTTATGTCATGGCTGTGGTTGCCTCAATAGCTTTGATGAGCTCTTCAGAGAGATTTCCCAGGCAATTCATCTTCTACTATGGGAAAATGTCCATCATGGAACACATTTTGCAATCCTCCACAAGAAGGTCAAACTCAGTGATACTGTCAGGTGGTGCTGTGATCTCTAGGCACATGGTGCAACTGGTCGACAAAGACAAATCCATTGTGGAATCATTTTGAAACTAAGTGCTGTACTTCATGTTCAGATTTAATGGAAAAAAGGGAACAGCAGCAGCTTTGGTGCCCAGCTTCCAGTGTGCAAGGGTAAGGGGGTAGCAAAGTGGGATGCTTGAGATCTTTATTCTGATCATGTATTTCTACTGTACCTTTTAATTCAGAATCCCAGTGGATATGTTTAGATAATACATATCTAGAAATATGGCTGCCCTGGCTTCCAAAATATTAATTTCATTTTACAGCTTCACTTCTCTCTGGATGCTTGTTAAGAAGCTGCATCCTGTAATTCCTACACTTCCTCTAAGAGAGGGGAGAACATAGGAAGGAAGTCAGAGAGTAAAACAAGAGGGAAAAAAGAAGTAAAATGAAGATCAAATCAGATCAGGAAAAATATTCTAATGCTGAAAAATTATGAAATTTAGTGCCAACAGGAACCCATCTTTCCCAATAAGCAATGAAAAATATGCCTTTTTAGGATTTCCAAGAGGTTTTAAAAACACAGTATTCTGGTGTTAAAGGTATACTAGTAACCAAATCCTTTTCCAAGGAGTTCATTGGTTTACTTGCTTTCATAATAATAGTATCTAGCTAACAAAAATGTGACTTCCTATCAGAGCATCCTCTCCTTTCTCTTCTTTGTCATTTGTGTCTATGACAATGTGTCTAGTGGTGTGTGTGTTTACTAACATCTGCTGGAATTAAGTTGCCCTTGCCAGTAGCTGTAATTAAAGTTTGATTAATAAGGAAAGATGTTTCTGCCAATAGATGAAGCTCTGAAGATCCAAAGCAGGAGTTTCATATTCCTCTGTCAGCTCTACTGGACTTAACTCAGTATACGTAATAAATCTTCCTAGAATATATCTTTAGATTTCCAGTGATGTTTATATAATCTGACTGTGTAGCACATGTTCTTTTAAGTAATTATGTCATTCCTATTTATTACTATAATCTGCAGCGAACTTCTCCATGTCAGTGGGTAAATTCAAATGAAATTTGTGATCAATTTCATGTCTTAGAAAACAGTCATTTGTAATATGTGTTTTCAATGAATGTTATTTGTCTTTCATAGCCACTCAGTTGCCGTGATGAGAAATAAGGATGGTTTTGTAGAATATCCAGTTCTATCTCCAGTTATATCTCTTGTATACAAAAGCAGAAAATTTAATCTGCCCTCACTGGCTACACAGAAACCAGTAACATATCTTTTCAAAGACACTCTCTGAATAGAACCACTGTTCTATTGATCAGTGGGACAACCATGTCTAATTTCACTGTCATTCTTATGCCTAAAACTTTTATTTGAAGTTTCTAGATGGAGGCATAAGTTTTAGATATAGCCGCAATTAATTATCCTCTCAACCATTACTGCTAGGTAGAGTTTTCATCCCACTCCAGAGTACTGTTGCCTGTGGTCTTTGGGCTGTTCACAAACACCAAAGTGTGTAGAAGATACTGAAAGGTGCCTCCTAAACAAACAGCCAGGTCCTAACCCTTTTTTGAAAGGAAATATGGAGAATGGATTTGGACAGCTATATGGATTCAATTTATTCTTAGACACCTTACCTGCTCTGGAATCATAAATTTTGCAAGACCTTTGTGACATCCAGCTGACTTGGTCCTGTCAGGTAAAGAGAAGGCAAATGGCTTAGATCAACAGTTACAACAACAGAGTCAGAGGACCTGTAAACCAGACAATGGGGAGGCCAAGAGCACAGGCAGAGCAAGACTGAAAATGTGAAAAGGCAGACCACAAGGGAAGATGCTGAGAGAGGTTCTGACTCCTAATTTTCCCTGTGTGTACCTTCATAGAGTCCTACACTTGCCTACTGTTGGCTACCTTAAGAAAAGGTTCCTCAACAGAAGAGGGTCTTGGTTAACTTAAATAATTATATGTGTGTCCTCAGAGCAAATAATGGACATTATTGGTATTTAGTACTACTAAAAAGCTTTTTTAAGTGTGTAGTTTATAATATCCTAAAGGAATCCACCTGGAAAACATACCACTTTTTACTGCGTCTACTGTATCATAGTTGAATGCAAATAAAAATATGCAAGGGTGCAGACCTTGGTTTGCATTTAGAGAAGGAAACTGATAGATATAAAGACAGGAGGATGACAAAGAGTGATGGTGGGGAAGTAATAAGTTACTTGTGTGCATATTATATGAAAGATAATGAGATGATTTGAAGTCCATCAATACAGATTAGAAAAACATGTGTGCAGAGGTTATGGAAGGTCAATCTTAAAAATCCTACAGAAAGGATTAGAATTTTCTCCCCAGCTTGAATCTTGGAAAATAACATAGAATAACAATAACCACTTTTAACTGTCTCATTGCTCTCATCTGAAGTGGCTTTAGGAAATGAAATTGAGACCTAGAGAACTGAAGTGCCTCAAGATACCACTTTAACGTTGCCTTCTGAATACTAGTCGCATTGTCTGAATCTCAGGCCCTGGCCTATTCTCTGAAAAAAGCTTATTTTCTATTCAATTTAGAGGCAGTAAGTGCTACTTTTTCTGACTATCTGAATGATCTTCTTTTAAGTGAACTTGGTGAAGTGGCACGCATATCTTGCATGTTCCCTTGCATTTCTTAGGGAAACTAAAGAAAACCCGTGACTATGAGTTTTACTTGCAGATTTTCTGTAGAGTGAAAAGGAAAGAAGGCTAAATCATCAACCCACAGTGAGCAGAAGCAAATACAATTTCCAATAAGAGTGATTTGAATTTTTTCATTATATTTTTCTCTTGCACTCTCGAAGCAGAACATTTAATTCTTTGGGTCTTAACCTCTACATGTGCTAGTTAGTCTGAAAGAGAAAGAGAACACACATTTACTTAGTGTTTGCTGTAGCTCTTTTTTCATTTGGTGGGTTCCTAGGTATTATTCAGAAATACGAGGTCAGCCAATAACATTGACATTGCCAAAACCCCCTAACTTAGTGCTGCTGAATATCTTTCTGTCTCTGCTGGCTACAACCCCCCTCTATCCTTGCTCAGCACCTTACAGAATAAGGGCTATATTTCCGGCAGTGCCAGTCTTCGTCACAGTTTCTGCTTTCAGGTGTTTCCTCCGTAAAAGACAGAGGATGACAGTATCCTTGTTTAACCCCATGTACATTTCCATATGAAGCCTGCTTTCTGGCACATACAGCATGTATATGACAACACATTCTATCTTTATATACTTATATACGGTTACATAAAAGACATTTAAATAGCAAAAGACAATTAAAATTTTGTGTGGAAATCAGATCCGAAGTGGGAGTATGGCCTGACTACAAAATCAAGACCTTCCAAAATGTTTATTTTGCATGAGTCAAGTTCGAATATTTTCCCTAAAGGTTTACCACAAAGATAGCAATAATGTCAATAATGTCATAGTGATATGGGTGATTTTCTTAGGCTTCTTGGTTTTGTTTTGTCTTCATTTTGTGTAGAAGCTCTCAAAAAAAAAAAAATGGAGAAAAGAGGCATGTTCAGTTTCATTCCATTGCTGGCATAGTTAGGAAAGCCTTACATACCCCATGAAAGCCTTATGGAGCCATGATTGTTCTTGTTTGAGTAAAGCTTTGCTCTCAGCACTTTCTTCCCTTTTCCGGGTTTATCTGTCTGATGGAAAACATAGGTGTGGCTGTGGATGCTGTCGAGGTGTTAACAGCAGGGTTACTGGGCATGAGACAGAGGACATCATAACTCTTGCTTTCAGAATTATTTTGGATAAATTGTAGGAGAAAAAGTGACTGACTGAAGATATGACTTTTGGCTGAAGACTAGAAAATATGCACCACATGAAAGAGTTCTTTGAAACTATAACTGTACTGCCTTTCATATTCAAGTTAACTCATACATTGCATAATACATTATGTCATGTAGACAGCCCCAAGGTGAGAATTTCTTCTGATGTACCTGAGTGGAAATTACCCTTCAACACCATTCCTAGGTAGCCTTCATTCCATTATTAAAGCAGTAGAAGCTCCCTTGCTCTTGAACTAAAAAATCAATGTGGGAATTTTTTGCTAGGCCTATAATCCCTTTAGAGCACTCTTTTCAGACAAAAATATGGAAAGATCATGCTTATGAATGACTGCTTTCAATTACAGAATTAAAACCTCGGCATTAGACATTTTGGTTGCTCAAAAAACCACCAGATTTCCATTATTTCTCTGAATAATTTAGCAATTCCAGTGTAGTCTTACAGAAGAGAGTTTTCTGAATTAAAAGGCCAACAAGAATAGCCATACCCTCTGATGTTAAGAAGAAAAATCAATAACTTACATAAGCACATTCTGGGAAATGTTTTGTTTGTATATTGTTTCCCCTGTGTGTGCAGCCCTTTTGTTTGCTTTCCAGGTTAGCCGATGTTATAAAGTTGATTAGTTTGCTTGCTTGCTTTTGTGAAAGATAAGAAATAATAAACTGAAAACAAACAAACAAGCAGAACCCAAGTAGTAAACACGCAACAGAAAATAACAATTTATGTCACTCTTCGTATTCTGCTGTCAGGAAGAAGTATACTTCAGAAATAATAGACAAGATCTGCTTTTCTTTCCAGACACAGTCACAGGCCCAAGCACAGAGACTATTGCTTTTGTTCTCACAGTTCGTGTGGGGCTACAGAGAAACAAGCATCCACCTATTCAGAGCACATTCATAGTAAGTCAAACCTTTTAGACTGTCAGACTTTCTTAACATTACATCATAGTTTACTTTACAGTGCCTCACCTCCCAGAAGAGGCAGAGCACACGCTCATACTCTCAGTTCTCCAAGGAGGTACAGCAGAGCTGCCAGATAAAGTCACGAGTCCCTCCTGGAAGTGACACCCCAGGCAGATGGCAGAGCAGCTGTGCCAATGTATGCTTCTCTATATCACACTGCCCTCCAGTGCTTTCAGTCGTATTAAAATATCTTCCCATTTTTACCACTGAGGTAAAAATTATCCACTCAGACAGCCAGTCAGGGGATGATATTGTTTGCTTGTAAAATACCTGGATTTATATCAGACACAGTCTAGACTAAAGTAAAGCAAAGTTTTGTAAGCTGTAAGCAGAGCACATTGATGCAGCAAATAGCCAGCAAAACTTAAGTGGCCTTGCATGTGCCTTATCATATCCTTTCTGCAGCCCTCCGCTCATATTTGCTACTTTGTTCAGAAGGTCCCTGGAGAATCAGGCTTGAGGGAGAGAGAGGAAAATGAGGAAATGAGATTAGGAGTGGGAAAATGTCAACATGAATTTCAGTTTCCTTTTTCTAGTGCGAGAAGTGAAGAATTTGGGACAGATCCCATTCCTACCAAGGCCAATGACAAATTGTCCATTGACTTTAATGAGAACATGGTTGATTTGCTTGGGTTTTATTGTTTCTTATTTTCTAACTTCACCTCATGGCTGGCCAGAAAGTTTGGGTTTGGTTTCAACTCTTGATAATAGCTTTTATACTATTAATTTAATACAGAAAAGTCCCTTTCAATCCTATATGCTCATAAGATTCAGGCTGACTCAAACAGATTGCGTGTAGTCTGAAAGCAAATCTCACTGTCAAGAATAAAGCTGTACTACATTTCTACAGCATATTCCTTCTTTCTATTTTTAAACTGCTTCATTAAGAAGAAAAGGATTTTAAAGCATGATCTAGGACAACTAGAGCAATTGCAACTTTATACTTAGTTGGCTTCGGGAACAGTTCAGGTCTAATGGTTATGGGTACCTGCTTTGGCTGAATTCAAAGTGATAAACATTGTGATGAACAGGTCAGATTTTGGGGAAAACATCAGAGAAATTAGCCTAATTTTGTGGACAAAGCAAACTAGACAAACAAATCTGTTCTGGTTGGTGGGTGGAAGCCAGGAGTTTTTCTGACTGTCAGATAGATCAAAGAAACTCTAATTTGTTTCAGTACTAAAGTTAATAAAAAGGCAGAATTTTACTCAGTCCTTTAGATACTCCTCTTAGAGTTATCTAGGTATATGGATAGACACGTAGAGATATAGAGGGAAAGACAGATAGAAAGAAAAGATATTTTGACATGACTATTGAAAATCAATTATGGGAAGTTATATGCGCTTAGAGAAGTTAGTTCAGGTTTGAAAATCTGCTGGAATTCATAAGCCCTCAATACTACTTCTCACTCTATTTCTTTTGGTTTTGCTAATTGCACTAGCAAGTGTTAGAGCTTTTTAGATTCAAGTCTGAGAGAAAATGGCTTTATGTGAGTCTGCTCTTACAGTTAGTCCTTATATTCCTGCCTACTGGTCAGTTTTGAGTTTGCCATCTGTAAATCAAGTCACCGATTTCCAGCAAATTCCACGGACTTTTCTGAAAATAGGTGAATAGACCCTACTAGTGTTGGCTTCATCTTTACCTCACAGTTATTAGACAATCAGACACTGCTGTGGGCCTCAGGGCATGAAAGCCCAGCAAGCTGGGCTTCTGTTGTTCCAGAGCTTGTGGAGTTACTTTGGGCAGTATTACACAGTAATATTGAGCTTGAAATGAAAAATGCAATCTCAAGTCTTGCCAGCATGGCACAAGTTAAATTAACAACAGTTTCACTTTCTTTATCCTTGTGTCTGAACCTCTAGTCTAGACACAGCCGAAGAATGTCAAACAATGACATTCATCCCCTCACATTGCAAAGGAAATATAAGAGCTGTGTCCTGAGTGTTGACTTCTTATAAAATTTCTCCTGATGAGCACTCCAGTTTTGTGATATAGGGTTAACTTTTGAAGATTTGAATAACTGAGAGATGCGGACTATCAGAACACAACTAGTCTTTTTTTCGGTAAAATTTTTACATATGGGTGGTCAAACTTTCAACAGTGTTTTCACTTGTTCATCTGGTATTGTATTTCTATCCATATGAATAGCAGATTTGAAGGAGGACACAAAAGAAGCACATCTGAGAAGCAGGTTTACTTACAGATTTGCATTATGAGAGTGAACATTATCTTCTCTGACATATGGGGAAACTCCGACACACATCTGGGCTCTTTTTTTTCTTACTCTGATTTCTACAGGAGTCTGTGGCCTCAGCATGGCTTGCACTGGCGACAATGAGCAAAAAATCTGGTAGCAGGTCTTCTGGCATCACTTCTCAATTAAGATTTCTTTTGGCAGAAAATCCAAAGACTGTCACTAGTGTCATGTGAGAACATTTGTGTACAGCAACAGCACTAATCTATGAGTAGTTCTGCATCTGTGTTATTTCAGCCTACATGGGCTGATTGTTTCCTTGGAGAGGGTCTTAGATTTTTCAAAAGGAATGAAGAAAATCCCACTGGCAAAAAGCATTTAACACATGCTTTCCTTGAACAGCTACAGCTTAAGGTGAGTGGCTGCAGGTCATTGGTACCAAATGAGTCCTTCAGGCAATCAGCAGAGCAAAGAGGCCCACAGTGCTGTCCTCCAGTGAGCAGTAATCACTGCTCCACTCTTGTGACAAAAACCAGGAAAAAGAAAAAAAACTCAAGATCTGAAATACAGAAACAAATGAAGCAAGAAAACAAATTTTCTGCTTGATGAAGGCAAGGAATGCTGACCACTGTTAACAAGTCACAGGAAGAAGGGAGAGAAACAGAAACAAACAACACAAATAAGATTGACATAGAAAAGAAAGAGAGAAATTACCCTATTTGTCAAATAAAAATAATAAAATAATATGAATGAAAAGAAGCAGATATAATCCTGTAAACATAATGAGGAAGTAGTAAATGAGTAACAAAGTCATCCACAAAGAGCCAATTGTGTCTTCTGTTCTGATCTGGTGCCTAAAAAGCTTTCCAGGAAAGTACTCAACAGTCTCTTATGAAAGCACATAGCAGTTCTGTGAGAGAGGATAATTTATTTACGGGTTATAGTGTTATTTGTAAGAGGAGTTTCAGAAAAGCCTTGAATTTTCTATTACTCAAAATGAAATATAGAGAACATTTTGTTTAATTCTTGCATGTGCTAAAAAGGAGAAGATTCAGACTGAGAAAATGGAAGTGCCTATGCTAAAAACATAGTATCCAACTGATTTCTAGTTTCTTTAAATCACATTAGTTGGCTTAAACCTAATTTCGTCAGTAACATCTGATTACAGCCAACAGTGCCACAGCTTTAAAAATGTGTGAATTGTTGTCCAAATAGTTTCAAGGCTTGATTTTGCCACTTGCACTGGTGTTGAAAATTTTACAATCCACAGATGATTTAACTGGACCTACTAAACCATTGAGAAGAGTGAAATGTAATGCTGCAAGAATAACCCTAATAAAATCTTTATTTAAATGGCATGGGAAAAGGAGACCAGCCTCTTAATTCCCTTTTTCTTAGCACGAAAACTAGCCAATGTGCCCTACATTCAATTTAACATATTCTTCTAAATTAATTTCTTTTGAGCTTCATTTATTTGGTTCTTTGGGGTCCTGTCAAAACTAATTGCAGAGCATTGCATTTTAGCTTGGTCATTATGACACTTTTTTTTCCAATTATTTGCACTTTAGCAACTTGGCATTTCTCCTTAATAAGAGTTTCTTGACGTTTTAGTTACAAAAACTTTTTGTCTCCTCAAACAGGCCTTGCCACTAGATACAATTCATCCCACTTCCCTTCTGCTCTAGTGGGCGCAGAATGCTCAGTATATACACTCAATTATCACATAGTCTGACTACATGAAAAATCCTATTATCATCAAAGGATATCATATTGCAGCAGGGCAACAGCAGAAAAAATATTAATCCTCTGAAAAGACAATGAGTTCATAAAGGTAGGTGACACGAATCTGTTACCTAATTCCATAAAAATTTCTTTTACTTGATGTTCTCTTTGAAACCCATGTAGCGCTATTTTTCTTATGAAGACTAAAGTAAGACTGTAGTAAGAGAGCCATTACTCAGACTCATGCTAGCTAGCTAAGCTCTAACTCATTTCTCCAGAAGCTCATAAGGTGCCCTTCCAAATAAAAAAAGATGCTGACAGGTTAATTTTATTCATTGCCTTCAGAGAACAAATGGCAGAAGTTAACCTGCTGGTGAACATTTGTCAGTGACAAATATTAGTTGCAAACTCTCTTTTATTTCGATTTGTGAGATACAGGATATGTTATTAGTGACAGAACAAACATATTTGGATTGAACTATCAGAGCTGCAGAAACTTTTAGTGCAGGTAGCAGATGAGAAAAGCCCTTCCAGAACTGAAGTAACTGTGGCACCAAGCTGCTTAGGACGGGCTGGGGATGACACAGAATCTGTCATATACTGGCAGGAACATGCTCTGCTGACCTTCAGTATACCCAACCTGTCAACTTGTACAAGTGTACTAGAATCGAGCCCTCATCATGATGGGAACTTTTTTGCAACCCTTGGTAGAAACAAATAAAAAACATTTCAAAATCTTCTGTAACTGAAACATATTTAAGATTGTTCTCTTTGTATCCTAGAACATAGGGCTATTCAAATCTTCAGCCTTGAATCTCTTCCTTATTCAGAGCACAATTTCACCTCAGCAGAAACAGTTTCTTCACAGACCCCATGGTAGGCTGCAATACCTATACGAAAACAGCAGTAAAAACTAAGGCAGCTAGATATTTTTCTGCTCCATGACCATGCTTCTTGCACATTCTGTTCCATTGTGAACATGGTCTTAGCTTTTCTACATAAAGTACGGCTTAATACTAAAATAGACCATAGTTGTTTCTGAAGCTATGGACATTTTTGTGCCAGAAAAGACAGGAAAATGGTTATCAGTGGGCTATTTTGGCCACATAAAAATCCTGTCTATTATTGTTGCAAATAAAATACACCAAGCATGGCCACAGATACATCCCAGAATCACAGAATCACCAGATAACTCAGGTTAAGAGGGACATCAAGAGACCTGTAGTCCACTTTCCTGCTCAAAGCAGAATCATATTTGAGACCAGATCAGGTTAATCAGGACTTTATCCAGCTGGGTTTTGAACACCCATGAAAAATGAAGACAGCACAACCTCTCTGGGTAACCACTTGGCCTTCCTCAGGATCCAAATCTGCTCTGAAAACTACCCAGCAGTGCAGACAAAAGACAGCTATGCTGGTGCTGCCATGCATTTCATGTGCTGCTGTTCCATTCACCCCATGTACTTTTGCTGATCAAGGCCATGCTGCTCCTGCAGTGCCCAACAGCTACCCCTCCAGCTACAGAGATAATTCCTCTATATGTTAATCCAGTCGCTGATGGCATCCAAATTCCGGCTCTGATAGCTGTTTCATTGCTCAAAAGAACAACAGGAGAGAAGACATCCTACCAGGAAAAGCTATGGAGCTTGTTTGGCAAAGATTTTAGAGCATATGGGTGAGATGAAAGAAGGCACAGCTGGTTTCAATTTTCTGTAGTGGAATCTAGCATTCAAAAGTGTGGCAAACATTGGTAGAAAGAACAATTTCAAACTCAGTTTGGCATCAGACGGATGGCACCGATTTGGGTCAATACACTTGCTTCAAACTCAAAACACAACTCAAATTTTCATTATCCATAAAAAACAGCCCACCTGCTCTTGTTTGTTGGTTTTAGTTCTAATCATGGCAATTTATGGAGCTTTCATTTGCTATTAATGTTCATATGCTCTTCCAGACAAGCACTAATACTTCCATTTTACAACAGAAACTTAAATAGACCTAACATTTAAACCATTCTATTTTCTTAACTGTAAATAAGACTGGAAATATTTCCCCTCGGAGAATTCACACGGAAAATATACATTTTGATCCACAGAATGCTGCTTAAAAGTAGCTGAGGGATAGCACCTCAGGGCTTTTTTTTTTTTTTTAACACAGAATTATGGTTATTGGTGACAGGTATGGAAGTGTTATTTTTATGTGAACGACTGATTGTTTCCAAATAACATATTCCACTGCTTGGGAGGATAAAGGCGGTGGGGCTGTATACAATTTTCTGAGAGCAGACAGATGGAGAAAAGATTACCTAGTAACCATCTTTATGCCACTGAACTGACTAAAGTTCATTTACATTACTTCCAACCTCCCTGAGTATACCTACCTATTGTTTTACCTTATTGTCTTTTCCACAAGCTACTCAGCTTGCATCAGAGAGGGGAAAAAAATAAATTAAATAATGTTTCTAAAGTATTAACAAATACAGAAACATACCCTGCAACATCCGATGTGGAACATACATCTTCTGGCCATTATGCAAGATTTTCACTAACTGAAGAAATAAAGATGGTTCTGTGATGTTCACACCATCTGAATAAAGGATTATAGAAATTCTTGGTAACAATCAACCAGAACTTCCCTCAAAAGCTATGTGAGGTGGACAGAATTTCAAACAGATGATACCTGCTTTAAGATTTATTTCTGCTAGGTAGGTAGGGACCATAAGTTTTCCTTCAAAATCTTGTCATTCTCAATCTCAATCTTTCCACTTCTGTCAAAAAACTTCGCTTCCTCACCTGCCTTGTGGAGGTAAATCTCTGTTCATTTCCATCCAAAGTTTACCTCTTTGTCACCACCAGGACACTTTTCCAGCTGTCAGGTCGATTTTGCTATAGGTTGCTGATAAGTGTGGATTTCCAACAGTGCAGATTGATAGTGAAATACACCACATGCAGCTGCCATTTGTCCGGGGCAGCTGCAATCTCCTGTTCATATGCACCAATCCTGCACTATGTCCAGGCTTCAGAGAGTTCTTCTTCTGCACTGGGAAAGCAGCCTGCAGGGGACTGCAACACCTGGTATCCCAGCTTTGCTATGACTGCTCAGTACCTTCAAATCTCCCTGCTGCCTTGCAAGAGGAAAAATTCATCTTCCACCCTGGGAGTTGCCTGTCACACAAGATGAATCCAGGAGAGTGAGAGGGCCTCAATTCTGACTCAGGAGAGTATGCACAGACATCATTACTATTTGCTCCAGCTTAGTGTTTTTCAGTCAGCTATATATATAAAACTGAAATATACCTAAAAGAATTCATGTTGTCTGCAAAAGAGCCTCAAAGAGTGCAGATGAAAGATTTGTGCGGAAGGAAAGTACTCTTCGTGCCTTGTCATTGACGTGAACTGCAAATGCAGAACTGTGAAATACAATGTGACACTTACGAATGTTTTAGCCTTACTACTGGATTCATTTCTTTTGCTTAAAGAAATGTGCTAACTTTCAAAGTTTGCTAATTAAATCTCTTACTTTGCTTCATTTTTATGTTAATGTGTAATTACTCATGTATTTTACAGCCAAAGAAAATAGACTAAGTTTCATATACATTTGTAGAAAAATCAACATTATGTAATCAAACATAACATTAAAACACATGTTCTTTCATATTATTCATTCAGTGCTCATAGTTACTGTAGGTAATTACCTTGCGTAAGCTTTCTTCGAAGCATATTTTTCCTTTAAGTCCAAGGCTCTTTCATTTAAGTTCCGGAAAAATTGGTATGTGAACAAAAGTGATTTGATTCCTAGCACACAAATGGTTAACCACAGCCTTGGAGCAGGAGAAAGGGCTTTAAGATGAGTTATGAAGGAGAATGTGTGTGGGAACACTGGCTCTCTCTTCTGAAGAGTGGGAAGGATTTGTATGTGCTGCTTTTAACTCAACATTACCTTGTTTGGTTTAGTGCTGGTGAGGATTTCCGCATATGAAAAGCCCCTTCAGCTCATTGTAGTGGTCTAATCCTGGACCTGGCAGCCCACCACCTTGCTGGGTCATGACAGTGGAGGAAAGAAATCTCTGCTTAAAGACATAACCACAGTTACTTCTGAGCGCCACTCCGATCTGTGCCACTGCTTGGACTTCGTATAGTGCCATACAGCCTTCTACTGAAGGAGTTGGAACAAAACAAACTGCTTGTACACAACTGTAAAAATATAGGGGCCTCGGGAACTGCTCTCTCATAAACGCCCACAACTGGCAAATCGAGTACTGAGAAGGATTACAGACACAGAAAAATTTTAACTTCTGAATTACAGGATATTGAGCTATCTTCTCATTCCTACACTTTGCAGGAACTCGTGTTAAGTAAACTTGACATGTCCTTTAAAGGAATTATAGTATATAACTACTATAGTATAGTATAGTATATAGTTACTATAGTATTTACAAATTTCACCTTTGCTTGCATTCTTTGTTTCCTTAGAATGGGCCCATATGTGATTTTTACTTTTCTTATTTTGAAAGGTTAAAACCACGCTAATATCAGTAGGTAATTATAGTTACATTCATACCTCAGAGTAAAAGAAATGAAGTATATTTCTATGATCTGTCTTGATCTGGCATCTGCAGATGTAGGAAGGCATTCTTTAGTCATTAAGGACATTATGTAAATTTCTGCATATAACATAGATGTGTGTATGTGCTGTCATTTAATGGATAATGCTGAATGTGAAGCTAAGAAACATTTTCAACCCTTTGTGGCATTTGTCCATTTCTACTGTATTTTCTTTCACTTCAAACACTGCAAGTCAGTTTCCATCTCAGTCATTCGGGATTAAAAAAGTTAATTATTAATTCCTTCATTTTCTGGGTGTTCTCTTATACTCTTACTTGCTTTCATCAGCTCCCTCTAGCAAACTAGGTGCTTCAGGACCTGGAAGATGTCAAGCAACCCCACAAAACTGAGAAAAAAATTATTCTGCCAAGAATGAGGACTTTTAAACTTGTTGCCATGGCTAGATGTTTATGTTTACCCTTACAGAACTGCAATTATTGATGTGGTGTTAAAAAATACTCTTTTTTTAGTGAAAAAGAAAATGAAAAATGGTAGAATTTGTGTGTGTTTCTTGTAATATTTCTCCTCACCCTAGTCAAGTAAACTGCAAGTTCTGTTAACTCACTGAAAGTTACATTGCTGAGAGCTTTTGGGGGGTGTGTGTTTTTTATTTAGGGGCTTTATGTAGAAGATAAGAGGTACAAAATTACAGACTGGAGTAAGCAAGTCTTCTAGATAAAATAAAACTATGAAAAGAAAAAAATAACTGCTGTATTTGAAGTTCTATTACTACCTTGGAAAATGATTTCTTGAAAGTTCAAAGAACATTTTTTTTCTCTAGATGTCTTTATACTATTCCCTTATTTAATACGTGAAATGTTTTGTAGTATAAGTTGTACAGTGGAGAGTCTAAGACAAAAATCGGTTATTATTTCACTTTGCCTGAAATTATGTTCTTTTGTTCTACTGGACTTCTACATTAAGAAGTATCACTGATGGACTCTTTGGAGACCTCTAGGGGAAAGGTCTTATCACTATGAGTTGTAAATAAGCTCTAAAGATTTTCAGAGGTTTTTCCTTCTCTTCAGTATCTTGCCTCTTGGCAGATACATGACATTTTTTCACTTCCAAATTCCGCTTTGCTAAAAACTACTGAGACAAAAAATGCCAGCAGAAGCATGTGAAAGGCAAGGATTTTCTTTTTCAGTGTGGAGGCAAGTTGGTTTGAAATAGACTCCAGATCAGACAGCTATGCTTTCACTGAAAAATATACTTTCACCATTTTTTCCCCACAAAGTGCATTTCCTACAGAAAATTATGTCTTGGCTTCTGAATGCTTTAACATGTCTCAAGAATTTTAAAGAGAAAGAGATCAATTCCGTATTCTCTCTCATATGTATTTATTACTACTTACATTTAGATTTCGGTACCATTATTTGTTAGCAGTACACAGGGATATCCATCACTGTCCACAACAGTCAGGCACACGGGGTGGCAGGAAAAGGGTGCCACTGCCCCACTGGTGCTGCCTGTGCAGGCAGGTGAGGTCTGGCTGCTTCGGGGTGGCTCGTCTGCCCTCGGCCCCTTCCCTTCATTGGCATTCAGCAGGTCACCTCAGCAGGTCACTTCAGCAGGTCCCAGAGCTCCAGCAGGTTATGGGAGACCTGGCTCCTGGTCGGTGCCAGCTGCAGGCGTAAGGGCTCACACGAGCCTCAATGGTACCAGCAACACCCGCAAAAATGAAGATGAGTATCAGTAATGATGCAGCTCAGTCCTCACCTGCATCTGCATTTTTCACAATTGGAGGCAAACTGCAATCCACCACACATCCGGTGAGGAACACTGTGGAAAACAAAGAATAAACTTAGAAGTAAGTCAGGCCCAGGAGCTCCTTTTCAAGTTTTTCTTAATACACCTCCCACTTCAGCAAGCTGTGTTTGGGTTTTCCGTTAATTCCTTTGCAATGACTAGGATAAATTGCTATTTATTGATATCATCCATTGATTAGCAGCGAGTGTTAATGAAATGTGGATTGGTTTTAGCCAAAAGCAGATTTTAGCACGTTATGGATCATTTCATCAACACAAGATCTGTTTACTCCTTTGTGGGTTTTTGTGGGGATTGTTTTGGGGTTTTTTGTTGTTTTTTTTTCCTCTGGCATGCTGTAAATGAATCAAGGGACCATTTTTACATTAATAACACTGTTTTTATATCAGTGGCAAGCAAATCTGACTGATATTTATTTCAGAATGAGAAAGACAGGAAAGAAGAAAGCAAACAAAGCAAAATAGATATCAAATGTTTGTTTTATAGAAGGAAGGGGAAGTATCTCTCTATATTTATGTAACTCCAGGTCTGTTTACAAATGGAATTGAAATATTTGGTGTTCTTGGAAGGTAACTCTTTAATGATGACATATTTTCAACATCTTCCTGAAAAACACAGTAAAATAACTTAGGATTTCAGAAACGAAGGCAAGAGTCACTGTGGAAGAAAGGTAGAAAAAGAAAGGAAGAAAAAGAGAACATACTCCTGGAAGGCATAGTCTGGTAACAGAATATGTGCTAATAAAGTGCTAATAGTCCTAATTAAGTGATAATATCTCTAATTATCAGGAAAGAAGCGGAGAAAGTAGGAAAATTTTTCCTTTATCTTAATTTTCTAATTCATTTTAACACCTCAGTGTCAAACACTGAAATTATTTGGTATTAGATATAGCAGGGTTTCCATATACCCTTCCTGCAGGCCAAAACCCGTCCCTTGGCAGGCAGGAGCAGGAGCTCCCCCATCTCCAGAGCTGGATGACAACCACTGGAACTTCACCTGAAGGCTCCAGCATATGTTTTTCATCTTCTAAGGAATCTCAATTCTTTTTCCCAGGTGTTTTTTGAGTGAGCAGTTTCTGGGCCTTTAAATGTAGCATAAACATACAGCTCCCGTTTTCAGATGTACGTGCCTGCTTGCTTTGAAATATAGGTAAAATGCTTGGAAATGTATAATTTTGTTCTTATTTTAATATTTATAGGGTTTGTTGATGATTCCATAGCTTTGTTTCTAATAAGGTTGCAAGAATTACTTAGTATCCAGTGGATTTCTTGAAAGATCAAAGAATATTTTTTTCTCTAGATGTCTCTCTATTGTAGAGATAGATACCTTGCACCTCTCAAATTGTAGCAAGCTCTACTTCATATTTTTCTTTATTGAACTTAATGGAAAAGGGAGAAATTGCTTTCTTCTTTTTTCTTTTTTTAATAGGAAATATTGCTTCATTGTTTTGTCTATTCCTTTAAACTGCCTCAACAAATATTTGCAGGTAATACCACAGATGCTAAGAGAGGATAATGTACCACGATGCATTGGAAGAGAAGCATGGTACTGAATTTTTCCACAGGAAAAACTATCTGATCCTGCACCTTGGTAGTGATTCCACCCAGTGGGCTGTTCTGAGTCCCTGAGATGAAAGCTGTGGAAAGTAATTTGTATTATTATGTAGTCTCACTCAACTGTCTGATGTGCTGGAAACTTTCTTTGTCATCTCCAGTTAAGGCAGAGATGTGAAATATGAACAATATTTATATCTCTGCACGTACATATATATATTTATAGTTACATATACATATAAACACACAGATAGTTATAAAGGTGTTTTCTAGCATGTAATCTATCCTTTTATTTCACCTTTGTACAACATTTTGAAGTAATATCAAGTGCTTGTGCATTGAGAAACCACCACTGTTGAGCTGAGAGGTGGCTCATAAGCTTTCCCAGGCTGTCAGCAGGACGTGGATTGAAAAGCTCGTGGGCACATGAAATGCCTTTTCTTTGGTTTGCAGCAGACGAGTCCTGCTGGTTTCAGCCAAACGCCTGGTGAAGCCTGCACCAGTGCCAGAGGGGCAGGCACGGAGGTGCAAGGAGATACGATGGGTTCTCTGTCCTCAGCCATTTCCACTTTGAGATGAACATCTTCAGTGATCCTGCCACTGGATCTGGATCCTCCTCGACTGCAAAGCTTCCTGATAAGAAGTTGGTCAGGTCTCTGCTCATAATAGGTAACTTCAATTTCAAAACAGTTTAAGGGTCATAGCAAAATGCACAGCTGCGCACATGCACCAAAAGTCTTCCACAACTCATTCAGTTGTACTTCTGCTCTGCTTCTACCAGCTCACATCCATCACAATCGTGGCAAGAACAGTAGTCAACACATTTCTGCCTTGAGAATAATCTGAGAATTTTTTTCCTTTTTTTTGTTGTGGTTTTTTTTGTTTTTTCTTTTTTTTTTTGTTGACGTTGCTTTTGTTGTTTTTTTTCTAAATGAAATCTTATTCATAATAATCCAAAAGTAACAGGAAGACAAACCTTTGACTTTCACTTGCAGCATGTTTCTTTAATGAAATTGATATCCATTCCCAAGATATGTTTGTCTTGTGTATTGATCCTGCAACTCCAGCTTCTATTTTATTTGCGTGCTTCAGCTCCACGGTCATCTAAGAGATTCCTAGACAAAAATGTCAGAATTTCAGATTATCCTGATTAGGCTTTAAAGAGATTAGGGATAAAACAGAAAAACTATTTATATAAGTGTTGCACACACACAAACACACACACACATATGACTTTGGTAGTGTAAGGACATGCAGAGTTATAAAACCACCCTTCGTGGCTGGCGTGAACAATCCAGTTCAGTGGTGAAGTCAAAAGCTGAAATGCTCGAACTGAAGCAGAGGAAAGTTAAATAATTATTTGCATGGATAAGGACGGATAACTTCTACAATTTTTTATATCTTTCTTTTAGATACAATGTTTTTCAAGCTTTTCCAAATTTTTTTTTTCCTTATTGTTTGGAATTATGTGTTTAATATGTCTTTGGTAAAAAACTGCAGTTTGGAAAATACAATTTCCATAATTATGCTAAATAATTCTAGTATAGTATTTTAAAATTACAGTAATATATAAGTATATACAACTTGCATTGTGCATAATGGAATTTATGATTAACTGAAATCCATGAACTTAAAAGAAAAAAAGACACAGGATAAAAATCTAATGGAAAGAGGATGAGCAAGCCAGATGATGCTAAAATCTATTGCATTTATATTGGAAGATATCCAGATATCCATTAAATATCTGAGCTCTTGTGCTTGCTATATACAGATTTTTGCCTTTTAAATGCACGTCATTCCTTCTCTGCTCCTTAACAGATGCAGATTATATATATATGTTATCCAGGCTAACAACTAAAAAAATAAAATCAATTCAAGAAATAACAATTAAATTTCCTTCTAGTGGAAACTAAGGAGAGAGAATGATCCTAAGTTCAGGAAGAATCTTCCTGAGTCATCTGTACTTTTACCAAGAGAAGCTGAGAAATGGGAATTTATGAGAAAAACTTCTTGGTGAAAATTGATCTGTCCTATTCTTCCTCTTTAATTATTAGTTTTCCTATTGTGAATTCCCAGGATGTTTATTCCTGCCTGTGCTTCCTAGATGGCTGTCACACCACTCAGATTTTATAGGGACTTCTCTACTCACTAATGGGTGTTCAGTGGTGAAGGACTTTGTACCCAAACCTTGTAATCTAAATATGTGTGGTGTAGCAGAGACAGGGCACTTCAGCAGAACCAGAACTGGGGCCAGCAGTGTGCCAGACAAGGTGACATTTCAGGGGACAGGAAATGTGCATTGTTTCAGCTATTTATTCATGTCACAGCACAAGTCACCTTGTCTTACTTACGAGTCTGTAGGTGTCCATGTTACATTTCATTTACTTTGTCAGCTATTACCATTTGACACTTATGCAGAGAGGGTGAATTTTGTGTCCTTTGTTTAGCATCTTCCCTTACAAATCTTGTGTGTAAGCATCACTTTCTATATGGTCTTTCTGAGAAAAGAGCAATCACAAAAATCTCCTCTATAGCCTTGGATCCCTTCAAGATGATGATGTCTTTACATTTTTAATAGGCTTTTAACTTTATTTTGTGTAAAGTGAAGGGATTAACTTTTGCTTAGAAATGCTCTCTACTCATTTCATACATTTTTCCACTCAGTGTTCAGTAAGTCAGTCATAGCCTCTGTTTTAAAGCAAGTCTGCCTTCAGAATCACTAACCCACCAGGTCATTAGCAATTCAGTGAATCTTTCTGGCAGACTCATTATAAAACCCTCAGGACGTTTCAATATTATCTCAGACAAAAAAAAAACCAACCAAACAAACAAAAAACCAGACCCAACATCACAGTCTTTCTTTCCAAATTTCATGTATTCCTCCCTAACAATGCCAGAACAATCAAAAATAGTCAGTTCACTTTTCTGCAGAAGAAAAAAGAGCAGTAAGATTTATTCTATATCCAACATGGATTAATTTTGTATCTATTCCAAAACATATATATAGCACTTCATTTTCCAAATATTCTGAAAACTTAGCTAAAGTCCAATACAGCATTGGAACTGAAGAAAAGTGCCCCGATCTATTAGGATTTTAATATAACTTCAGGAAAGATATCAAGTTCCTTGAGCTACAGCATAACAGTTCCTAGTGTGAATACTTTAATAATAATGTGCTTTTTTATAGAGTGTGATCCTATTGCTCAGATACTTCAAAGTTTCTTACTAAAATAATTTTCACATGCATAAGGAATGCCAGATAATTCTTAGCCTAACCATGGACCAAGGAAAGAATTTTTCCTTCAGGCCAATACATGGTAAGTCATAACTCTACATATAAGTATGTGTTATGAAACTCTATGATAGCTCCCTTTTTAATACTTTGAAGGTGAATTCTGAAAATTGATAATCTGTGTATGACATAAAAGCAGGAGATAACCTTCCAACTACTGGTATTGGAAAGTGAGAAAGGGAGTCCTGGTAACACCCTGGGGAAAAAAAATCTGTTTATCTCAGGTGCATTGGCCTTACAAAAATGTGAAGACAAAGGCTAGGCTTAAGCATGAGAATGCATGCAGTTTTGTCATCAACCCCATCACCAGAGTTTCATTCTCTGCTCTACTTCTCACTGGCTGTGTTTCCCAAGCTCAAGGACCATACGTCATGTTAAAGGTCACCTTAGTCAGGGCAGCTGTACCTCCGTGTTGACCCAGCTTGTCCAGGGTAAGTCAGAAGCTGATGAGCAGAGCTTCTCCATCTCTTTGCCAGGGAAGTGGTAACCATTCACACAACTGAAAAGACATGGCACTTACTTTTTAATTCTTACGTTACCAAAACACTGCAATTACTCAGGGTGGCTAGTTATACCCACAAATTTATATTCCCGCATTCTTCTGTCTTATAAGGAGTTCATTCTTTCCCTTCTCTTTTCTGTACTTTCCATTCCATGAGTAGCTGCATGCTTTTTTTCTTTGTTTTTTGTTTTAAGGGATTTTTTCCTGTTTTTTTTTCTTCATTTATAGAAATACTGCAGAAATATTTAGTTACACTATAGTCATGAAACACAAATTTTGAGTGGTAGAGTATTAACCTGAATAAAAGAAAATCTTTCTTTATCCCCCCTATTCAGGGCAGTGTAGAATAATTAGAAGTTATAATTTGCATTAATGCACATTGTAACACAGTGTGTGATCCATAAAGGCTTCTGAAAAGGGGTTTGGTCATCTGCTTCCCCCCTGCCTTAGGCTCTGCTGGACTGGCTTACAAGAACATACTTTTCTAAATTTTTTTTCCCTCAATGAGGCAACCATTACTCTTTTATAAAAAACCCTCAGAAGGCAGCTGCTGGAATTTCTCCATCAGCAGACCCAGTGAAAGAGCATAGCCTAAAAAGTTTATCATACTGAGTGTGGTGCCTGGAGATACATTGAGAAAACCCACTGGGGAAATAGTAATCACAATAGGAGGTACTGCAGTTTTGTAACAGAAAGAAAGGACCTATAAACAGCATGGGTTAACCATGAATTAAAACACATATTTTTTGCCTATTCCATGTTTAAGATCAAATTAAATTTGGGTCTAGTACGTGATTACTCTCCCTTTACTTCTTCTGGATAAAAGATGTGGTGATTTTTTTTGAAATAATTAGGACTAGTCATCACTGCCTCAGCAAGGGTGTGATCAATGTCCCCCAGTGTCCCCCATCCCACACGGAGAACACATCAACATCCAAAGGAGATTAAATATTTCTTCATCCTTAATATATGTTTTTGCTTTTTTATGATGTCTAGGCAGTGCAGAGCTTCTGGAAGCCCTCCAAATATTTCAAACTTTGTGAGAAAATTAGTTTTTAAAAGAATCTATCACCTATGGTTCTGTGCAAAAGCCCTGAAAAAGAATATTCTCACAGTTCTCATTTATAAAGAAGTATCTGATATCAAAATCTCTGTATCTGTCTAATCAGATAGTTCAGGAAATATTGGTATGAAGTCTAAACATTCTTCCCATGACATCACTGACTTGTTGGATCTTTCTTTTTTTTTTTTTTTTTGTTTAATTGTGGTAGGAAACAGTGTTACTGAACAGGCTTCCCTCTCCATGAGATTTCTGATGGTATCAGCTGACTTCTAGTATCAATGTGCTTGCGATGCTTTGCGGATTAGCTAGGGTACTTGGACCAACTCCTCTCAACTCAAATTTGCCTGCCCTTGGCCCTTCTCTCTGAGAACTCAGGACTTTCTGTTCTTGCTGTTATTTCTCTCAGGTCATCATCACTGATTTTTTTTCTGCCTCATGTAGACCACTGACTCCTATAGGTTTCTAAAATCACTCTGATCAACTCATTGGTTGGATGTTTTTTTTTCTTTTTTGGGGGTAGGAGGAAGAGGTGTTGTCTTGCCGTTTTGGGAACAAGTTTTATTTAATGAAAACAAAACTTATATGGAAATGAAAGCTTCTTTTGTATACATAATTTTTTACGTAGCACTCACAACCTTTGCAAGTAAAGGCAGTATGGGAGGGGTTGACAGGCAATGAAAATCAAGTATTGAAATAATAGTCATGAGTTATTCTGAAATATCATATAAAAACTCATGACTATTGTTTCAATACTTGATTTTCATTGCCTGTCAACCCCTCCCATACTGCCTCTGCCTTCGACTCATGCAAGGAAACAAAAGATTATAACATTAAATTAATCTTCTTTGGAATATCCTTGTTAACACACGATACCAGACTTTTCAAATTTTCCATGTTTTTGCTCACCAAAACACAGAATTATTGTGTTTCTTTTTATACTATGTTGTTTATTCCTGGAGTGAGATTCTTAAATGATTGCCATAGTTCCTTGCATTGTGGTGGATAAAATGATCCAAAAATGCAAATGCTATTCAAACCATGTTCTCTGCAATATTTTCTGAATCCTCTTGGGTGAATGGCTGTTGTGTAAGTCTGTCATCATTACCTGTCTCCAAAGTATGGATGCAGAAGATGTTCTTAGCCAGCAGTCTGATTACGCCAAATACCAAAATAGTTGACAAATTGAAATGAGATTTGCTACTGGCTTTCTATCAATCAGACGATGAGAATTGCATCCTGTGAGCAAACAATATTGTAGGCAATTTGCATGGAAATTAGGTATTTTTAAAGCATTTTAAGCTGTTGTACTATTCATAAGAAAGCGTAGTACAAAAGGAATGATAGAAAAACACTTTCCCTGCATGAGAATTTTGTATGTGTGGTGTTTCAGAGTTGTATCATGCAGAAATAAGTGATGATTTCCTGATGGGCAAAGATATCAAAGGAAGTATGAGGAAAATTGTAGGACTAGGCAGTCTAGATATAAGATTAAACTGATTTAAGTATTATACCAGAGACATGATAGACTAAATTAAAAGTGAAATAATAATGTAAAAGCATGTAATTTGAACGACTAGGGTTGTTCTTCAGACAGCAAACTAAAATTAAGAGATCGAGGTATTTGTGTTCTATCTGTCATAATGGGTGTGCTAAAACACGTTCCAGATTACTAAAATGATTGGCTAATGAAATGCCAATGATCATGGCATTGTCTTTGAATATTGAGGAACAATAAAGAAAATAAAGAAAATTGAAGAGTGGAGCTGTCTTTAGAAAGGATGAAAAAAGTAGGAGTTTGTGACTTGAAGATATAATCAGATTAATTTTGACCTCTATAAAAATATTAAAACAAACAAATAAACTCTGAAAACATAGAAGAAAAGCAATTAAATGATTAATGTTCAATCTGAAACAGAAAACAAGTGAATCACATCTGGTAAATCTCAGAAGCAATCTGTGGAAATGTTGTTTAGATGGAAGCACTGCAGCATGGATCCAATGACTGGGCAAACCTTCCTGACAAAGTAAGTATCAGTGTACCAGAATGGAAGGATGCGCAAGTGAGATTCTCCAGAGGGTAATATTTCATTAATAAGCAGGATGAAAGAATAGAAATCGTACTAATTGTGTTTGTAGATGCATCCAAGCTGGGAGTAGCTGCTGAAAGATGACCTCAAATTCAAAATTAATTTGTCAAACTGGAGACTAAAAGAAAACAAAATTCAACCAGCAGAAGTTCCTGTGCTTCTGCAGAAATAGTTGCTCATGCAGGATTGGGAATATCTAGCTAAACAGCAGAAAACATCCTGGGTGTAATAGCAAATCATATTTAAATATGAACTGGCAATATTAAGCTGCAATATTATGTGGTAGCAATAAGCAGATACCATAGAGGGATTCATACACAGGAGCACATCTATAGGACAGTAAATAATCCTCTCATTATACAGCTTTGGAAAGGTCTCAGCTGGATCCCTTGTCTATATTCATCACTTCGAGACAGATACAAACCAGATGGGAAAGCATCATCTGGATGGATAATGGCCATCATAGATGGAAAGCAATCATCATGAGCCTAGAAAGTCTGGTGACATGAGGAAAGAACAAAGGATTTAGGGTTTGAATAATATCTAGCGGAAAGCAAGAACAGACTTTTAAACTTCTACGATACACCAGCAAACATGAAGCATGGGTAATTACTGAAAGAGAATTTCCTGGGGCTAGTCTAGTACTTTATCAGCAGATTTTTAGCACCAGTTTTCAGCCTTTCTCAGGACTGTGGTTCCAATTTGATCATAAACTGGCATTCATATTTCTGCAGTCCTCCATGTGTTGATTCTTATTACACAGAATACAGACAGGTATTTATAGGTATTTATACCTATTTGAATCTGAATAATTCATTCTCAATAATTTGTTCAATAATTTTATTCACAGAAAAGCAAATCTCAGAATTTATCTCTGCACCTGACAACTACAGGAAGCTCACTTGACCACCATAATAGTGTTTGGAGTCAGGATTTCATCTACAGCTTGGATACCAAGTAGTAAAACTCAGCTAAGGTGAAAATAGAATGAAATTTTATTGAATGAGTTAGTTCTGTCTTCTCCTGGATTTAAGATATTCATTCTTTAGCCATGTAGATAATACAAAAGCAGACAAAAATAAAGTATGGAAAAAGGTTTTCCAATTACTGCTTGACCTCTTGCACAGCTCTCAGCTTACTGGGAGCCAAGTAGGGCAGTCAAATGGTATGGGATAGTTAAGTCTTTGCTACAATTGCTTTCATAACACTTAATGTATTCTGGTGACAGGAATATGACCAACTGATGTTTCCTCTAGTCTGCAATCATACTGGTACATACCATGGTTAGGTATAATGCCGCAATGAAATGTCATGTGTTGTCCAGTTCTGAAGTCTGTTTGGAATAAATTTTACGAACTCTGAAACTTGTAAGAAACTTCTGTCAACTGATTAGCAAGAAGTCTAATGCATCCTTTGGCAGTTATGTTAAGATGATGTCAGTTTTAGGAAAAAAAAGAGCATATAGGAACACTTACTATAAGATAAGGTTTAGGCAGTAAAAAATGGTACAATTCCATACCATATAAATACATAGTATTTTATTTAAATAAAACAGTTTGATAGAACTCTTCATTGCCTTAAAGGTCATAGTCAGATAGCTGATGCTGTGAGAATCTGATGCAAAGCCAAATAGTGCAAAGAAAGCTAGCAGAAAATGATACATATAGATGACTCATGCATCATAAGACACGAGGAGAAAGACTTAAACAAGAAAATAAAAATGTGGGGGAAATCAAAGGAATAACAATTCAAAGAAGGGAAAATTGAAATTTTCTAAATGCACCAAACAGGTAAAATATCTTCAAGGTGAAATTTCTCAAAATGAATAATAGTAAACATGATTAAATATAACTGGAGAATTCTAGCCTAAAAGTTATCCTATGTCAGAATTTATTTAGGAAAAAAGCAGTGTGTATTTTCCTATGGCAACAACCAGTGGCCATTTCTTCATTCTGTCTTGATATTCTGCTGAGATTTCTGTGATTAGACCCCTCTAACTGTTATTTGGCTCAGCAAGATCTTTAGTTTTGAATATAGAACATTTAGAACTATGGGTGTACATATCACTTAACTGTACTCAAAACATTTCAAAATATATATCTTTGTAAAAGCAAGAAAAGTATATTCAGTACTATCCATTTTAGGATTTTTTCTGGTTATTTCAGGAACATTTTTCACTTAAATTTTCTGTTGATCATTGAAAACTTTGATATCCTTAACCTTTGCAGAGGTTGAAGGTGATGGCAGCATAACATCTCTGAACTCTCCATGGCATTAGATGGCACTCTACCCATATAGTTTATCTCCTGTCCACCTGACAAATAATTGAAGCTCTATATATCATGCTTCAAAGTCATGTGCCAGAGGTAGAAATAATTGACAGTCAACTCTCTAAATGAATTAAGTGGGTGCATTTTATAAGCCCATATGGATCAAAAATTAAAATATACTGACTGACAAAACTGGTGAATGGTTTAAATAGCAGGAAGGAGAAAGATTAAACCTGCATTCGATCACATGTTGCACAGTAATTTACGCTGACACTGGTTCCTCAAGAAATGTCAGGACAATTTCATTTTATCTGACTTTTTCTCAGATATTTTGGCAGAAGTTCTGGAAGAAATTACATTAAGTAAATCAAACCGAACATCCCATCATAAAACTGATATTTAGAGCTCATCTGATGGCCTATTAGCTGCAATAAATTAGAAAAACCATCTATGTTGAAGATTCAAACTTTATTACCACAACACTATAAAATACTGATCAGCCTAATAATTCCTCAGCTGACCTGCAAAGATGGTCACATGCACTCATAAAATCTTCAGATACAGATGATTTTAGATCACTCAGTGGTGAAAAATGAAGCATCTCCCCTTTCTTGACCCCTAAACCTCCCCCACAGGTTGCCTGAGTATACAAACACAAGAATGAAAGACAGAGTCTTAGGTTTGCCTTTAATCAAAAGAGTAATGGATTCTCTTGCGGAAAAAGGCAGAAAGTATCACCTTCGCTGCCTCCACAGAGGTTTCTACACCTTCAAGCTGGATGTTAACTTGACAGTGAGAGATAGAGCTAAATGTTCTTGATGACAGAGGACTACTAAAGGAAACACTTTCTGCTCCCAGTGCCTAATCCAATTTGGAAACTTCCTGCCTTCTTCTGCTCATTTTTCCTATTTCCCTTCTCACGGGTCTCAATATCTTTAGTTGTTACACTTGAGAAACTACAAGGCATAGAGATATTTTTAAGCCATTTTTCTTAATGCCTGGAGATTTCNTTGTGTTGTTTTGATTACAATTCAAGCATGATTAATTCTTACTGTCAAACTGAAGGCAGTTTTCAAAAGATACATTTCCTGAGTCACTGGATTGATTTCATCAAGTTCACTTTGCATTAACTAGATAGTTTATGTCAAAATGTTAGAATAATATTGCTTCACTATGCAAGCTTGATGAAATGCTTCAATTAAGTCTCTGAGCCCCTCAAGAGAGCCAGCAAAATAAGGAAGACAAGAGTAGATCTGTCTAGAAATGTGTCATATTCAAATGAAGAAATATCGGGAGCTAACATTTAAAATTAATGACATCTTTTGCATCTCACTTTTGAACGCATTTTATTCTAATGGAGACAGAAGATAATTAGAAAAAAATGTCTGGATTTTTGAGTGGAAAACGGTCGAGAGGTCTCCTGGTAGTATTATGTGTTTCTCCATAGCTTCTGATTTTCACATCTAGATTCTCTTGATCTTGTGGGAATCACTGCTTTATTCTTTGTTAAATGTATTTTCAGCTTCAAGGTTGAAGAGAAAAGAAAGTCTAGATACATGAGTAAGTTCAAATGCATCTCTGTATATGGTTACAATAAATGCACCTACTTTAATTTTTTTCTTTGAATTCCCCAAATCGAAGAACTCTCAGGGTCTTTGAATATTTGGAGTTGACAACCATTTAGGTATTACTGTGATCTTGTTTCTACATTCCTAGTGTTTTGTCATGTTTTTAAATTCTAAATACATGAAAAATGCATCCTGAAAAATTTAGGTTAACTTCTTGTCTATTACATTTTTGAGAGGCTGCTGATCTCATAATATTTTAATTAATGTTTGCTCTTTATTTTAATGTGATCAGAAGGAATAGATAAATAATCAGGATGGACAGTTTGCTGAGCATATGCCAATAATGTGATTGCTAATGAGAAATAAAGTAGCACTCAAGAAACGAATGTGCTTCCAAAGATATTTGAATTGAATTCATGTTTTTCAGGTGCTTGCTGGGGAAGATAAAGTCTGTTTTCCCTATCAATGTTCCTAGAAGATTTCTAATTTTCAAATGCCTTTTCCTTAAATTCATTGTGCATAGAAGGAGGGTTTTTTAAAAATACAGTCTGTGATCCTAAAGCTGTCTGGTGTAGGCAGAGATGTGCTGCTGGTGGGGTGACAGCATCAAATCAGGTTTTGACTACTGCTCTGGTACCACTTCTTTTTCCCCACAATTACAGACGTTCAGGCTTCTTTTACACTTCCCTTCCTCCCTGTGTTTCCTCCACAGCCGTTTCTGCGCATGCCATTTGCAAGCTCTGTGGTAACATGAGTGTTACCTCAGGCAATCGTTATCCAGGCACCTTTGCCAACACTGGGCTTCGTAAGCACCCCCAAAATTGTCCTATTTTAAGAGAAAACACAAGAACAGGCCCAGTGTTACATATACTCCTCTCTGCTTGAGCAGACAGTTCTTGCCACTTTGCTACCCCTAATTTCCGAATATTGATGGGCTTAGAACAAATATCATGGTTCAGCGACTCACTTCAAGTGTTATAGGGTTCAGGGTTTTTGTTTTCTTTGTCTGTGCAATGTTTTAGTTGATTTCCTAAATGGAGCCTTTTTGCATTTGTCCATTTTAACTGCTAAAGAAACTTATTTTGATTTTTGATAGCTGTCAGGGTAATGACTAAATAATATCTGTCAAAGGTTGTTATCTGGCTTGCAATATTCCATAATTATTGTCGTGCTGAGGAAAGAAATGGAAATTATATCCCAAAGGATCCTGTGAGTCTGCCTGAGCGTATTTTGCATGCTCTGGTGGCCTCCCAAGGACTATTTTGACCACTGTTCTGTCAAAGGAAAACCTGATTCCTGACCTGACAATGTTTGGCATGGAATGGGTTTCCATGGAATGTCCCCTGGCTCCAGAAACATCCAGAGTTGTTCAGAGCTAACACAAATTAAAAGCCATTAATCCCTCTTTACATGAGGGGGCTGACCTTGAGCTAGGTAAATTGAGGGGTTTTTGTTTAAATTAACTGCTTTGGGAATGATCTGAGCAACACTATTTCCATTTTTTCCACAAAATTTTTATGTAAAACAATAGCGTGTTATGAACATTTGAATTGTGCATCAAAGCGGCAAAGACCCATGAGGCCCCGAGTAAGTCAACAGGAACATCACTACTTACAAGACTTAAAAGACACTTACCTGCTTAGAAGAGGGCATAAAAGTCCAGAGTGATCAAGTTTATGTAATCAGTGCTAATCTCCAAGTGCCTTGTGTAGTGATGTGTAACTGAATGTAAGAGAGACCAGATGTACAAAAGTGTCCTTTTAATCCCACCTAAGGTGTTACTCGAGATGGATCAAAGCCAGAAAATTCCTGAAAATTTATTTCAGCTATGAACTGTCAGGGCACAGTGATAACTAAAATCAATAACCAGAACATTATGTTCCAAAAGGAAAAGATCGTGTCTCAAAATAGTAGAACTGGTTTCTCGAACATTTATCTCATATCAAAAGTCAGGTATTTTTGTTTTCTACATGCAGTAGTGTAAATGTGACTGTTTCAACCACGGATTTCCATAAGCACAGAATTTAATTTATGACATCAACGATAAAATTCTCATTTCTTTCTTCTCAGAATTGCACCCAGTATTTTGAAACAACAGTCAAAAATTCTCAAACTATCAAATCAATTATGCTTTCGCAAATATACTCCTATGTTTCTGAAACAAGACTTAATGAAATGCTTAGTTTGCATGAATAGTTTCTTCCATTAAAAATAAAAAGGGACATGTCCCAAATTGAAAAGCATCTTTCTTTCAGCCTGGACTCATATGCTGGTTTAATACAGTGACTATAATAACAATTATATTAGAACAAAGCAATAATATTGTTCATGAGTCAAAAGTGAAATCTCCCGTGCTGTTTTGCTTGTGATCAGTATTAATAGTTTTCACTCTGTATATTTGGCTAAATCTCTGCTTACAGGTTATTTATTTCTCCTTGAAAGTACTTTTGCATTTCACCAGTGAAACAGGGATAATGTCTAACAGAAATAATTGAGCCTGGCTATCATTTGTTTTCAAAAGCTTAAGCTAGTGAGACAAGAATTAAGATATTTACATCTGACTACATATTTTACAATATTTTGGGATAATGGGGCATGGTACAACATATAAATGCTGGAAAATTGATCTGTAGTTTTTGGCCACCCAAATATTTTATAATTTGCCTATTGGAATAGAAAATAATCTGCTAATGTGTTTTGAACAGACTGCAGAATAAAAATGAGCACAAATTCTATTCAGTATCACAGAAACCTCGATCCTTGAAATGTGTCCAAAGCTGTTTCTTAAACTAAGCAGGCTTATATGTCATTTGGGTGTAGCAGTTAATGTAGTAGTGCATCTGTTACTCTTTCTCACCTAAAAATTATTTCCTTGCTTTCGATAACTGTGAAACTATTTTGTTTGAAGTTATGGTGATCAGTGTAAAGCCATCAGATGCCTAGCAACACCAGCATGAAACGATTCCATGACCTGAATTGCTGTTTGTTGTCAATATAACAGAAGTCTTAACAGATATGGACATATAATAGTGTTATGTGTTAATTAAATGAATTTATAGCCTCTTTTTTCATTGCAAAACTAAAAACTACTAAGCTTTTTTAATGTAACTAATCTTTAAGATTATAAATTCTACAAATTCATCATCAGAAATTCTCAGAGACCCTAGCTGACACCTCATCAGCATAGTGCTACACCCGAGTTAAGAGTTCATATGAAAATGCCAAAGGCAGGTGTTAAATGCTACTTTGGACAGTGATGAGAACAATTTGGAATCCCAGATTTTGTGGGAAGCAGCATAGAGGGGTCTGCTTGAAGCATTAGTCTCTTGGCAGAAATGTGGAGACGCCTGGAAGACCTCAAGAAACTTTCACTGCCTGTAAAAAGATTGCGTCTCTTCTTTTTTTTCAAGATTCTGTGACAGTACTCAGTGTCAGAGGATTCAGTGATAAGAGCCAAAGTAACCCAGCCTGTTTGCAGAGAGAGAAGTGAGGAAATCAGACGACTTGCTGCCGAGCATGAATTCTGTTAGCACCAACTTTTAGAGAACGACCCTCTAGCAGAGCCAAATTTCCTTTCCCAGTGCAAAGTGGTGGAACTGTGGGGACCAGGAGCATTCCCTGGTATCTCTCCATCAGGCAATCACTGCTGCCTGAGGGACATGCACTGCTCCCACAGCACAGATCCCTTTCCACTTAGCTGCTCCTTGGCTTTGCTTTCCACTCTGCTTTAGTCTTGCATAGAATGAATAAGATGACTTGGCTTCTGTGATAGCGTTAGGAAGGCATTTAAATACCAGCTGGGTGGGCAAGAGGGCATTTACTCCATCCACTTGAATCTTAGAGTCAGTAGCCTCACAAAAGCTTTACCTCTTTGTGAGTCTGAGGCAGCTTCAACAGGCATACTGTAGTTTTCATGGTGTGGAAAGAAAAGGGTAATAAAACTCATAACCACAGAACTTGTGTGAATGGGCAGAAAAATACCACAAGGGGTAATGTTAGGATTAGTTTTAATATCAGAGGAAATGGGAGAGCTGTGAATAACACATTAACTGAATTTCCAAATGAATGTTAACCAGGGAGGAGATTCAAAATTTTCTGTGTACTCATAAAGAAAAACAGCCTCATTTAAACTGTTGGGAAAGTCATTGGCTTACCCTGCAGGGATAAAAAGGTAGAATAACCCAGAGAGGTACCATTACATCCAGCAGGAGAAACCACCTAGCCATCCAGGCAGCCTGTTGTGCACTCTTGTGGTGGACTACAAACTGGACATCTTTAATTTGACTTGATCAAGAAGAAATGGCTAAAAATCCAATTGCTTACTATACTAATACTTTCAGTTTTGGAGAGGAGATTTCTTGGCTGTTCCTTTATTATTGTATTTTCCTGCTTTTGCAACAATATGACATATTGAGATAGAGGAACAATTTGGGATTTCCACAATCCTTTCTGAGTTCTGCAAAGATGTTCATTCTTGTGATTTTAGCAGTCTTTCTCCTGCTAAGAAAAGCTCATTCAAGAGTAGACAGATATTAAAAGTTACAAGTGTACTTTTCAAACCTAATACGATTATCTTTTGAGAAAGAGAATTTCTACAGGGCATTTAGACTTTTTCACATAGAGGGAATAGACATCAACTTGCTAAATGTGTGTGGCAGAGAAAAATGACTCAATGTTTTCTGCTGCCCTCCTTAGAAATTATGTTCCTCATCTCTTGCTCTTTGGAAGACATCTGTCATTAAGGCATAGAGTGCTGGTTTGTTGTCAAATTTTTAGGTTGGATCAATGAATATAAACATACTCATACTTTTTAAAATTTTCCCTTAATTTTCATCTTTTAGTATTTTACTGCCATGCAGCAATCTCATCATTTTCATTTTCTTTTCACCAAGTTTTTAAAATGTGTGAGATGCTTAAACATTATTTTCCTCTGATACAATGAAGTTTCTACAGCTTTTCAGAGAAAGAAGGATGCAGAAGTTGACAAAGTGTTGTATGCCTAAAAGCTTGTCATTCTCTAGCTATATTAGTTACTCTAGTAAAATACAATGCTTCTCTCTATGAACATTGCTTCATGGGAAAGCCTTATTTTTGAATTTAAACATTTGAATCTCTTCAGAGCTGAGATCTTTAGTAGCCATCTGAACCTAACAAGTATTTGCCAGCCCCTTGCTGTACAAGGTCTAATAAAACTTAACATTTTACTAAAATTTAACAGGTCTGGGTACCTCTGTTCTTGTCGAAAGAATGAGGATGCCTTGTGAGGAGCATCCTTTGCGCAGTTCACACTTGTTTTTTACAACTGAGCAGCTGGTGTCATTTCAATGCAAACACCAACCCTCCCTTTAAAATATTTTTGAAGCTGCATTAAGGATTTGTTGATGTTGTTGCTAAGATTATATTTACCTGGGTACAATCATACGAAATGCAACCATATAACTTCAGAATCACACTCTGTGAAAACCAGGATATGCTGGAGGTGCATAGTAATACTGTCAATCCTGGCATGTTTTTGTTTTCTGTTCAAATGCTTGCCTCGAAGTATTGTTTTTCCAGTAAAAGGTCAATTTCATGCTATATGACATCTAAAGCTGTTAAATTTTCACTTTTGGACTGTAATATTTTAATTTTTTCAGTCTGGTTCTTACCCATCCTATTTTTTTTGTCTAGAGTTACCAGTTAAACAGTGAAAAATAAGTAGTTATGAATATTCATTTAAAAATAAATTTATTCCAATCCTTCTTATGAATCTATTGTCTTTGTTTTCCTATGGTCCCATAGCTGAAATTTATAAGCATGAATGTTTATGTAAAGACAATTTTGAAGTCACTTGGTTGAACACACAGTGATAATACACCCTGAATTGGAAAGCAAAAATGTCAGGCATACTTGGTCAGTCATCCAGACAGGGAACCGAAACAAAACCCTGGGCCTATTGAGAACAACCAGCTTAGAGAAGCAACAAAAACTAAAATGTGAGGAATTAATGGAAATTTAGGACTGAAGGCAGCTAAATTCATGTATAAGGTGGAATACACTGAAAAAGAATTTTTATGTTCAATAAATAATAATCCTTGTCATAAGATAAATTCAGCATCAGGCTAGTGTCCAGCTAGAATTTAGAATTAGAATTAATTAGAATTTCCGGATGACAGATAAAGGTAAATGAATAATACCCACTTGTGTTATCTGGGAAGTTCACCAACAACTTTTCAATTACAGAAGATTTCAGCTACAGCAATGGCTGTTGAGATGGAGTACAGCTGTAGTGGGAGCACAGCTTGCAGCCATCCCTTCCAGGTGGAATTTGAGCTAAGTCCCCAGTCAGAGAGAGGTGCAAGGAGGGTCAGAGTGCTGAAGGATTGGTTCACCTTCTAAAAGTCTAGCTCAGTGATATGATATGTTTATCAGTTCAGGTAGCAGTTTAGAGGGCAATGTCAAAACTGTCATCTCCACAAATCCAGGAGCTCCTGGTTTCCTCAAACTGCTGTGGATTCTGTCCAACGCAGCATTAGAAGCTCAGGTATCAAACACCATGTTCAGAATTTCACTCTGGAAGACATCTTAGAACTGATGACCTTTAGAGGATTTGGCTATTAATGACCTAGGTTTCTCTTAATGTAGGGTTTTAATACAAAAAGCCTGTAGAAAAATCACAGTCTTTTTTTCCCCCCTCTTCTTCTTTCCCTGCTGTAAATGAATATATTGCAGTACACACTACTCCATTAGGAAGGCAATTGCATTCATTAAAAGCAGAAAATGTCCTGCTATTGTGATATTAAATGGATTCACTAAAATCATTGTCCCAGTAGAAAAATCAGAATATATTGTAGAAAAGGGAGAGAAAATGAACTCAGACATTTCACAAAGGGGTATTAATTCAAGCTGTTAAGTCTTTTATTCAGCATTTAATAAGCTTACACAGTGATAAGCCTGAATGGGAGAAAGGTGTAGCCCAGGACTTCTTAAACCATTTAAATCATATTAGAATTAATTTTTTTTTTCAGAGATAGGAAAAGTTTCTGTCACTCACCATTTGAATGATGAGAATAAAAAATCAATTAAAAAGAAAAAAAAGAAGAAGAGGAAGGAATTAAAAAGGCAGAAGGAAAAGGAAAATTTCCCATTCAGAAGAATAACATTTTATTACTCTAAGGTCCATTTCTGAGTCATAATTAAAACCTATGAAGCATAAAACATGTGTGAATACTCTGGACTACTAAGGCAGACACAATGGTGGAATTTTCATTTGCCATTATTAGATTAAGACAATTTTCAGGCAATATAATGGGCATTAAATTACTTAGTGTCAGTTTTACACAGAAATAATAGTATTTTATTACTGAGACCAGTGTTAAATACCTCATAAACATTAAGCAACATTTTTCCCTGTCTTAGTATTAATTATTCTTCCTGTCTTTATACCAGTACTTCATTTAATTGCCATTCCTTTTAGCAAGAATATGTGGAACAGCAAAAAGCAAAAAATTCTGTCTCAATCACTTTTGTGGCTTCAGGGGAGAAGGGAAAGAAGGAGTGTTGAAGTGGTATATGCATGTTTTCATTTCTGTGTCCGTTTTGTCTGCATAAATAATTTGCTGGTGAAAATAGGGGAAACCTACTTGTCTGGACAGGCTTAAACACCTGCAGCTGGGAAGACAGCATACCATGCTCTGTTCGTGTAAACACACATGTTCTTTGTCTTTCAGCTTAGAAATTAAATGAATAAAACTAAATACTTCTTGCTTTCTTAGGTGGCAACAGGTCTAATATGGAACAGCAGCATTGCAAAGTGATAAACCATGGCAGTACACAGCTCCGGTGGTGTTCCCTCTGAAAGAACACAGTCACAAGGTATTTATAGTGCAGGGGAATTAAAGTCTATGGATCACGTGAACTTTGATACCTGTGATACAGATCTTCAGAGCTTACTCACCCTGGCGCCAAACATGCTCACACTACAGGATGGGTATGATTTCTGTCCTTGAGAGAATTCCCTCAGTTGGCCCTTTCCTGAAGACAGGCAGCTGCTTCCTTTTCCCAGACCATTCTGGAGGTTTAGATTAGCTCCTCTTTTGACAGGAGAATGAACAGGAAAAGTGAAGTCAAAAGCAGTGCTCTGCTGGGAATATTCAGCTCACTGAAAAGAGTGGTGAGTGACTTATAACTGCCTTGTGTTCCACTCTGGGGAGATTTTGTTGCTTTCTTTGAAAGCTCTGCTTGGGAAACTTGCTTGGCAAAGATTCTGGTTCATTTCTGGTGTCAAGGTCTGAAGAGTTCTGGAAGGTGCTGCTGCTGAGGCCAAACTGGTATAGCTGGGATCAAGAAAGACAGTATAAATTAAGGTTATATGACATTTCTCAAGGCCTTTTTTTTTTCCCCCCAGAGAAGACTGGAGATCAAACAGTAGATCATCCCGTGAGATGTCCCTGAAAGAAATGAGGGAAGCCTCATTCAGTGGGTCCTATGGGAGCATATATTAGATGCATTCTAACCTCAGACTAGGGCTATAGATCTTATGAGAGATGAAGGGTGAAAATGTGCAGCACCTGAGGATGACAGGTGGCAAGCTAGTTATTCAGTTAGAGTAAAAATATTTCTTCCAACTTCAAGAGAAGTGTAGTGGTTCAGCCAGAAATCTGGAAGGAGAGCAGATGCGGGTAACTCAAGTATCTCAGAGGCAGATTTTGTAGAGCAGAGTGGGCAGTGCTGCACAGTACTCGCGACCCAGAACTCCAGCTGAGGACTGCCCAAGTTTCAGTGAAATAGAAGCGAGCTTTTATATAGGAAAGAGGATGCCTGAAATTCTGTTCACCTGTTAGTGGGGGGGAAAACATTTGATCGTATTTTGTTTTGTGGGGAATAAGAATAGCAGTGAATGGTATTCTTTACAAGTAATGTAATCCTGTCTTTACGTTATTCTTTTATTCACAGAGATGAAGGACTGGCTACATGGCCTAGAAGACTAACACTGTTACTGATTGCAATCAAATCTTTATGAGGCCCCCAGAGAAGCAAGTGATCAATGAAAAACAGAGTCTGGAAGGATGAAAGGAAGTCCTAATGCTTCAGCAGGAGAAAAAATTAAACCTCTTTAGAGTATCGACTACATCTTGGTAATTTACAGCCCTTAAAAAAATGCATGTTAATGCATATGAATTCTCAAGGAACTATACCACATAAAGCATGTCTGGCTGTTATTCCTGTGTGAAGTGTCTGTATAACACAGTGAAATAAATACATGCAAGAAGTGAGGGTTTTGCCATAATTTTACCTTTTTTTTCTTCTCCAGGAAGGACATACAAGCAAATGTATACAGGCCAAAAGGCAAATTGATTGGAATTCTGTAGTAGATATGATACCTGTTACTCAAAATCAAGGCTTTAACCCAAATATTTTTTCATCTCTCAGCCTTTTTCATATCATTTCTTTGGAGAGCAAATTTTTTAAACGGTCTTAAAATTAATTAAAAAAAACTCTATCTCCAAGTGATTGAAGTGAAAGTCTGCCCAGAGGGGAAGAATCATTAAAATGATCTGAAGTCAACAAAGTTTAATGGAAATTAATACGTTGAAACAAACGTAATGTGACATCTGATATTTCTAAAATAATTGATTTCCATTTGTTAAATTAAACAACTGCAGCTCAGAGTTATGATTCAGAGGCACTCTTTCCTTTATTAGTTTCAAGGAACGTGGCTAATGCTGATAGTGTACCACTGGGTTAAAAATATACAGCTTGTGGAAGACAAAAGGCTTCAAGAGATGTTGTATTTGATGTAAGGGATATGAAAAGCTTCATCAAATTATTCTTTTACTACCAAATTTTTATGCCTCATGGTCTATATTTTTATACTCAAATTTTAAGGTATCAAAAATTAATTATTTATTGCCAAAATTACTCAGTGTAGTGACTTTGAGGCAAATAGCCTGAAGATTGTAAGAATCAAATAACTTTTTGATTCATCTGCCTATACTGCGTGATTTGCTGTAAAATGCTTGGGGTTTGAGCAACTTCCCTTGACATTTAGTCACAAAATCCTTGACTTGAGAGGGGAACAGGGCAAGCAGTAGTTGTGAGGCACAGCATTTCACCTGAGTGGTGTGGAGGTGGGCTGTTCGCCCCAATGTTTCTGCAAAACAATAGGTCTACACCAATTCAAATTATTTCCCTTTTTTTCCAAAACAAAACCTATGTCCATATCCCAAACCAGAGCCTAGCTTAGGCTGGCTGCCAAGCAGATGGAATCCCCAAGTCCTTGGCAGCACATTTGGTAGAGCAGGTGGGGCGGGTTGGTGTTCCTGATCCCTAGCATCCACGCAGTTGGAAAACTCGTGTCCTATGGCCAGACAGGAATGCATAGGGGATTGGTGCTTACCACACATTTTTAAACTCTATTGGACTGTAATTCAAGACTAGATCTCCCTAGTCTTTTCTGAAATGGGCATCAGATCCTCGCAGGAAAATACTTAATACCTTGCACTGTCTCATTACTTTTCTAATTAATTCTAATTTTCACTCTGTTAAAGATCCTGAAATTTTGCTTTGGAAAACAGAGAATGATGACCAGATCCTCACCTCTCCTTGGGCCTGTTCAGCAGAGCAAATCAACTGGAAAAGCACATTAACTTCTACTGAGAAATACTGCAATGTCATGAAGCAGAGGAGTTACATACTCTCTCTATGTATTATACAGCATCTGTCCTCCACAGATACATAAATTATTAATGAGATAAAAAATACACGTATGATTTGATATAATTTGACTCCTTTCAGTCTTTATTTTTCATAGTCTCAGACCCCAGCTCTTTAAGGCAACTGCAGACAATTATTTCTGAGGCCTCACCTTTTCTCATTCTCCTTTTTCCCACCACATAGAGCTTGAGGTCAAGCACTCATGCTTCTCTAATCTTGTCGTAAGACCCCATCAGAAGCAAACAATACATGTAAAAATGCATATGTATGATGCAATTCTTCTTGACAATACACTCAAGTACAAGGGACCTTTTGGGTCGCAGAGGTAATTTCTCTGTTTTTTTAAGAAATTACTTAATATTTTTTTTCTCCTCAGTAGTGATCAAACTTTGTCTTACAACAAGACATGTTTCCCTCGTCTTCTCACTCCCTCTGAAATGTTCTTACAAAACTCATCACCATCATTATTTGAAACCTTCTTCAAACTCCCTTTTTGCATTTACTGGGACCAGTTAATACATTTAACAATTAACCTTTTTTAAAGTACACCTCCTTCTATAATAGGTGATACATTATGGTTGCTAATTATCTCAGAACTAAAAAATGAAAACATTTTGATTAGAAGCTTATGTAATCATGCATCAAGGCTTAATCTTTCATTTAGTTTCTTTTGGGTAATGGAATTAATATAAAATGAGATGAGGAGATAAGCCTTAGGAATGAAACAATATTAAAATCTATGGTTCCAGATGCAACCGAACCCTTAGGAAAATTCTGACTAGACCTTGGGAATGTGTATGACCTTTTCTCTTTTTTGAGGAGTTTTTCACAAAGGTGAGAAATACAAAGTTATTAAATCCTTTAAATAGACAATAGCGCAAATAAAGCTATCGAATTAGATGGGACTCTTTTCTGTATGGCAGAGGTATGTAAAACTGTTAAGACAGACAACGCATTATTTTAGCTCTCCTTAATATTGAAAAAGGCCACTGAAGGCGATATTTTCAAACATTTTTAGCAATGAATCATACACTTCTTTAAAATAGTAGAAAAAGGAATTTCCAGTTTTAGCTTCTCCATATTGTTAAAGTAATTTCTATTATGTGAGTAATCTGGATAATTGTCAAAACCTATGTAGCTTTCTACAGTGATTTGCTTATACACACACTGCTCACATGCACAAAACAGCTCCCTATTTTTGTCAAGAATCCTTATAGTTGAGGAAAACTCCACTTTTCAAAGAATGATTCAGCCTTCCATGACTGGTTTCACACTCTGATTCCTGTAGCATTACTTTTGACAGCTGATTTCCTCTCCTTACAGGTCTCCTACATTTTTACAATGAAGTTCAAGATAGGTTGTCAAGGGAAGTTAATGTCCAAGGCTTTCAGAATTGGCTTTCTATCAGTCAGCTCTTTGTTGTTGTTTTCTTTTTCTTCTATTATAGTTCGCTTGTTTATTTAGAGTGCATTGTTTTTCTAATCAGAAAAGTAGAAAGAAGTGGAAAAAAGCCATGATATTTTTGTTCACATACTTTACTAAGCTTAAACTGGCTAGGTAGAATTATCCTGCTTTACAGGAGAGATGAGCAGCACACGGATTGTGTTCACACAGCTACAGCAATTATTGGACAGTATTTTGAAACTAATACATGACGAGAATCTTTTTCCTGTAGTGGTATTTTTAAAATTGTTTTTCATTTAGGCTTTTGTTATTGTTGTTGTTGTTGTTGTATTCAAAAGCTTAGGTGAACTAGTCATTATCAACAAACCAGAAGGAAAAAAAGTCTTTCAGCAAGAAAGGGATAGAAAATGTGGTTTTGTATTGGAAAAATTATCTGGTTAATTTGTGTGCTAGAATGTCTCTCTTGAGCGCAGATTTCCACCAAACTGTGGGGACATTCCATGCCTCAGTAGGTGACTTTAAACCACTTGAAGCTGGTACTAATTTTCTTGTAACCAATAGAATTCCGAGAAAGACGTGATTATTGGAGTATGTAATGAGTACAATCATTATGAGAACTACAAGTTTAGTCAAATGACATTGCCTGGCAAGAGGAAAAGTAAACATGTAACATTCTAACAAGAAAATATCATTAAACAATTAAAAAAATAATCCTTATTTAGCATATCAGTCGCAGTAGAGACAGTGCGGGAACTCAGGTCTCATGAGGCGTTGAAAGGAAATTCTCCAACTCAGATTTATTTCTAAATCTACTGTACAGTCCGTTCTTTTACATCCTAATAATTCTTGGTCAAAGTAAGACTTTTTCTTTATTATATGGAGTATAGAACCATTGCCCAAAATACAGAGCACACGTTAAAATCAACCAAAGCAGAAAATCAATCTGAGGCTGTGTTAATACAAGTTTTTTTAAGTAACGTGTAAACTTTTCCTTTTTATTTTATTATATCTTATTTTACACTGCTTTTCAAAATAGAAACCCCTTATTTAAATGCAGAATGACATATAAACAATTTTGACGGAATGACATATAAACAATGTTTATATGGTAAAAAATGTTTATATGCTAAACGTTTTCTCACCCACATGGATGGCAAAGACGGCCTGTGCAGACAGTAGCATTAACTATGCAACATCCAATGCATTAGAACTGTTTCACGTTAGTAGGGGGAGGTTCTGGATGGACACCAATAAATTCACTGTTTGAAAATGGACAAGGAAACTGTTCAGGAAGGGAGATGGCAAGAGTCTTTCAGACGAGCTTGAATTGTAGGTTGCAATACTGCACTTTATGATTCAGTAGCTAGTTTGTATTACTCTTGATACATTTTTCTGTCTCAAACTCTGAATTCACAAAACTCTTAAGTACACAGAATGTGTCTGGATGTCTACATGACTACAGGTGTAACATGTCCCTTCTTACTCAGAGCGATCAAAAGAAATTGATAAGCAGAGTTCCCTGTAGATCTATCTCATTCTCACAAGCATACTTCTGAATTTACTTAAGGAAATACAGACAGTACAATGGCAATAAAAGAATTCTGGATAGATTTTGACTGATACTTTCCAGTAAGCGTATAATGATATGACAAAAGCAAATTTATGTCTTTAAAATCCATTGAGAAATACTTTGAACTGTGACAAGGAAATAGCAAATGCGGCAAGGAAAATTAGAAAGACTCAAGTCTCATAATCAGATGCATAATTACTACAGGGCATTTCGTGGCAGATTTCATTTTGTGACTTGGATAAAACAAATGGTTCAATGACTTTAGAACTTATTGGATGCCTGAGGCTATATGGTGATATGTATGTTTTATCAAATTTCAGCATGTACAAGTTTTTAAGGACTTTTGTGTAATTTAGAACATGTCCCATTTGGGGGAAAAATGAGACACTACAGGGGCAAGTAAAATAATTTAAAATTTCTTTCAGATTTTTTTTTTTTAAAAGACCAGGCTTAACTTATTCAGTTATGTATATCACAAAATTTTCCCAGCTCACTGATTGGCCTCAGTATTTTCCATGGAAGACAAGCAGTTTCTGGTTCAGAAATACCTACCTAACTTTTTTTTAGCCTCTTATATTTCTTTTATATTTTCTATGTTTTAACTTGGCACAACCCTAATACTCACCTGAGACAGTTAAATCCTTGGCTTTGCAGCTATAGTGTCAGAGATTTTAATCAGAAAGCAAGAAACCTTGACATTTTGTATAGGAAACATACAGCAAGCCCCATGGTCTCTTTGGAATAACCATTTCTGCATTGTGCACAAAGCTTATTTCAGTAAGACTTACCTTGTCTGATCCTTTTGCAGGTTACAGTCGTAGTGAAAACACAGTTTATATGAAAGAAGGTGATAGAATGATGGCAAAAGAAGCAATAAAACAGGACAAGAAAATCTGTTTACACAATAGCTTGTGGAAATGGAGCTTCATTTCTTCTTTTTGCCTTTGAATGGAACATACCTCTAAGTCTATCACCTCTTAGGCTTACATAATTCTAAATAAGGGTGGACTAGAAATTTAAAACCAGAACAGATGACTTCCCTTCATTAATTGGATCATGTCAATACATAGATTAGTATTGTACTTAATTATTATGATACCTGGTCATTAGAATTAGAGATCACATGAAGCAATAAGTCAAGCAAATGACACAAGATTGCCTCTGATCCAGAATAATACTGCCTTGAGTGGAAGAGAAAATTATTTTCCCAGATTATAAAAAAGAAAAATGAGAATTAAACTAAGGCCATTTTTTTTCCTGGTAGATAAAAAGAACAGGACTAGATTTTATTTAAAAGTTTGCACTATTAATAGTAATTATTTTTATTATTTATAATAGAATTTTAAATTTCTTAACTTTTAATATTATGAAGATATAATTAGAGAGAGATTTGTGCTCTAGACCCGACACCAACTTCATCGCCCCTTCGGGACACACTCTGGCATCTCAAGGTATTTCTTGTAATGAGCAGCCCAAAACTCAACAGAAGATTCTGGGTAGTGCCTCGCCAGTGCCGAGTACAGGGGGTCAATCACTCGCCTGGTCCTGCTGGCCACACTATTGCTGATACAGGCCAAGATGCCACTGGCCTTCTTGGCCACCTGGGCACACACTGGCTCATGTTCAGCCGCTGTCGACCAGCACCCCGAGGTCCATTTCTGCTGGGCACTTTCCAGCCACTCTGCCCCAGCCTGTAGCACTATCAGGGGTTGTTGTGACCCAGATGTAGGACCCAGCATCCGGCCTTGTTGACCCTCATACCACTGGCCTCAGTCCATTGGTCCTGCCTGTCCAGATCCCTCTGCAGAACCTTTCTACCCTTCAGCAGATCAACAGTCCCACCCAACTTGGTGGTGCCTGCAAACTGATGGAGGGTGCGCTGGTTGCTGTCATCCAGATCACTGATACAGATATTTAACAGTGCACAGCCAGTTTCTCCAGGAGAGTTCTGTGGGAAATGGTGTCGAACATTTTACCAATGTCTAGACAGCCAACATCCACAGACTTTCCCTCATCCACTAAGCAGGTCACCTGCCATAGGAGTAGATCAGGCTGGTCAAGCAGGATCTGCCTTTCATAAACCCTTGCTGGTTGGGCCTGATCCCTGGTTGTTCTTCACATGCCACATCATGGCACTCAAGATTATCTGATCTATCATGATCTTCCCTGGCACCGAGATTGGACTTACAGGCATACAGATCCCCGAATTCTCCTTCTGGCTCTTTGTGTAGATGGATGTCACATTGGCTAACTTTCAGTCAACTGCAACACCCGTGGTTGGCTAGGACTGCTGGTAAACGATTGAAAGTGACTGGGTGAGCTCTTCTGCCAGCTCCCTCAGTACCCTTGGGAGTGCTGATGGAATTGCTCGCCAATCTGCCTTTTTTTTCTCTGTTATTAAGAATATGACCAGTATGGTTCACAAGTTGGGAGCTAATTCATACAGTGATTTGTATTTTAGAAAAAGAAAACTCTGTCAGCCACTTCTCATTTTCTCTATCAATAACCAAACTGCAATTGTTTTCATGACCCAAGATATCATAGCCTGAAACAGAAGTTATGACTACTTCTCATACCTAATACCTGTTCTTGTAAAAATGCTCCTCTTTACAATGAATCACTCACAAGTCTTTCATTAGAAAATCCCACTTGGCCATTAAACAGTACTAATGTTTTCCTGTTGTGCTTAAAAATGAATAATTCATATCCTACGTGAGAATAAACTAGGATGATGAATAACAGAGCGGACAAATACAGTTATGTCCTATTTTATATTCCTTACCATACGCTGGCTACATGTGATTTTCTGCCTTCTTTTTTGTTGGCTAGGGTGAATTTTGTTAATCTGTGTATAATTATTAATATGTGTGTGTGTGTGTGTGAATAATGATGCATATATGTATATGGATGCACGGATCAAAATGAATGAGCTTCAGTGTGTTTTTGTGAACATTTTACACACTTATGCTCAAGGAATTTAAAAACTTTAAGGAAGTAATAAAAACGTTGACAATACTTTAGATCATGGAATAATTGCTTGGAAAATCTCAGCTCTTCTATGCACTGTTATTTCCCTGAACTGTGTCATGGCTGTAGGTACAGTCTTTCCTCTATTTTTTTTTTTTCCCTGCATACATGGTTTTCAGTTAGAGTTTCAAAACACTCCGTAACACATCTCACACAAAGAAGTGAAACATGGTGAATATATAGTCACATTTCCTGATGAACCATGACCATAATTCTTCCTTCATGCTTCTTGCCAAGTTATTTATTAAAAAAAGCCCAGCAAATAAAAACCAGCAAATAATCTCTTTAGGGGCAGAGAGGACTTGTCCTGCCATTACCCCTATTTTTTTTTTTTTAATAAAAAAAGAAATTAAAAATTTGTTTAGTTTTGAGCAACAAAACATTACTGTTGGACCACATAACTTGTTATGACTCTCAGCATCTTGGAGTTGATTAATCCAAGAATAGTGGCCTAAGAAAATATTCTTACAGCAGAAAAAGAATGAGTGTGTTTCTTCATGTCTGACAGCTCATGCATTTCCATGAGGAAACCAGAGCCTAGTCCCCTATTCCTTCTATAGAAACTTAGTAGATCAACTTTTCCCATTGATTTCAGTTATAACTGATCATACAATGTTATTGAAAAAAGAGAAAAATTCATTTGAGAAAAAAGCAAAACCTTCATTTAATTCCTAATTTACTCTGTGTTCTACTACTTCTTGTAAACAAGAGAAGTAAGTGTTCTTTTAATTAACGTAATTTCTGGCCCACAGGATTGGGAAAAAAGAATTAATCCTGGAGGATGCAATGGGGTATTAGGGTTTGATAAAACTTCTGCTGCGAGACCAGTTTCCTTGCAACACATCTTTAATTAATGTAAATGATGCCAAACACCAGTAAAAAAGCCAATTCAAGTTGTTTAAGTTAATTAACCAGTACTGCTGCTCCTGATGTTCTCTTTGCAGAACGTGCTGGCACCCGCATCCCTCATGCTTCTCCACTGGGGCTGTTCACAGCCACCCTCACACACTGGGGATTTGGCCACGGGAGAGACAGGCAGGGTGGGCTTCTGCTGAGCAGAGGCCCAGAGGCCTGGCATCCCTGGATACTGCCAGACCTCCATCAGTCACCATGGATGGGCTCCCTGAGCCCCAAGGAGATGCCCGGCCATGCCTGGCCCCTGCCTGGCCCTGGCTTCCAACATGGCACAGGAGACATGGGCTCTGCAGTCAGACACTTGTGCTGTGCCCTCCACATTGCAACGAGTTTAATCCTGTTGGAGGGAAGAAAGGATCTGAAGGTGAAGGAAAGAAAATGGCTCTTTTTCTCATCATACCACCCTCCCCCCTGTAAGCTCAGGCGTGGTTGGAAGCTATGTACTGTTTGGCTAACACAGTCTTCCTCTCCCCCCCCACACTGCTTTTTTTTTTTTTTTTTTTGTTTGCCCTCTGGAAAGTTTAGTTTTGAAATTGAAAGTAGTTCTGAAAAAGTCTGTGGCTGAGCAAAATAAATGAGGAAAAATTTTAAAAAGTTTATCAGATGATGGAGAGGTCAGATCAACTTGATTCAAACCAAAATGTACAGGACAGGGTGGGAGCACCCAAAGTAAGGACTACACTTTGGTGTGGTTAAAGCAATGCCCCCAAGTCAAGGTGTAAGCACTATTACCTTCTGCCTTCTGAAATTATAGAGCATATTCATAGATGTACATGTACATGTGTATGCCTGTGTGCATATGTGTATATATACAGGCAGAGAAATCTAAGTTTTCTGTCTTCTTTTTGTCTTCCTATGCCTATCTTCTTCTGATGGATAAATAGTGCCTCAAAGCACATTAATCTTAATCTATAACAAATAAGAATCATCTAGAAGGAATCATCCATCCTCCTGAATTAACATTTATTTCTTATTGAAATGGAGGCTATCCCTCCCCAGTACTTTTGTTGAATGCAATATTTCACCGCAATAATAAACAAATTAGAAATGTTGAAAGTCATTCGTTGTCATCTTTGTATCTCTTTCTCCAATTCCCATTTGACAACCCAACGATTTATAATATTTAGATTAATGTTTATGGAAGATCCTTTTTAATGGCAATATTTGATAGCCTAATCTGTTCTCTTTTTGACTCAGATGGTTACATTTTTACTGACTGGTGCTTATTTCGTATGAATCTTGTCATCCACCTAAAAAGAAAACAGAAAAGACATTGCAGCCAGAACATATTTCTCTATCTCACAGTAGTAATTTAACACAAAGGATACCTAGCTGTCTCTGTAGATTCAACAGATAAATGAATTTATCATTGGTGAAACTGAAGAAATTCCATGCCTTCCTAGTAGATAATTGATCTTTGTTTTCTCATAGTCTTGTTTGCAATCTAAACAAATTCTTTTCCAGGCTACCTTTTAACTGAGAGCTAAAATAAAGTGAAAGACATCTAGATTTTAATCTTAATTCTGCAGTCAGAAGGCCTTTAAGGAAAAAGGTATGTATGTAGAACAAAAGCTAAGATCAACCCAGAGGATTCTCACTGTGGATACACCTGTCTACAGAGGCTTCTGCAAAGCATAAATGCAAGAAAAAACACTTCCTTCTATGCTAAGAAAATATATATTTTTATGATCTATGCCTTAATTCACTGAAGACTTGGTTTTGCAGAGGTCTTTCTCTGGTCCAGCCATAGCAGGGTAGACAGAAAGGTAAAGCCACAGCTGTAGCTGTTTAATCCCCAAGCTACGCAAGTCCAGAAGCACCTCCAGCTAACATCGGTGCACAAAGGGTCACTTCAGCAGTCTATATTCTCACAGGAAGCCAGGCAAAACACCAGCACCTATCTGAGAAAGCCTGAAAACCTGTCTTTAATTTGTATGAGTTTTAGAAAGTTTTCTCCCTTTCCTCTCCTGCCCAGCTGTCACCTTCTGCCTGAAGGCTTTAGGAGGGGTCAAGGAGATGAGATAGTAGTGTAATACAGGGAGTAGATTGATGACAGCTCAATGGGTGACTAGAGAGAACTGAAATCACAGGTGGATATTTGAGACCCTATTACTGGGAAAGTAGCAGATAGTGCTAATTTCATCAGACCTGTAAGTACTGACCAAGGGCTTAAGGGATCAACAGCTCTAAGTAGCACAGCAGTAAATTGAAGAATAACTGGCATCAGCCCAAAAGTAAGGATGTGTACTTCTGTGTGAAAATAATAGCTTTAAGAACAATACAAAAATATAGTTTTCAAAATTAAGGTGAATTTGTTCTAGGAGAGACAGAAGAGGTAAGAGAAAAAGTTAAATTCTTGTAACGCAGAAGAGGTAAAAATGAAACAGAGTGCAACATAAATATGGATAAAATACAGGCTTTAAGTGTAGCACAGAAAGAATTTGTGGTAACAAGTCTAGGAGAAAAGATCACAAAATCTGTTCTTAACTAGTTGGGTTTCTACAGACTTGTGAACAGTTAGGTTTTCCAGATATGAGTTAGGTGCCTAGGCTATTGCTTTTGTGAATGACCACAGTTACTGCTGCTTTTATTGCACTATTAGGCATTGATTGGCTATTTACATTACACTGAAGTCCACTTGGGGTTGAAAATTTAGGTGCCCATATCTTAAAATCCTGGAAAAGCTCTTCCTGCTAACATTGTGGAGCTGACACTGATAGGACTGAAATCAACGTTCTTTAAAAGAAAAACTGGTGGAAGGAGTGGCATATCTGGTTTGTGCCATTGCCCAAAAGGCAGAGCAGCCTTGCAGTGCTGTGCCCCTTTACACTGCAAGAGAAAGGTTCAGTTGCTCTCAGGCTTTTCTGCCTGTCCACTCTTAACAGTATGTCAGTCAGGAAAGAACACACAGACTAACAAGATCTTCTAGCACTGTAAGACTGAATCTCAATACAGAAATGATAAATTACTAGTTCGCTGCCTAGAATATGCATAGCTGCAAGTGACTACGCATCTTGGCTGAACCTGAAATGTCTGAAACACCTGGACACCACAGGGTCAGCTCAACTTACCAGCTGCATGTTCACACCAACAGCGAAGCAGAGCCGGATGCTTAGCTGAAGCTGTCTGGGCTGCCTTCTGGTTATCCTTCCACTCAGCTGCTCCTGGGCAGCTGTGCTTCTACAATGGCTCTCTTACTGAGGGTCTCAGCACGGTGCTCCTGCTTCTGCTCAGCTCTGGGTTCTCGTGTGCTGCTGGGGACTCCAGCCTTTAGGAACTTACACCCTTTCCCTTGTCTCTAAAATTTGCCCAGTTTCCTTGAACCATGAAACTGACATGACACAAAATATAATTTCTATGCTTGGGGAACACAAAGATGTTCTTTCTGTAAATGAAAATCCACGTAAAAGATCAAGCCTGCTCATAGAAAGTTTTTTATATGAAAGTCTTTCCATAGAAAATGATTTGTAGAATGCATTTTCTTATTGACTATCAAGTTCAAACTTGTGAATATTTATACTGTACATTCAAACCTTTCAAAAAAGATTAACATTTTTATTGGTTATGTCAATTATAATTTCAAGAAAGGCTATTATATCAAGTTCAGAGGCAAGGCTAATTTTTAATGTGTGATACATACTCTAGAAGAACTCATCAAAGCAAGCAGGACAATGAAATGCAAGAAAGTGGTTCTTAAAACTGATTATTTTCCCTCATATTAGCATAACACATAAGAATAATATCCATAGCAATCAAGAAGGACAGCAAATATCTCGACTACACATCATCCATCAGTACACGCATTACTTTCCAGAATTTCAAATAATAAGAATTTCAGTAGCAGCAAAAAAAGAGTACATGGCATTGCAATAGGAACTGATAGCATTATCATTCAGAAGGAACTCTTTCCTATTTCTACGTCTAAAATTGCTCATGGGTTTCTAAAACTAATTCCTGTTTCGGATGAAATTTTTCCATTCCATATTTCAGGTTTAAAAAAAAAATTCTGTGTGAAAAGATTAACACTTTTGCTTTTCCTACCTTCAAGAAAACTACAAACTGATTCAAACTCAAGTTATTCCAGGTGCTGTAGTTTAGTACTTACTGAGATCAGAAATGTAAATTATTCTAAAAACTAGTATTTATTTCATGGTCCGTATAACCATCTGTTAAATGGCAATGCAGCATTTGTGTTCCTTCATCTTGATTTGATTACTAAAAGGATTATGAGCCTCATCAAGTTTGCAAGCAAAATCCTGCTTGGATAAGTTTAAAGCAAGGAGGAGTTAAGCTGGGTAATTTAATTACGTTGGTGAAAATGGGCCATTTCCTCTGCATTCTCTGTTTCTTTCCAAGGGAGAAGTTTAGAATACAATGAGTTGCAGAGGTTTGAATTTTGCCCAGGCTGTGTGGATCTAAAGAGAGGTTTAGCTAATGGAGCCATGCCTGGCTGAGAATGACATTGTACATGAACTCAGACTGTCCCTGCTCAGACTCTCTCATTTCAGGACAAAGCAATTGAACAGGCAAAAGCACAGTTTGACTCTCAGATCCAGAGTTAAGACAGTAATATATGGAGTCTGTTCTTTTTTTTTTTTTTTTTAATTTTTTATTCTAAAGCAGAAAGATTTTTTTCATGGAAGTAAATCTTTGGGCTGTATTTAACTTTGAGGAACAACATCTCAGCTCAGGAATAACCCAGAAATCTAACTGCAGTGAGATCTTAGGCATTTTTCAATAATTTGAATGCCTGTATTTGTTTATTTTGAATAAAATATCTTTCTTTATCAGTGTCAGCATTTGAATATTGACAATTAAGTCACTTGTAGCTACTTTATCTCCAAATTAAAATGGATTAATTATCAGGCTTTTTGTTGAGACTATTAGCTGCACTGGGCTACCTTGAAACTAGGGGGAACTCTTTTCTTCTTAGGATACCAGTCCTTAGTACATTCTTCACTAGATTGCAATGATCACAACTCATCTTTGATGTCAACTTTTGTCATTTCTGAAGCAGTTTTAGAGGTTCATGGCAACCAAAACCTATGTAGTTAACTTTTAAACACACACAAAGCAGTACAGCAAAGCCAATCAAGTCTTCTGAACTTGAGTGAAATAGAGAAGAACTGCACAAATGCTAATAACTATATAACTGCTTCAGCAAACCAGCTGAAGATGCAAGCATGAAGTTCTTCAATAACTCTACACTACAGCCTACAAAGTGCCATTTTATGCCAAGGTAACTATTTATTTTTATGTGACTTTTGTGATAAAGGGTTTATTATACTTAGTCATGGAGTAACATGGAACTGGTCGTTTGTAAGAGCCAAGAGAATTTCTTAGAGCTTTCATATTCCTTGGTATAAAATTTCCAGGATAAAAAATTAACCTGGGTTCAATGAGGAAATACTTTAAATTTTGTTTGTCATTTCTAAATATCTGTTAGATTTTATTATTTTTGTCTTTTCAGGTATATTAGGTAGCATTGCACCTACTGGCTTTAAAATACAGCAAGTAATTTGTAAAAACAGTTGAGATCACGTCTAAGAGAGGCCCCTTCATTCTTCATTTACCACACTACTTATATTTTTAAAAAACCTAGATTTCCCCTGCTATGCCAAATAATCATTGCTTACTTTAATTAGAGAGGTTATATGCAAATATATTATTAGTGCTGCAAACTATTATTTTCAGGGAGTAATGAACTAATTTCCTATCTTGTTTTCAGGGATTAGAACAATTTAGATAAAAATACACCAATTATCATAGGTGTTACAGAAATTAATTTATTACTACATTATTGTCATAGCTGAATTACACTGTTGTAATACATTGTACATATTTAACAACATCATGGTGTAGCGATTATTTTGATTCTTCTCAACTTGCACATCCAGAGGTAGGTGTTAACTGCTGTCCTTTTGATTCCATGAGGAACAGTGGCAGCAGAAGTCCATTAGTCCAAACATAGGGGAAAATAAAAACGAAGCTCTGAATTAAGCATTATATTTCTAATGTGGAAAATATAATGTGTTAAATTCTGCTTTTATTTACACTGGTTCAATTTCAAAGGTTTTACCTACCCACAAAATGTAAAATATTTGATTCCTGACATACAATGGGGAAAATGTACTATAGATGTGGATACAGTCAGCTAAGAGCTTTCTTGTAAATATGCTCTTCTCCTCTATGAAGAATGCACTCTTTCTTGTAAATCAATAGTCAAGCTTATGCAAGACAGTAAAGTGAGACATTCATGCAAAGCAGAAGCCCAAATTAACGTCAAGATGCTAAAGATTAATGTTATAGTGCATCAAAATGACTGAGTCAGGGTTACATGGGAAAAGAAAACAAAGTCCTGATAAATTCCTTTGTTAACATTTGAGGAAAGATTTATGAACCATGAATATTACATAGTATCTTGCTAAGCAAATAGAATAGCTAATAATACAGGAAATCACTGAAGCTTTAAGTGGGCGATGGTTTGCAAAAAACAAACACATCAATCTCTGATAAAGAAGCACTCCTCTAAGTAATATTTTCCCAAATGCGTGCAAGCATATGTACAATGTTCTTACTAAGTCTAATATAATGTGTGCATACATATGTATGTTTAACAGGGTAAATATGCAGAGTAGTAGCCTTCCTTAAATTTAACTTCACAGTTTTTCTTTTATGCAGTTATTTTAATGATTAAGCAGGTAAGTATAGACGTATGTCACTGGTTTCTTAACTAAAATTTGCATTAGAATTACTGTCTTGTAGCTTGCTTTCACTTTCCTGGATTCTATTTCCCTGTGGAGAAAAAAACACACGGAGAAACAACCAACAGACACACATGCACACTCCCCAGTTAAAATAAGAAACAACAAAACCCAAACAACAACCCAACAAAAACCAAACCCTCGGGTTATTCTTTATAAAGGTCTTGTGCTTTTAAGATAATTTTGAAGAATTACAGTTTGCAAAATATATTAACATTTATCATAAGCTGTCTTGTCTATGATAACCTTGAAAGGAGTCATTTGCATCTGTTTACTTTTCCATGGAAGAGTTAATATTTGTAGTTGTCTCAAAATTTATAAATATTATGCATGGAAGTTTTACAAAAGTTGATTTTTCATTTGTAAAAATTATGACCAGTTAAAAAAAAGTACTAAATAAAAGACATTATTCTGGAAAGAGGGAATATATAAAAGCATAAGTGGTAAAGATGGAAAATTTTATCAGACTTCAATATTATTCCTTACATATTAGTAAAATATTCAAAATTGCTTTTACAAATGCAGATTTTTTTCTGAAAAGGTAGAGTCTTAAAATGGATGGGTTGAAAAACTAATACCCAAGGGTACACTGAGAATGAAAATAAATTCTCTGATTTGTGAGCGTGAGGTGTAACGACAGTGTGGTACTTGCAGTCAGAGCAACAAAAACAGGAATATGGTAGGGCTGCTTAACTTTGAATAAGAGATCTGTTTCTTGGGTTGTTTTCCCTAGTTAGCTGTGGTTCAAGAACGTTGCATGCCAAGCACACCAAAAATCTTTCAGGAAAAAAGCCCAAAAATTCTCTGACAAAAAAAGGATTTCTTCATAACTTATGTCAGCAGACCCTCTTAGTCAATTCCCCCTTTTTAAATATGCAATCTATTAATTTAAAAATTAAAGAACAAAAGATTACAGAAGAAAGTATCAGTTAAGTAGCAATTCACAGTCCTCTGAATTTGTTCACATCTTTTTTTTAATCTCACCAAAGCAGAATATTTTTATTTTAGTAAATTCTTAGTGAGGGGAGGTTATGATTTATACATTTGCATAACATAGGCGCACTGAAGTTGTCACGATGGCACACATAATTGATTCAAGTGTACTAATGACTATTTAATTTTTACATTCACATTACCACTGCCACTAATCTCTTTGCCTTATAGCTGAGACCTGAAGCATTTAGTTAATTTTGAATGTTGAAATAACCTTATTGCGTACATAAGTATAAAATAATAGACCTATTTGAATGCTAATTACACTTAAGAGTCTTGGTTCTCTAAAGACAGAAAATCAGCCTTGACCATGAATTGGTAATAAACTAGATATGCCTATGAGTATAAAGAAAGATGACCAGTGAAGAAACAAAAGCCCTTAAAAGAAGACAGGACATGGGAGACCAGTGAATAAAATAGTTTCAGATAACATCAGATTTCTTTTGTGGTCCAAAACAGATAATAACAGAGCTATGGTTACTAATGTACTGGTATCCTGGTCTTCTGGTGTCTGCAGAGGTCAGAAGTCATTGATAGAAACATGTAAGAGCCTGAGAGATGGGCACCTTACTGTGTCTGGAGTTTAAAAGACAAATTTTTTTCTTTAATTTCTCATCTGTAAGCTGCTAGAACTGCAATTTGGTCCTTTTCTATCTGTCTTATATTTAAGCTCAAGAAAGGGCTCCATTTATTCAGCTGTCAGAATGCTGGAAGTTTTCTGGTTGACAAGAGATGACTTTTATGCTGATGAGCCTCAGTCACTGGCACTTATACTACTTGCAAAGAACATAGTTATTGTAGCATAGGGTCTCCCAGTAGTCAGAGAGCACTGTCCAAGATCATGGAGGACTTGGAAAAAAAGACAAAAGCCACATGAAACTCGACTCTCATGTCTGTGGTCCAAACCATGGCAGTGGGGGGGGAACATTGGTGCAGGATGAGTACTGAGAGCTCTGCAGCTCCATGAGTGAATCCTTGATTTTTTTTCTCCAGATATCATGGGATAAGTTTTCTGCTCATAGACGGATAAGGGAAAATACTTTCCAGTAATGTATCCAAGAGCATCAAAAATTCAGAGACTCCTAGTTCAAAAGAACATGCAAAGTAGATGCTATTAATAAAACATTACGAAATATGAGAAAGTCTTTGAAATAAACATTAAGAGACAATACTATAGCAAAATGAGTGATTTGGGCTGCCTAAAGCATCATTGAAAAAGTATCAGCAAAAGCAGGCTTAATATACATTTGCAAAAACCAGACAAAGTTTGATTGCAAGATTCACTCTACTAATTACTACATGGATGTAATGTACACAAGAACATGGAATTAGGACCTATTTAGAATGATTTATGTGTAGACTGCAGTTAAAAAAGGGGTAAAGTTTTAACAGGGAGATCCTCCATTGAGTCACAAGTTTCAGAGATGGCCTCTATGCTTTCTAATTCCAGATGGAGACCGGGTGTGACTGAGTCCAATTTTTGTCCCAGATTTGCTCAATGGTTTATGTCTAAGAATTTAATAGGGAAAAGCAAGGGGCAGGGGAGACTGTCCTTTCAGTCAGAAGAGGTTGAGAAAGGACCACCTTGCCTCCTGAACTCCTTGTCAGAGAGAATTCTAATCGTGTCTGTTTTCACTCTTACTCCCAGACTTGGTAAGCAGTTTATGTCTAAAGGATTATGGCAGCAGTTTATTACTGACTAATTTATAAATAGAATTTACTACAATTATAACAGTGACTTAGTTATGCATTCCTCATATTTATGCTATACTTGCTGTAAGGTACTCAGATCAATACCCACACACACCTAGGAGTATGTACAAATGTATACCTGTGAAAAATTCCCCTCAAGAGATAATGAAATAGTCATGCCAATGCTTTGGCCTTTCTCAGTGGGCGAAGGATTGAGCATCAAGAAGTGAGGGTATCAGCCCAGGTCCTGTCATCAGACAGTGGTCCTCCTAGTATTCCACACTGGAGAGCCGGCAAGCTCTGAGAGCTGTCCCACTCACAGGTACATACTGGACACAGCCCACTGCAGTCCAGGAAAGCTCAAAGCTTCTCACTTAGGACTGCTGTTAACATGGTCTCAATATGATTTGCTTTAGTCAACAGTATTTTTTCATTTTCAGGTCAGTAACTGCTGGATTTTCCAAAGGAACTGGTTCCGGTATCATGAAAAATTGTTTTTCAAAATTCCAGCAATAACAATACTGCTCTCCTTGGGCTACAGCTCAGGTAGAGAAAATTACAAGTTTGTAAGGGGATGACTGATTATCCGTGCTCTTGTTCTTCACCGCAGGAGTTGCTTGTGTGGCCAGTGCCGTTCCACCTTAGCTGTGTAACAGTTCTTGATGCAGTCAAAGGATGTTTCACCACTCAACTCATTACACAAAGGCCAGCGAGTAGCCTGGGAAATACAGCTTCAGAGAGGCACTGAGCACCTCCTTTGTGAGTGTTTCCTCAAAAGATCATTAAGAATTATTGAAATCTCTGAGAATGTGTTTTATCAGTGGATTGAGTAATCACAAATTATTATTGATGAATGATAAGCAAATTCAAGGAAAACAGGTACAAGAAAAGCTGTGCTCAAGACTTGTATCTGAAGAAATGTATTTGTGCATCAAACATGAACAAACTTTGTTGAAAAAACAATTTTTTCAGTTATCCTTTGTGAGGGATAAATGATAGGAAGGCAAATACCACTGGAAGCTAAAACAGTTTTAAATGGAAATATTTTCAGTCAGTAAAAAGCAGTAAAGACAAATCTCTGGTACAGCCAATTACCTCAAACAAACACCCAACTACTGCAGCTCATGTCATGTCACTGTCTAGTCTATCAGCTTCTCTGAAGACATCCTCTTTCAGTTTCTCTTTGTGGACTAATTATCTTCTGTAGTACTAGCCTCAATATATTTTGGCACAGACACTTGAAATTAATTCTGCTAACTCCCTGATCACAAAGCATAGTATGCAGTCTCTCTTCTTTTTCTATCTGTAGTGCTCATGTCATTATAAACCCTCAATCCAAACGACTGTAGAAGAGCATCTCATAAGTTTTCCATTAGTTTTCTTCTAGTGTAATAAAAAATTTTAAATTCCAAATATTTGTAGAATAGAAGAACTTCCTTCCTAGATACATGGAGCGTTGGGAAATTATACTAGAAAGCTACATACAAACTGCCACAGAGAGGGAAAGGTGACAGATAGAAGGGAATACAAGATTTTCCCTGTCACTGATAGCGGCTATGAAACTTCATGAAATGAAACCTCCACACTTTGTCAGAGGCACCCACAGCCTTAGAGACTCATAACATATTTTCTCTGTTGTATTTGTTACTCAGAGTCTGAACAAACTATTCTCAGTATCAGGATAAACTGCCTATACTGCGTAAAATACTGGAAGACAGAAAATATAATCCACTTAGTTAAAACGCTTTTAAGAGCATGAATTTTTAGACCACTTTGCCTTCAACTACAGTTCCATTTAATTATCTGTAGGCAACCTGTTTACAGACAGACAAATAAAACAAGATTTGTGCAGTAAAACAGCATGCTGTCTCAGATGAACTGTACACTTTCGCTCATGGCAGTTTTCCCTAATGCTCTGGAAGTCAGAAGAATACCAAAATATAAATTATGTGGTCCTTAGAATAAGTGTGATTCAGAATATTAATTACTTAACTTAAGAGCTGGACCTGAATATGACTAAAGCCAGTGGGAGTTCCCCAAATGAGATTAATAAGGCTTGCATTAGATTCTAATTTAATCTCTTTGAATAAATAGTGGGGGTTTTCCTTATTATTTTTCCTGTTCCTCTGACTCCTCTTTTTTTTGTGCACACAAAATACAACAACAAGACAGTGCAGTTTGAACTTATTATTCATCAGGAAAGAAAAAATGTTAAGGTTTTATTTGAAATTCAGTTTTCATTGTAAAATATGAGAGCTGGCTCCTTATATATATCCTCTAAAAAGTTAATATATATCACAATACAATTTAATCTTAGAAAGTTCATTACAATTTATGACATTACTTCTAAAAAGTATCTCAACAGATAGCAACTTTATGGTGATAATGAACTTTGTTCATTGAAGAACTTGATTTCCACCAAATTTTCTTATGATAATTAAAAAAAAAACATAGTTCTCCTAATAAAGACTCAAAATAGTTATTATAAAACATCTGGAAACGTTGCTGTGGTACCCAAATTGACTACATTACCAATTCCTCTAATATTACCAAAACATTACCTGTTTGCTGCAAGTGTAACAGTCTACTACCAGCCCTGTCTTTTGGGTTGGAAACAGGGGTGGTGTTAAATTTTCCTGGAGGGCGATGGACGAGCTGCTGAGAACAGCCTTTCAACAACTTGATCCATGCCATGCTGCAGCCCTGCAGGATTCTGTATCCAGAGGAGTATGGAGATAATACAGAAGTCTGTAGTCCCTTTCCAGTTTTGAGGAAAGCACCCAGCACTGTGAGGGGCGAAGATGAGAGCACATTGCTTCCGCTGCCTGCTGATTTGTGTATTCTATGGTTATGAGAACTTTTGGGTGATTCAGATTAGAATTTCTTTTTTTTTTACACATTTTAGCCCACATGACACTTAAATGGATTAATGATACTACATCGCTCCTGGGGCACTTCATGCTTCAGCTGCAGTACATTGGTCCTCATAGATAAAAGAGGCTTCACAAATTCCGTTGTGATCTCATCTCACCTATTCTCTTTAATATTACCTCCTCTACATATTAATATGATACTCCTGTGGTGATCCCAATTACGCATGTTTAAAAGGTGACTGGTAAAAAGAGCTTGTCAGCATCTTTCGTATTAATTCCAGTGTTTAAGCACTCATGTGGGTTAGACTTTTCAATTTCATTTGGCTTCCCTGAACACTAGCAGCTGTCTCTTGTTTCACCTTTCTTCAAAACACATGAGTGCATCTGAACACTAATTAGGATGCATGGGCTGAAGGGTGGGCCTCTCTGAAACCCTGGCTTCAAAAGGCATCTTCAGGAAGGTGCTGAGCTGGTAGAGAATAAAATTTTAAGACAATATTTGATTCTATCTCATTCTTATTTGTTTCAGCACTGAGCAGAATTCCACCTACTTTCACCCTGCACTTAATTTACATTTAGACTTTGATATGGGATTTTCCTTCTGAGAAACCTCACAGAGCACTAATAATGCCTTTTAATAGCCTAATAAAAGTTGTAGTAAAGCTGAAAATTGAAACATAGCTTAGGACATGGTAAATCCTATCTATTTATGAGAAATGAGCATTTATGAGCAACTAATCTAATTCACTGTGATTTTACTCAGCTGAGATCAAAACAAGTATCCCAAGATCTTGGTTCTTTTACGTCAGTCTGAAAAGATTTAAATCTTCACCTTTCAGTTTTGTGGAAAAATATAGAAACAGGGCTGGGAATGAAAGGGAAGGGAAAAAGAGAGACACTCTCTCGCTCATTTCTAGAAAGAAGTAACAGAACAAGGTGGGAGGAGCAGCATCAGGTCCCAGCTCCAAGGATTGCCATTAAGCAGCCACCTTGCAAGATAACTGTCCTTCAGCAAGTGCTAAGCTAACCTGGACACAAGACTTAGGGTACAGCTAAGAAACAAAGGAGAAGCTGAAGAGGCCCTTGAACCTCTTTTTTTTCTGGTGTTATTTAGGGTAGCAGTTAATTAATAAATGAGAATGGAAAATTTCTACAGTGATAAGCACACCTACAAGTTTGACACCTATGTGCTGGGGAATAGTGGAAAGATAGAGATATTCATGTCTTCTCATTCCAGGATGGTGGCTGCTCAATGAAGGGTTGGAAAACTCTTCATGAAATCTTCAGCATTTAGAGTTGGGCATGACTATAAGAATCACCATCAATCATTGGTGCCTATATGCCAGGTGCATCTGAATCCTCTGGATCTAACTATGTCCATGCTGAAATAGCTTACTGATATTTAACTTTCTTGCAAGTTGTTCAACTAATACTGAATTCAGCTGCAAGTGGTATTGAAACATCCATTAATCCCTAAAAATTTTTTCAGTAATATATTCCACCTGTTTAATAGATCTTGGTAAACAACACTTATTTTGGATTTGGTTGTTTGGATCAATGTTTTATTCTCCAGGAGTGAGAATGCTCCAGATTTTCTGTTCCCTTTCCTCATGTAGATCAGTGAGAAAGGAAGCATAATTATTTGGTTGTCCGAAGACGCATACAGTCACACAGATCTTTAAACAGCTCCTCAGCGTGTTTGCCTGGCAGAAAGGAAGGAATAAACACACAGTGTTCCTAATTTCTCTCTTTTGCTGTTTTCCGTTTCCTACCACCAGGACCAAACCTCTGCCTATCCTTGTCTGTGCACTGTGGAGGCAAAGAACAAGTATTTTGGTTGGGCTACCATCTACGCTTTCGCTGTTTCCTTCATTTGGGTGAGTGAGAATGAATCTTTAAGTCAGTGAGGATCAGATGCCTGTGGTGTCACTGCACCTTTCAAAAGAATGAAGCAAGTGGTGTATCTGAGCTGATACTAGAATTCCTCACCCCAAAACCACATCACAATTGTAGAGAGTGTAGGCCTCAATGAGGAAGTACACTCTGCTCATGTTCCCATCCAAGTAATAAAGTAAGATGCTTAAATGTGACATTAATTTAAAATGATAAGAGGCACCAACTATTTTGCTCTAAGCCTAGCTCTATTTGTTTGTTTTCTTTCCAGAATCACTTCTTTCCCTGTGTGACAAGACCTATCAAGCTGATTACTCTCTGATAGCAGAGCGACAGCTTGCCGGTTGGGCAGCCACAAGCACTTAGCTGGCCCTTTTGTCACTCCTGACATCTGACTCAGATGTTCAGGCACTAGGTTTTGATGAGATTTCAGGAAGGTGCAGAGTCCAAGCCTGACACATTCAGTATGCCATCTCTCATCCAAAATAGACAGAATAGGAGCTTTTTGCTGAAGGGAATCGTTTGTTTGCCAGCTGTAAATCTCTCTCTCAGTGGAAGAGAAGTGTGTGCCAGGTTACTACTTAACATAGCTATTTTCCCTTCTGTTCACAAATCAGAGGTAAATTATTGAAAGAACCAAAAGCCTGAGCTTGTTTTGTGTTCCTTTAGAAGCTTTTCTAGTGACCAAGACAGTGAGACTTTACTTTTTAGTTTGAATTGTTTTGAAAAAAATCAAGGGTCAATCAGTATTGGTATGCCTTAACATTTGACAAGATATATGAACTATCCATGTAGTTCATATGCACCTACTCAGAATGTGCATTTGATTATTCCACAGTTTTCAAAGTGGCTTTTTTTCAGCAAGATGTTATTGGAAGGAGATGTCCTTTATGATGCTGAAGCTAAATCTCAAAATTATACAGAAAAAAATAGATTCATTCTCCATTAAAAGCAAAATTAGAAGTTTCTAACTTGAAATATGCCTGGGAAAATACCTTCAGTCATATAATCACTTAAAAATATGATTAATTTTAGGCATATAAACAATAACATCAGGAAACACAAGTTTTCTATAGCTTAGGCTTGTTAGCATACCAGAACAGAAATGTCCGTACAGGATGCTGGACAGTCCTGTCACATAAGAATTTACATGGTATCTCATCTAATTTCGGTCTTCACTTTTTAAGTGTCCTAACTGGCTACTTTAAGAGGTAATACTTTCCAGAATAGTGGGCTTGGCTTTGCTTCTATGTCTTTTTTTGCTCTTCATTAAGTATAATCCAAAGCCAGTCTGCATCCTTTCTTGTGGTTAAGGGTGAGATGTTTTCCAAATACAGAGTCCTTACAATACAAAACCCACAATATTGTCAACAACAGATTAATGAAAAAGCTCTTATACACTAACCATAGCTACTAGTGGGGCTGCAAACCACTGTGACAGTTATGTTGGTGTAGAGAGTTAGGACCCAAACTGATATATGAGAACTTTTGTTCCCGTGTCGGGTCGTTTGATGTTGTTCATTGCATTTACAGTCTTTTGTTTCTTGAAGTCTTCACTGGTTTTGTGTTTGATTTTAGTCACCTCCCATCTCAATTTAATTGTAGTTACAATTAAATGATAACAAAAGTAAGAAAAGGATAGTTATTTAGGAAAGTTAACAAAGTGGAGTTTAGCAAATTGAAATGAAAATGCATATGGAAATAAAGAAAAAGCAAACTAACTTACCTATTTTGCTTAATTAATGAGGTTTCCAAATGAAGGAAGCACAGTTTGAATTTAGCACATATATTTTCGCAGTAAAAATATAATAGTATATTTCCCTCTTATAGATAAAATGAATCTTTATATGGGGCTGCTTAATCCAGGAGTGTTTGTGGCGATTAACTATCCATCTGCTAACATATTATGGACATGGTTTAGTGGTGACCATGGCCGTGATAGGTTAACGGTTGAGATCGATGATTTTAAGGGTCTTTTCTAACATAAACAATCCTTAGATAGTTCAGAGATATTAAGGTTTGACTATGCCTCTGAATTAATTTTATGATCGGTATTTTATTTAAGAGAGCATTTACTTTTAAGCACAGGGTTATATTCTCGGTACTAACTGATTTCCTTAGAGTTCTGTGACAAAGATATAAATAGGCACTTCTAATGTTTATCATCCCCCACTGTTCAACAGTATGTTTGGATTTTACATAGAGTCGAGGGAAAAAAGAGATAAAAAAGATTTATTTATTTGCTTTCCCTCACTAATTAGAGCCAGTGAGGTCACTGAATGCAATCACCTCTGAACTCTGTGAGAGATGAGAGATTGGATTCTACAGATCAGTCTCCTATTTCTAACAGTATTTATGTCAACAGCTTCCAGGCAGCCTGTAGTAAATGAATGGACACCTGGGCACTGGGTCATGTAAATTTTCTGCTGCATCATTTAGCCTCAGGCTATAGACAAGTGTTGGTAAACTCAAAATTTTTTTTTGCCTTTTATTAGCACTACTTCTAGTATAATTGGGCTCTAGATCTCTCTTTCACTTACTAGATGTTTGCAGGTTACCTCTAAGTTGTATTTTGAATGTTATGTATTTTGGTTGCTATTCAAGAGTGTAGCTCTATTGCATCATCAGTTTTCAAGTATTGCTCATGTACTGAACTTGTGTAGCATCTGTAATTTTTTCCTGAAGAGTTCACAAAAGCAAAAAGAGGCAACCATTATTCATGCCAAATCTGATGACATTTTCAGAGTTCGCACATCGTTTTCTTGAACATATTTTTGATAAATGGATGTCATCCTAGGAAGAGACTTTCCAGTACTTATTTCTTTTTTCTTGCAAAAGCACATTATTTTTCTTCTCATAAATCAGGAATTGCCATGATAGTATGCTGTGCTGTGAGAAAGTATGTGAAAGTTATGTAAACCAGCACATAAAACTTCCCTGTGATCCCCCTTGAAAAACCATGCACCCCAGTTCACATAAT